>VBSM01001793.1:1696192-1714382 GCA_008086735.1 Cheirogaleus medius | reverse complement strand
ACGCGCCTGCCCTGACTGAAGAGGCCCTGCTCCCACAGCCCAGGGAGGGCCCGTTCTACCTGAGCCGTCTCCTTGGAGGACAGTCACGGTCAAGTTCTGAGGAGAGTCTGGGGCAGACAGACACGGCAGCCCCAAGTCACTGCTGAGGGCGGGGGGGATGCTAGCCTCTGTCCCCAGGAGCCATGGTATAAGCAGTGTGGAGCTAACGCCCCCCTGACCCTCCCCTCCTGGACCCAGGTCCCAGCACCCCGAGTACAGCCCTGACCCCATCCTCCTTCCCTGGGGACCCCCAGCAGGACCCCAGGCTTCCCAGCCCAGCTCTCACAGGACACGTTGAGGTGGACGGTCCTCCTTCTGGTCACACCGGCCCCAGGCAGGGTCACCTGGCAGGTGAGGCTGGTGCCGTGGTCCTGGGGCTGAGGGACGAGGGTGAGCACCAAGGAGCGGCCGATGGTGGGGCCCTGGGGAGCCACGGAAGCCCCCTCCCACGAGATCCTGGGGGGCGTCCCCTGCTCACAGGCCCAGGGCACAGAGCACGTCAGGGTGCTGGGGCGGCCGCACTCTAGGGTCCCCGGGAGGAGGATGTCAGGTGTGTGGGTCAGGTCTGGGGAGGAGAGGGGGACACGCAGGGTCAGGAGGGAAGGTCCGAGGTGCGGCCCCGAGAGGAGCTCAGGCTCTGGTCCAGCTCCTGCCCTGAGCCCGACAGGCTTCACCGGCCCCACCCTGCGGCCCCCACCGCCACCCCCTGTGGGCACCCCTGGAGCCTGAGCCTTACCTGTCACTTGCACAAAGAGCATGTCAGATGCGTAATTGAATTTCACATTTCTTCCTCTCTCTATCCGAAAAAAGTAAGACCCCTGGTCCCTCCTTGTGGCGTCTCTGATGCTCAGGGAGCAGTTGTTCCTCCTGGGATCCCCGAGGAGGTGGAATCGGCCCTGGGTCTCCTCCTGCACTTTCCTAGCTGGGTCGTTTGTGGCCACTGGAGTGTCACGGTATGATTTTGCCCCCTCCTGGAACCAGGAGCCATGAACAGGGTCAGAGTCGTTCCAGCCGTCCTGGGGTAAGGAGAAGGAGCAGGGCACATGGACACACAGGCCCTTCTGCACCGTCACCACCCTCGGCACTTGCAGCCTGTAACCTTCCCCGAACCCTCCCTGTCCCTCCACCCCCGCCGTCCCCCAGAGCAGGGCCAGCGGCAGCAGCATGTCCGGGTGCAGGTGCCAGGGCCCGCCGGGAAAGTCTGCTCCTCGGGGTTCTTCTCTCAGGAACTGAGAGCTGTAGGACTCAGAGGAGGCCGCACAGGAAGCCGGGGGTGAGGTCAGAACCGTGCCCCTCCTCAGAGGAGGAACTTCACACCCTGACACTGTCAGGTCCTGGGCAGCCCTTAGAGATTGACGGTCACCACCCACGTCCACTCCTGAGGACCCTGTGGGCAGAGAGGGGGAGACTCCCCCAAATTCCCACCCAATGAGGGGACTGACCACTTCTCCTGCCTCACTGTCAATGCCCTTCCCCTCAGGGGACATTTTCTGGAAGGTGGCAATGGGTCCCACATGGCCAGACCCCTGAGTCTCCTGACTGCGGAAGTTTGTGGGGGTCGGGGGTGGGGCTCAGGGACATGGTGATGGGGGAGACCCAGGAGGGGTGGGCAGCAGCCTCCTCCCCCTCAGCAACCACGTGTGGCCGTCCCCTCTCTGCACATCGAGGTCAGCACCAGACCCGGATCCTGTCCTCGTGGAATCACCGTCTGGTGGGGAGATAAGATACTAAGTCTTCCAGAATGAAGGTTCCCAGTGATAGGAGACACAATTCTGTGAATATTGGTGCTTTGTAGTTTTCAAGACTCCATCAGTAGATGTATGAATATTTTGAATGTTTATAATTTTTCTAGTAAATTAAATGTTTAAACTTTATGTTCCCTTTCTTTATCTGTGCTCTGCAGTTTGCCTTGAGACTCATTCATCTGATATTAGAAAAGTGGCACCAACTTTCTTTTGTTTACCGCTTGCATGGTATGTGGTTTTCCACTTGAACCTTTCTGAATCCTTAAGTTTTTATTTCTGGTTTTTGTAGGTAACGGGAGGCCACCTTTCCTTCACTCACAGTGTCATTCGTTCCTCCAGACACACAAGGATGGGTCCTCTCTCTGGGGGAAGAGAGAAGGAGGTGAGTGTGACAGACCCAGCTGCTGCCCTCACTGTCCTGCAGGGAGCTGGACAGGTCACCAGGAGGAACCTGTGGTGGGGGCTGCGCAGGCAGAGGGGGCCGCTGCTCTCCCCAGGCTGAGTTCGAGTCCTGGGGAAGCCGTGGGCGAGGGCTGTGGCCAGGACTCAGGGTGGGCGGGGTGAGGAGTAGGTGGGATGGCGCAGACCATGAAGCGCAGCGCCCAGAGCAGGTGAGCGCTCAGCAGAGGGGCTGGCACGTTTGGAGCACTGGGGCTGTGGGAGGTGACAGAAGGGAGCAGTGTCCCCTTGGTCACCACTGCCCCCAGCCTCCGAGACTGATCTCTAGACAGTTGCCCCCATACCTGGCCCTCCTTCCCCTCCCTGTCCCAGAACCCGCCACTCTGCCCTGGCTCTGGGGCTTTGCTCACTCAGACTCCTCTGCTGGGAGTTTGTGTTCAGGGACAGGGAATGAGGACAGTCAGTGGGAAGTGACCCACCCCTGGGAGCCATCAGGCTCTGTTGGGAAACAGCTCTTGCCCCTGGATGTGGAGAACTTGTCCCTGCTGCATCAGTGGGGGCTGTGGAGGAAGTGGTGGGATCCTGGGAGACGGGACAGGGAATTCAGGGAGTCTTCTTAAATGGATTGAGTGGCAACTTTCACAATTGTTTAGAATATTCTAGCTCTTTGGTTTTCCATATAAATTTTAGATCAGCTTGTCAATTTGCACAAATGCTCTCAGAAAGAAATTGTTTGAGATTGCATTGATTTCACAGAAAAGTTTGGGGAAAACTGGCACTTTCCCAATATTGAATCTTCCAATCCATGAACATGGTATACATATCCATTTCTTTTGGTGTTGTTGAGTTCTTTATATATTCACACTTATATTGTCCACTGGCATTTGGCCTGGCTTTGCAAACAGTATGTGTTAGACGTCCATCAAAAACACAGTTTGTCAAATCTACTTGAAGGAAAATACCCTTGTAGCGAAAGATGGCAGACATTACACTTTTGTTATTAGTTAATGTAAAAGTAGCGGATCTATTTCTCAGTCTGTGTTCCTACCTATTTAACCATCTGTTCATCTCAGGAATCAGCAGTTTGGTGCCATGATTTGGGGCCATAGGATGACTGGCACATCCTGGTGTCCAGGAAGTGAGGGTACTGGGAGCAGGGGAAGCTTGGTAGCATCCCCACTCCCGGCCCCATGGCTTGATGGTGCAAGTCATGTTTTCAATATGGTTGGATTTCAGATTCTCTGGTACATGGATCTCAGTGCCTGGGTCAAATCAAGGGAAGAGATGGCACCTCTGCATATGCCCTGAGAGTCCTGAAGTGGCTTCTCCCTTCACCCCAGAGTCCTATCTGCCCCCCACCCCTCACCTTGACTATGAAACAGGCGTTGTCCCTTGAGTCCTTTACCCTCCTAGTACATTTAGAGAAATGTCTCATTTTTGTAACCATATTTCATGTAATAACTTCTCTCTATTCCAAAGCAATTCGTTTCTCCCCTGTGTCTTGTAACTGAGTAGTTCTGTTGTTCAGGGACAAGTTCCAGGTCCCGAGTTCATCAAGCAGGTAGCATTGAGCTTGCAGCTCCTGTACTTTTGTGGATACAGGAGCATCCCATCCATGAACATCCCTCTGGGAACTAGTCCTACGAGCCGGGTGCTCAGTCCAGGAAACCCAAAGACGAGGTGAGTCAGCAGGATTCCCGGATGCTCCTGCCTCGGCAGCAAAGCCTCAGTTCTAGTTCACACTCTGGATCCTGAGCAAAAGTCCTGGGGACATGCAGAGTCAGGCTCCAGGGTCCTGTGGTCCGTGGTGCAATTTCCATGCCCCTCCCTTCCCAGCTAGGCAGCAGCAGCAGATGCATCTCTTGAGTTTTAAGTGCTGAGCTCTGTGCTGTTCAGTTCCCAGGGTCCCTGAGGCTGAGAAGAGTAGGCGGGAAAAATGGGGGGTCGAGGGGGGGAAAGTCAGCAGAGAGTGCACAGGAGGGGACAGTTCACAGGAGCACAAGGTGTGTGAGGCAGGTGGGCAGTGTCAAGTTCACGGGCATTAGCCGTTCCCACTTCCCCATCTGCACAGCGACCCACTGAGACCCAGAGAGGAAGAAAGACTTACCATGAGTCACCGCAAGATGTCTGTTGTCCTTCTGTGACATGTCTTTCTGTGTTTGCAAGAGTTTATATAATGTTGAAATTGCTTCCACCCTGCATGTGTCGCAGAATTTTCCCAGGAGTTTTCTTGCTGGGAGATAATTTTGATTTCTGAATCATTTCCTGTGAGGCTATATGGCCATTAGGATTTTGTATTTGTTTGTGAGTCAGTTTTTTTGTTTGTTTTTTTTTTGAGACAAAGTCTCACTTTGTTGCCCAGGCTAGAGTGAGTGCCGTGGCGTCAGCCTAGCTCACAGCAACCTCAAACTCCTGGGCTCAAGCGATCCTCCTGCCTCAGCCTCCCGAGTAGCTGGGACTACAGGCATGTGCCACCATGCCCCGCTAATTTTTTCTGTATATATTTTTAGTTGGTCAATTAATTTCTTTCTATTTTTAGTAGAGACGGGGTCTCGCTCAGGCTGGTTTTGAACTCCTGACCTTGAGCGATCCGCCCGCCTTGGCCTCCCAGAGTGCTAGGATTACAGGCGTGAGCCACCGCGCCCAGCCGTGAGTCAGTTTTGATACATGACATTTTCTAAAAGTTTTATTTCACTTAGATTAGAAGTTTTATTAGCATATATTTGTGACCTAGTCTTAATGTAATTTTAAGGTAAAATTTATTGAAACAAACCTAGCATAAGAAATGTGCACAAATAACAAATGTAAAGTTTCATTAATTTTTAAAAATCTATATGTCCGCCACCAAAATCAAGAAATAAAATGAACTAAACAACAACAATAAAAACAGAAAACCCAATTAAGCAATTGGAAAAGGAGGCCAGGCACGGTGGCTCACACCTGTAATCCTAGCACTTTGGGAGGCGGAGGCGGAGGTGGGAGGATTGTTGGAGGCCAGGATTTCTAGACCAGCCTGAGCAAGAGTGACACCCTGTCTCTACAAAAAATAAAAAAAATTAGCTAGGCATGGTGGCACACGCTTGTAGGCCCTGCTACTCTAGAGGCTGAGGCAGGAGGATCGCTTGAGCTCAGGAGTTTGAGGTTATAGTGAGCTATAATAACGCCACTGCACTCTAGTCTGGGCAACAGAGCAAGACTCTGTCTCAAAACAGTAAAAAATCGGAAAATGACTAGAATACACATTTCTCCAAAGATGATATACGAGTGGCGAGAAACATATGAAAAGATACTCAGCATAACCAACCATCATTAAATGCAAATAAAAACCACATAAGATATCACCTCATATGCCTTAGGACAGCTACCAGCAAGAAAGAAAAAAACCAGAAAATAATGTGTTGCTGAGGATATGGTGAGATTGGAACACCGGTGCACTGGTCGTGGGAATGTAAAATAGTGCAGCCTCTGTGGGAAACAGTGTGGTGTCTCCTCAAGAAAATTAAAAACAGAATTACTGTATGATCCAGCAATAGTGCTCGTGGGTGTATATCCAAAAATTAAAAGCAGGGTCCTGAAGAGATATTTTCAGAGCCATGTTCACATTTTAGAGCACTATTCACAGTTGTCAAGATGAGGATGCAACCTAAGTGTCCATCCATAGATGTACGGATAGATCAAATGTGGTCTGTGCATGGAGTAGACTATTAGTCAGCCTTAAAAAGTAAGGGAAGTCCGACACATGCTGCCACATAGATAAACCTCAAGGACATTTTGTTAGGTGAAATAAGCCAGTCACAAAAAGACACATTGTGACTCCACCTATATGAGGTAATTAAAATAAACAAATTTCTAGAAACAGAAAATAGAATGATGGCAGCTGAGGGCTGGAGGAGGGAAAGCAGGGAGTTGTAGTTTAATGGGAGCGTCGGTTTTGTGAGATAAAAGGGCCTAACGTTCTGTTGCACAACAGTGTGACTATAGTGAACACTATTAACCGTACAAAAAAAATTGTAAAGATGGCAAATATTATATATGTGTTTTTACCACAAATAAAAATTAAAAGGAAATAAAACCTTATCAGTACCTAAGAATCCTCCTTCAGTGCTTCCTCCTTATCACAGTCTCTTCAAAGGGAACTACCATGACATCACTCATTTATCGGTTTTGTCCATTTTTGAACTTTTTATAATTGAAATATTGTAGTATGTGCTTTTGTGTCTGTATTCTCGTGCTCAACATTTTTTTGAGACAGAGTCTCACTCGGTTGCCCAGGCTAGAGTGCCGTGGCGTCAGCCTAGCTCACAGCAACCTCAAACTCCTGGGCTCAAGTGATCCTCCTGCCTCAGCCTCCCAGGTAGCTGGGACTACAGGCATGTGCCACCATGCCCGGCTAATTTTTTTCTCTCTATATATTTTAGTTGGCCAATTAATTTCTTTCTATTTATAGTAGAGACGGGGTCTCACTCTTGCTCAGGCTGGTTTCGAACTCCTGACCTTGAGCGATCCACCCGCCTCGGCCTCCCAGAGTGCTAGGATTACAGGCATGAGCCACCGCGCCCGGCCTCAACATTTTTTTTTTGACGAGAGTCATGTATGTTGCTACATGTATCAGTCATTTGCTTATTTTTACTGCTGTGGGATATTCCTTATACTCATACATTATATCTAGAGCTGTCTATATCAATATGGATATAGTTACGTAGCAACAGAAAGAGAGAGAGAGAGATGATAGATAGATCTTCTATTTGTGATGGACATTCGAATTATTTCTAGTTTTGGCTCTTAGGAAGAGACCTGCTATAAATATTCTTGTACCTAGTTTTTGGTGTTCTTATGTGTGCATTTCTGTTACAAAATACTTAGAAATGGAGTTACTTAGTAAAAATTGCCAAATAATTTTCCGCATGTCTTTTGCAATAACATGGATGGAACTGGAGGTCATTATCTTAACAAGCCAAACACAGAAAGTCAGATATCACGTGTTCTCACCCACACATGGGTGCTGAAATATGACTCACATGGACGTAGGGAGTGGAATGCTAGACCATGAAGACACAGAAGGGTGAGAGGGTTGGAGGGGGGAATGGATGACCAGAAATTACTTAATGGGCACAATGTACAATACTCAAGTGATGGATATCCTACAAGCTGACTTCACCAATATGCAATCTATGCATGTAGCAAAATTGCACTCGTACCCCCAAAATTTATACAAATACAAAATTACATTTCTACCATGAGCATATGATTATTCTAGCCATTTATTGCTTTCCAACAAATCACTCCAAAACTGAATATCATAAAACCAGAATACATTATTATTCCTCACAGTTTTTCTGCAAGTCGACTGTGCTTAGGTGGGGTGATTGCCATTTGCGTTCTTGAGATGGCAGATGGCAACAGCCCCACTACACAGACAGTCAAGGTGGTGGCTCACACGGCTGGTGGGTCATGCTGGCAGCAGCTGGGAGTTCAGCAGGAGATGAGGGTCAGAGAGCGTACATGTGGCCTCTTTGTGTGGCTTAAACTCCGCTCAGCATAGCGGCTGGGTTCTGGGAGGTAGCAGCAAAGGATGGAGCATCCCAAGAGCCCCAGGCAGAAGCTGCAGAGCATCTTATGACTTAGCCTGAGAGGCCACATAGTATCATTACCTTCACATTCGATCAGCTAGTCTATTCCATTAACCGTACTATGAGCAAACTATTCTAAAGACAAGAAGAGAGGACTAGACAATGGATGAAGACCAGCAGACATGGCTCCCTTGGTGGAGTGGGGCAAAGTGTCTCTGGAGAACACCTGCTCAGGGCTCCAGATGTTCTAAATTCTCAACAATACTTTCTACTTCCAGTCTTTTAAATTCAACCATCCTGGAGTGCAGTGGTACTTCATCACGGTTTCAATTTGCATTCTTTCCCTGACTAATAAGGTTGAGCACCTTTTTATAACAGGCATTTGGGACACAGTGCTCATACATGTCTTTTGTCCATTTTCTTATTGTATTCTCTTTTTAAGGAATTCTTTATGTTTCCTGGATCTGAATCTTCTCTCTTTTGCGGCTTTTCTTCCAACTCTATTCTTTGTCTTTTGATTTATATAAAATCTCATTTTATAGATTCCTCATAATTTTCCACATACATAACACTAGTATGGTTTGGTTATGGTTTGTTTGCCCCTTCAAGTCTCATGTTGAAATTTGATCTCCAGTGTTGAAGGTGGGCCTCCTGGGAGGTGACTGGATCCTGGGGGCAGATCCCTCATGAATGGCTTGGTGAGTGAGTGAGTACTTGGTTCTCTGAGAACAGGTTGTAGAAAACAGCCTTTCTCTCTCTCTCTCTCTCTCTCTCTCTCTCTCTCTCTCTCTCTCTCTCTCGGTTGCTAGGGCTAGAGTGCAGTGGCATCATGATAGCTCACTGCAACCTCAAACTCCTCGGCTTAAGGGGATCTTCCTGCCTCAGCCTCCCAAGTAGCTGGGACTACAAGCATCACGTATCACCACACCTAGCTAATTTTTCTTTCTTTCTTGTTTTTTTTATAGAGACGAGGTCTCGCTATATTGTTCAGGTTGGGCTCAAACTCCTAGGCTCAAGCAATTCTCCCACCTTGGCCTGCCAGAGTGCTAGGATTACAGGCATGAACCACCGCACCCGGCCACTCTTCCTGTTTTACCATGTAATCTGCACACACCAGCTCCCCTTCACCTTCCACCATGAGTGGAAGCAACCTGAATCTCTTGCCAGAAGCAGATGCTGCTTGCTTCTCATGCAGCCTGCAGAACCATGAGACAAATAAACCTTTTTTCTTTATAAATTACCCAGCCTCAGGCATTTTTTTACAGTAACACAAATGGTCTAAGATGTGTAATCATAACACCTACAAATAGAATTTTTGTTCTAATATGTACACTTTTTATTTCTTTTTCTTAATTGATTTCACTGGTTAGGACCTATACTACAATGCCGAATAGAAATGACAACAGCGGATACTCTTGCCTTGCTCCCAGTCTTAGTGGGAAGTGTCCAGTTTCACTATTAAGTCTGATGGTAGCTGCTTCACAGATGTCCTTGATCAGAATGAAGTTATTATTTTCCAGTCCTAATTTTCTAAGAGCTTTTTTACAGCATGAATGTGTGCTAAATTTTGCCAAATGCTCTTTCTGCAGCGATTGAGAGGCACATATAATTTTTCTCTTTCATTCTGTTAATGTGGTAAATTACATTAATGTTTGAATGCTAAATCCCACTTGGCCATGATACATGTGTTGGATTCAATTTGCTTATATTCAAGTGAGGATTTTTTCCATGTTCATGAGCAATATTAGTCTTCAATTTTCTTTTCTCGTAATTTTTTTGTCTTTTTTTAATTTCAGCATATTATAGGGGTACAAATATTACGGTTATGTATATTGCCCATGCCCCCCTCCCCCCTCAAGGCAGAGCCTCAATCTCGTAATTTCTTGATCAGGCTTTGGTATCCAGTTTATATTTTGCATCATGAAATGAGTGTTGCCTCCTCTATTTATTGAGGAAGTTTGGAAAAGTTTGGTAGTATCTCTTTCTTCAATGTTTCATAGAATTCCACATGCAGTGACTTCATGATTAATTAATCACCTGTAGTTCATTATGATTGAAGTGCCTATGAAGCATGTGCCTTGAAGGATCAGGTGGTGACTGCTATTCACTGCTATGTGGGCAATAATGACCACAAAGTCTGGGGTGAACTGTTTGCTTCCAACTCTGCGGGAAAACTGACAAAGAATAAGTGACAAGCTCAAGTCTTATCTCTTAGGTCAAGTTACCATGGAAAAGTACAGAAGATCTATGTGGCTCTAAATAATCTCATGTCATCTGACTGCAAGAACAATCTTGTGAAAAATCAGACCCCAAATGTAATTATATTTGTTAGAGAATTACCATGTAATTCAAATCCAAAGATTTGCCCAAGTCTCTTATATGAAATTTAGGGCAGTGATTGGAAAGGATTAGGGGCTGAGACTTGGAAAAGGGTCTTGGATAAAATTCAAAATCCCATGAACATATGGATGATCCATAAGTGTGGTTTTGAATGAAGTTGAAAATCTTGAACCACCTTCACCCCCAAGACTTTTATGAGCCTTTCTTGTCGGCAAAATACGGCCCGATTTCCTCATCGTGGAGAGATCAGTCTTTCCCTGCTTGAAGACTCTGCAATAATTCCATTTGGGGAGAGTGTCTTACAGAAAGGCTCAGAGTCCCTTCAAGTCCCTTCAATCACCCTTTCCCCCCTCTAGACCAAGAATAAAATTCCAGCCTCTTCTAAGGGGACAAATACCATCTTTGACCCCTTTGAAGATCTTACACTCTAAAGGAAGCATGATATTCACTGATTTAGATGAGAAGAAACCTGAAGTATATATGCAAAAATGAACTCTAAGAATCTTAGACCAAAAACGCTGAAATATTAGGCTGGCTTGATCCAAATGTTTGACACAGGTGTGCTGACAAAAGATCACAGATATAACGGTTTAGCCCGTGAAGCTGCCCAGTAGATCAAAGGGTTCACTCAACTCAATAACGACCCAAATTCGATGAGGTTGATGCCAGAACTTCCGTGGCATAATGGAGAGAAAATAATGCAAAGGTTTAGAGGGTTTAAAATGTTAGAGAGTGAGAAGCGATGAAAATACAACCTGAGGACTCATGCCTCTGCTATTACTCCTAAAATATACCAGCAGAGAGAGCACTAGTGTTCGTGAAAAGCTCTGTGAAGGTTGCCTGGATTTCTGGCGCAGGCTGGGAGTGACCAGGGGTTGCTGCAGCTGACCCCTGCACTCTGCCTCTGCTGGCAATGACGGGCGTGGCCAGGGCAGAGGGTCAGCACTTCAGCCCTGGAGACAAGCTGAGCACAGTTACTGCAGAGAAAAGCAGGGATACGGTGGCAAATCACCCTGCACCGCAACAGAAGCTCCATGTTTGGTAGGCATCTTTGCATTTTAGAGGCAATGCACACTCCCATCTGCTCCCATCCATTGGCCATGCCAGTCTTAAGGATTCCAGTTCGGACTTGCTTCCAGTGCAAGACAGGGCTCTGCAGTAGGCCCAGGTCGTAGTTCAAGAAGCTTTATAACTTGGGTTTTATAACTCAAGATGCAATTATACTTGAAGTGCCTGTGACAATTACGAATGTTGGCTTGCCCTAGAGGGCAAACCGGCGGGACGTCCGGTGCAAAGTCTGCTCACTCTTTAGAACTTGGTGGACCTCTCGAGAACCAGCTTAATGCCCGTTATCAGGCCCTGAAAGAGGCGGAAAACCTGACTGTATGACGTGAAATAAGTATAGGATGTGAGCTGCCCCTCATGAGCTAGGTGCTCTGTGTCTCACCAAGATTAAAACTGAGGCATGTGCAGGGACAATCCATCACCAAGTGACAGTCTGATATGCCACACATTACTCCTGGCGTATTGCCTTATTTTTTTTTATGAAATCACACCTATGACCTCATAAGGAAGTTCTCCGTGACCACTGCTTGAGGAGGAACACATTCCAGCTTGGGTTTCAAATGGTTCTGCGCAACGTGCGGGCACAGAGAAGTGGTCTTTGCAACGTTGCAAACTCTATCACAACGAACCTGACAGTCGGAGTGAAAGGACGCCCTCTGGTGGCAGAATTTCATCAATACATCTGGGTTTTCGTTCATCTGGACTGAGAGGTCACAAGTACAGACAACAGACTGAATTATGCCCACAGGTTTGGGCAACAGTTATCCTAGGAATTTGTACATTTTGTACTAATATTCAAAGATTTTCATAAAATTTTTTTGCTTCCTATTTAATTTCCGCAGCATTGAGTGATGTCTTCTCATTTATATTTCTGGAAACTAGTTACTTTTGCCTTTTATCTTTATTTCTGGATTAATCTCAACTGAGGTTTGTCCATTTTAATAGTCATATCAAAAAAAACTATCAGTTCATGATGTTGTTCTTTTCTATTGAATATGTTTTCTATGATATGTGTTCTTATCATTTGATTTCTCCTTCCTTTAAATTCTTTTTGGTTTATTCTACCGTTCTTTTTCTAAGTTCTTGAAATAAAAGCTTAGCTTCTTGAATTCTAGACTTTTTCACATCTCATATATACATCTAAGGTTATGTACATATATTGTCTCTAGCAACTGTTCTAGTTTTACTTTAAAAATTTTCATAGCATTTTCAGTATCATTCAGTTTAAAATAGTTTGTAATTTATGTTTCTGTTTTATGTTATCGTTATTTATGTTACGACTTATTTATAAAGGACTTTCTAAGTTCCCATTAACGTGTACGGATAGACAGACATATTATAGAAATAGGTATAGTTATGTTTTGTTGCTGAGTCCTAGCTTAATAACATTGGGATCAGAGAGCACATTCCATATAGTTTGAATGCTTCGACATATGTTCAAATTTACTTTATGGCCTAGAATGTGGTAAAAATTTTTGAAATACTTTACGTGTGTGCAGATAGAACGTGTATTCCGCAGTTGTTGGGAGAAGTTTTCTATCTATGGCTACAGGTCAAGTTTGTGAGTTATTTACATATACTATATCTCATATCCTTAGTGATTTTTTTCTCTGTATGTTCCATCAGTGATTGCAAGATGCGTGTTAAGTCCATGAATGTGGATTAGTCTAGTTTGTTTTCATTTTGCTAAGTTTTACCTTTTCTATTTTGAAGCTATTTTATCATATGCATACAGATTTCAAATGTTATATCCTGATAGGTTGAAACTTTGTTATAAAGGGGTTCCATTTATCCCCGTTAATACTTTTTGTTCTAAAATACATAATTTCTGATATTAATATACCTTTGATGGTCAGTTTTATGTGTCAGTGTGGCTAGGCTGTAGTCCCCAGAATATCCAATGAAATATTAACCTAGGTGTTGCTGTGAAGATACTGTTGTTTAATAATTAAGGCACATATTCAGTTTACTTTAAGTAAGAAAGATCATCCCAAGGGTAGGCCTGATTAAATCAGTGTAATGACCTTCAGAAAATAACTGAAGCTTCTTTGAGGAAAAAGAAACTCTGCCTGTGGATTGCAACTTCGGTTCATGCCAGAGTCTTAGCTTGTACTTCCTGATAGCCTCCCTGTGATTTTGGGCTTGCCTAGCCAGCCCTCACAGAAGTAGAGCCATTTCCTTGCAATTAATATTTCAGTATATATCCTACTGGTTTGGTTTCTCTGGTGGAACCCTGACAAACAGAATATAATACTACATCAGTTTTCTATTGGTTAGTATTTGTACAATACGTCTTTTTTCCATTTTTTCATACTCTGCCTTTCCTCGTCATTATCTTTTACACAGATCTCTTGCAAACAACATATAGCTGCATTCTTCCCAGTCTGATTATACATGTATTTTATCCGTACCATTTAATTCATTTGTGCTTAATGTGATTTTTTAATGTATTTGGTTCTAAATACAGCATCTTATATTTGTACTCTGTAGGTTCTAGTCATTCTTTTTTCTCTTAATCTCTCCCTTTCTTGCCTTTCCTGGTTTGATTGAATAATGTTTCTAGCACCTTTTATACTTCCTCTAGTTTGCGGGTGATAAATTTGGTTTCAACCCTTTTAGTAAATTTCCTTGAGATTACAATAATAAATTATCATAATCTAAAGTTTATCGCAGCATACAATTTTTTCCTGAATAATGTAGAGACTTTATACAATACAAATTCTATTTAAACTCTCCTGAATTATACTTTTCTCTAGTCTGGTATTTCAATATTATTTTTTATGTTTGACCCCTCTACACACCAGGATTGCTTTTACAGTAACTGTTTGTTTCCTTTTGCACATATACTTGCCACTTTCTTGGGTTTTCATTCCTTTTTGCATGCCGGAACTCCCGTCTGGGATCACTTTCCTAATATCTGACTTACTATCTTTTAGAATATTCTTTGAGAAGTCTTTCGTTTATTAACTCTCACATCGGTTTGTTTTAAAGTATCTTTATTTCGCCTTCAGTCTTAAAACATATTTTCACTGAGTGGGATTTCTAAACTAACACTTGCTCTTCTCTGGACATCAGAGGTATCTTTCCATTTTATTCAGGTTTCCAGTATGACTTCTGAAAAAGTCAGCTGTCAGTGCAATTGTGGTCTTTTAAATGTGATATGTCTTTTCCCCCCTAGCTACTCTCAAGAATTTCCCTTATTCATTAATCTTCATTGGTTTTTGTCAACGTCACTGAAGGAGTCGAGGCTGGGGTGTCCAGGAGGAAGCTGCTGAAGTGGACGTGGGGCTTGGGTGACCGGTGAGGAATGACACTGAAGAGACCTGCAGGGACGAGGCCAGGTAGAGGCTTGCGCAGAAAGATGTGTTGTTTGGGGCATCACGAAGAGCTTTGAGCAGGGAGGGACACGTTCACCTGGTGCTTGCCCTTAGTGAGTGTTTATTTTAATCAATCACATGATACTCTCAAAAAATGCTGTGGAAATGTGGGAGGGGCACGACCTGCTCTTTGGTGACCCTGGCGACAGTTTTGTCAGGGGACGGGGGTAGCAGGGCGGTGGTGGCAGCGTCCAGACGGGCGGTGGGGGGGACAGAGGGGGTGAGCGGGATTCAACGATGTCGTCAGCCCTCTCCTGTCTGAGCTCTGAGCCCCACTGCTGTCCTGAGCCAGCGGGACACCTACCTCTGTCCCCACCTGGAGGAGAGGTCCTTTCCTGCTGTGCCGTTTCCTGGACCAACAGCCGGGTCCAGTGGAGCATCTGGAACAGAGACGGTCAACTCTTCTTCAGCGGTGAGGGCCACGGTGGGCACCCTGACCCTTTTGTTGGATCCGCAGAAGGTGGCGAGGTGCGGACTGCGGGGCTGTCCTCTCCCTTCCCCAGCCGAGGTTCCGCCAGGCAGCGGTCACACCGGCCCTGAGTCCCCGCTTCCATCCCCACCGCCCCCAGGCGCCGGGAGTCCGGGCCGCATCCCTGCGGGTGCCGAGCTGGGAGAGCGCCGCGGCCACAGTGGCCCGATAAGGCAAGAGGAGCCTTCAGCCCCAGCGTGGTGATGGAGCCGGGTGTGGACCCGAGAACGCGCCGACTCCCCTGCTCCGTCCCCCATGGACAGTGCAAGGCGCGGGCAGGTGGATCGTGGACCAGCCCAGACGTGGGGCCGTCTCCCAGGCGAGGGGCTCGCAGTTCTGCAGCCTGGGGGTGGGTGGAGAGGGAGAAGGGCGAGGAGAGGGGAAGAAGTGAGGGCCGAGTCAGGGCGGGGCGACGGGTCTTCAAGGTTTCACCTTCTGCTCTGCCCGAGGCCTCAGAGAAAGATCTAGCAGAGAGGGCGCCGGGGCTGGAGCGCACGTCTGTGAGAGCGTGGCCGACTAGAGGGGCCAGAGTCCCCAATTGCAGCTGCCCTCAGGGTGGGTCTGGTGCGGGAGGGCGGGTCCCGCGAGGCCGGCTAGGTAAAGCCCCTGTGATTACCTGCGGCTGAGCCTCCGAGATGGCACCAGGTGCTTAACCGTGTGCTGGACACCTCGGATGGCTCTATCCGTGGACCCTACCGCCTCCTAGGAAGGCCACCCGACCTGGAGGCCCGGCGTCATGATCTTGGGACCCTGGAGTACGCGTGGGCACTGAGCATGGGGGCTTTGGGACCCTCCTTCACAGCCCCTGGCAGGTGCGGTTTAGACTCCAGGAAGGCTGGACGTCAGGTGAAAGGAGGATAAATGTGGGGTGCCTGGTACGAGCTGGAGAAGAGAAAAAGACTCAGCCCCCAGAGGAGAGACCCCAGAATGTGAACATAGACGTGGCCTCCACATCACCCCCCTTCAGCCCCAGGGTCCTGTACCTGTCCCCCACCCTTCACAGAAGGAACCCTGTGTTCCTGTCTCTGGGATGGTCTCTGGGGACTCTCATTACTGGTCACACTCAGAGGCAGTGTCACTTCCTGGGAGCTATTTTTCATGTGGTACGTCTCTCACCTAGAGAAGTGGCCCCGCTTGGCTGCATCTTGGAAAATCTGATTCTTGGGGAGTAATTTTGGGGCCCTAGGGTCCCTGAGGAGGTTGAATCAGCCCTAGGTTCTCTCTCTCAGGTGTTGGCGGGATCTGTTTGTGGCCACAGCAGGATTGTGGTGTGTGGGGGCCACCTCTGGGATCCAAAGTGGGTGCAGAGTGGGTCAAAGGCAGGCCCATGTATGATTTCTGTCTCGGTTTCTCCCATCAGCAGGGATACTCTTTTTTCCCTCAGACCACGGCCCGGTGGGCCCTTCCCTCCTGCCCCTCCAGCCTTGCCTCTCACACCTGGAGCCCAGTGCTCAGCTCCCTCAGGAGAGGTGTGGCACTGGGGGTCTGTTTTCCTCAGATGTTTTCTTGGGGCTCCTCTTACGGGGCCTGAAGAGTGGGGAGGCTGAGTCTCCTGGGGCCAAACCCTCTCTGTCTGGGACCCACCCCAGCAAACTGGAGGTGCTGGGAAGACGAACTCCTGGATTCATTTGTGAGAGGAGAGCCCCTCTGGACAGAGGCTGGGACCGAGCCCAGACCCCAACTCCAGCCCTTGGAGTGAGCTCTCTGGGTTCGGAGTGAGCTCTCTGGGTTCAGAGTGAGGCAGAGCGACCTCGTCCTGGGCCTTTCCTCTGCCCCACATTTCCTGTGAGCCCTGCGCGTGCCAGCGCAGAGTCTCCCCTGTGACTTCTCCGCAGGTCCCCAGGCCTATGAGTCCTCTCCTCTGTGGTGACCACCTGGTGTCCCTGGTCTGGCCTACCTCCCTCTTGTCACCAGCAGCCTGCTACGTCCCGCCCCTGAGCACACGGAACTCCTTCCCCAGTCTACATAAGGTCCCTCGTGAGCCTAAAGGCTTCGAATGTCTTCCGTCACTTCCAGAGCCAAGTGTCAGCCTCCTGACACTCTGTTCCTTCACTTCTCTGCAGACACTGAGGCATACGTGTTTTTAATCGTCCAGCGCCGGGCACAGAGCTAAGACTGAAAAGCACTGTGAGTCGGGTCCTCTGCCCTCCAGAGCTCCATCTGGGAACCAGACAGAGGAGGGAAGAGGCAGAGAGAGAGACCGAGAGAGAGGGAGAGGAAGGGGAGATGGGGGCATATCACAACTGGGGGGGATTCCTGGGGTCTGCCCTGAGAGGCAAGAAACCAAGGGTATGTACAAAATCCCTATCTGACTAAATCTAAGGCCTTTTCCTGGGAAAAGCAAGGAGCCTGAGAAGGATAGACCCAGACTGGGGGACATTTCTGGCCCCATCCTCTCCCGAGTCTCCCATCAGGGTCTGCCCGCAGGGACAGGCTCTCATTTCAGCCCACACACCTTTTGGTCCTTGGAGAAGAACCTCTAGCGGCAGGCGTGGCGCTGTCCTTGGTGCTGAAGCAGGCTTGCTCCTGGGTTTCGGAAAGGCTGGGCTGTGCAGAGGAGTCTGACTAGACAGGACAGTGGCTGAGTCAGAGGTACAGGACCTGCCTAGTAGGCAGGAAACCAGGGAGGGGCCGGCCCTCTGGTCTGGGAGTGGGACTTCCCTCTGCACACCTCCCCCTCTCCTCCTTTACCCCGGGAATGTCTTGTGGGCCCGGACCTCTTGTTACATGAAAAAAATTAAAACTGATTTGTTAAAGTCCCTGACAGTCAGACTCTTTGTAACTCACAGCACAATGCATTTCTAATGGATAGAATAAGTGAGGATAGGAGAAGACTCCTCTAATTCCATTTGAAGCCAACAGGACATTTTCCAAAGTGCCACACTCGTTTAGATCTCCTGTGATGCATGAGAGTGCCTGGGCAGGACAGACTTTTTTTCACTTCTGCTAATTTAAGAGTAGGGAAACAATATTATCTACTTTCTTTACAGATGTGATTATAAACAACCTTTCTCATCTAATTTATTTTATTAATCTCTTTGTGAATTATTTATGTTAAGGGTTTACACAGAAGGGCTTTGGGATTTTCTTTATCAATGTCTCCATGCTTCTTGCAAAAATATTAATCTCAACCTTATTTTTTTTATTTCATCATATAATGGGGGTACAAATATTGTTAGGATTACA
>VBSM01001793.1:1685035-1696092 GCA_008086735.1 Cheirogaleus medius | reverse complement strand
ATTCTTAAGGTATCATGCCTTAGGTTTAAGTCGGTTATCCATCTTGAGCGAATTCAAATTATTGTTTTAAGAAGAGTTATTTCACGTCTTCACCCTCAGATCCTCACACAGGCTTACCTCCCATTTCCCAGTAACCAGCCCAGTTTTAATTTTATGGTCACTATTGCCAGCTTCTAGGATACATTTCTGCCTATTTGATTGAAAAACCTCTTTCTCAAAATTCTGACCAGTTGAGCTGGCTGGTATTGTCCTCAATAATTGTGTTTTCTCCTTTAACTTGATTGTATTTTCTTTATTCTCCTCTCTTTAAATGAGATATCACAAGAACCCTAAATTCTCTCTTCAGGTTGTCTCTTGATAGGTAACTTCATCTATGGGTTCATCCAGGTATAGAGAGCAACCGTGCAAGAATTGCAAAGATAAAATTTCTCAGAAAGATAAAATTTTCAAAAGCACTATTAAAGATGGTGAGTTCTTTAGTAATTCAGTAAAAAAAAAAAAAAGCCTTTAAAGCATTGTGAAAATACACAGAAAAGGTATTTTTCAGAATATTCAATATCAGTTTCTCTTAAAAATCACACAAATATCGAATAGGTCCCCTGCCAATGTGGGACAGCCCCAAGACTTTTACTCGGTGACATTCCTTGGGCCTTCCTTGGCTGTAAGGAATGAACGTTCTTTGAAGATGGCGGCCTCCAATATCATAAATCCATACTGGCGCGGCCATGCCGTCCTCCTGACAGTCTCGGAGTGAGGAAAACGAACCGCGGAGGAATGATACAATGGCATACGCCATGATAACTGTTGGCGGAACGTAGCTTCAAAAAATGCTAGTGAGCATGCGCACAGAGTTCCGCCCTAGCTACAGAAATCCTGAAGGGATACTCACCCAAACCGGAAGTGGCCCAGAGCGGCCATTTCGCGTAGTCAAGTAGTTCTCGCCTTCCTACTCAAGCTTGCGGGACGCCGAGGTGACTCGGGATGTTCGTAGTAGGGCTTCTGTGAGGTCAGTGCCGGCCGTCGGCTTGGGGTGAACGCCGGGAGGGTTGCGGGGCGAGCGAAGACGGGTGTGTGCGGTGTGCGACTGGGGCTTCCGGGTCAGTGTTGGCGGCTGTGGGGTAAGTGGAGTTTGCTCATTTAAATTGGATAGTTGGCTCTTTTGCGTTTTTTTTCTGTTGGTATACAAGTGTTTCTGTGACTTAAATTCCATCGGATTTTATACTGTTGCCCGTGAAACTTGCTCGTTGGAGGATAGTGAACGCGCATGCGTCTTCGGAGCGCCCCAGTCGATAGTTCCCGAGGAGATTTAGGAACGTGGCTCATGCTTGGGGGACTGGAGGAGTCAGTGGTCGGTTGGGAGCCAGCAGCTTCAGGGGTTGGGGGACTTTGAGGGTCGCATTATATTACACTCTGGGGGCCAGGGATTGGTCACCGATAGGAATCAGTAGGTGCTGGGGGTAGCATTTGGGGGAGCCAGTTGACTGGAGGCCTGGGGGGGAGGCCAGTGACTGGGGTTTGTGAGGGTGACTGCATTGCTTTCTGGGCAGTGACGGGTCCTTCGGGGTTGGATGTGTGGGTCAGCTTTGGCCTCTCCTTGAGTCTCTGCGGACATGGTTAAGAATCAGTGATTGGCAATTGAGCAGATTGATGACGGTTTTTCTATTGCGGCGTTTTATTTGAGCCCCTATGTTGAGGATTATTTGGCCTCCTGTGGAAACCGATAAATTGTACCTCCTGGGAAACATTTATCGCCTGTCAGGGTAGTAATGATTTCGGGAGCTTGGGCCATGTCAGTGACTGGCATTTTGTAAACTTCTGGCAGTCCTGTAGTCCAACCATTGGGGGTTTCTGAAAGTCAGTGCTGTCAATGACTGCATTTGGGTGTGGTGGGGGCAACTAATGACGGACAGGCAAGAAATGGTCAGTGATTGGAGGTCGTGTCTGCAACTTTTCTGGGTTAAGGTAGGGATTGGGTACAGTGATTTTAATTTTTAGCTTTGTTAGAAGAGGCAGGGCTGTATGTAGGTTGTATCATGGATGGGCACTGAAATGTTCAGAACCTCAGAACCTGCACCAGACACAACCAGCTCCCAGCCTGAGCTCTCCGAAGGCAGCAGGAAATGGAAATGGTGTTTCTGGAAGGTAGCCACATAGGAGTCCATGAGACAGTGTGAAGTAGACATAGGGCTGATTCCCTTTTCTTCCATTTGCAGACCGAGTAACCTCTGGACAAATTATGTAATAGCATACAGCCTCATTGTCCTCATCCACAAAATGGGTATAATAATGCTCATTATATTTAGCTGACAGCGTTGTGTAAAATTAAGTCGACAACTTGCTGGGTTTCATTCATATTTACCACACACCAGGCAGGTGCTGACGGCTTGACAAACCTCATCTTGCATAAGTTTTCCAAAACTTGTGATAAATACCTATATCCCCATTTTAGAAACTGTGACTAAAGTAATATCTCCATATTCTCATAGTTAAAAAGTGGAAAAGCCGCAATGAGTCCTTCATAAAGTTTAGTCCAAATTCAGTCTTTTTTCTTAACTCTAGCTAATAACTAGCGTTGGATTTTTCTGAACTTTGTCTACTCTGGTGTCTAACATGGTGACCTTCACCTCAAGGCCCTCAGGAATTATTTATGGAGCAACTGTTGAGTGATGTGACCATGTGAGGGGTCATTGCCTTTCTGGGGCTTCTTGGTGTCTCTGCAGAACCCCTGGGTCAGGTCATATCATTGAGGCTGCAGAATATCTCTTCACAGCCCACCCCACCTCTACCCAGTTGTCCTGGTTGGAGCCTCTAGACGTCTTCCCAGCTTCTGGGAAAAGTGGAGTTGTTGGCAAGACAGACCGAGAGTTGAAGCCCAGAGGGGACATGCCTGCTGATGTGAATTTATGCCAGAGGCCCCAGGTCCTGGGTCCAGAAGAGCAGGACGGCCCATGTGAGGTAAGAAGGACCAACCCCAAGGAAAGTTCTCCATAATGTGAGGGCAGATGCAGCAGATTCTATACTTCCTGTTCCTGAGGCAGCCTTGATCCTTCTGCCAAGCAGGGACCACAAGGGGCTGATGTCCTGCACAGGCCATCTGTGTGTGCTCTGAGAAACTGTGAACTGGCTAATGAAGGAGGATGTGTTGGAGTAGAGGGTTGGCCCTGGGCCAAGGAAGAAGAAAATGTAGTCTGGATGGGAGCCCCAGTTGCAGGCTGGCTTCTTCCTGCTCAGCACTGGCTCACCTCCTTCATCCACCATTGGGCCTCTGCAGATTTGCGGCTGGTCCCCACCAGACTCCTCCTCACCTGCTCAGTGGGGTTTGGCTTATTTCTCCTCCGTTCTCATAAGGTGCCACTGTGCCCAGCTTTTCTCGTCCTTTGATTTACATTTTGGTTTGTTTTAACTTCTGGATTTTTAAGGTAGTCTTATATAGTGATAACCTGTTGTCCTTCTTGCATATGCTTATAAATATTTTTTGCTATTTTATCCTTCACACATAAGTTTTAGTCGTATTTGAATATGAAAAGGAGGGTCAGACAGTTTTGCGAGGTTTGTAACTAAAAAGAGCCATCACTTGCTATTTTTTTCCCCAAATTCCAGCTTCTCGGAAGCAATCACGTTTTACATTTTTAGCTAAATATTGTGAGGTTGATCACCTAATCTATTAATGACATGCTTATACTGCTGCCTCTTGGGTTGTTAATTAACAACATGTTAATTACACAGCCTGTTGCTAAAAGATTAGGTTTAGCCCACTTTCCTGTACTTCCACCCTGGGCACTCACATGCATGCTGTCCTTGGCTGTCCTTCTCTAAGACCTGGGTCAAATTCTGATCAGGTCACTATTCCTTGTTTTTTATTATGATTGTATAAACTGTATTCACAGCTGCCTATAAATGCAGTGAGGACTCTACTTCAGCACAACTTTTTGTTTTTTCCCTGGAGTGCACAATTTTATGGATGAGCTATTCATTTACTTTTCTATATATGTATTAATGTGTTATACAGTTTTCTCCAAGTTTTCTCATCATAAATTGAATTTGTTACTAGGTAATAATAATAGGACAGTAATTGCAAACACTCATCATTTCAGGAACAGTTCTAACCCACACAGCTTTGTGAGGTAGATGCTGCTGTTATTCCCATTTTACAGAAGAGAAGATGGAGGCACAGAATGAAATAATGGGTCCAGGTTTACATAGTCATCAAGCAGCCAGGCTGGGATTAAAGCCAGGCAGTTTGCTTGAGAATCTGGGCTGTCAATTCCATCTCCTTGAGGAAACCTCTCCTATTGCTTTTTTGACTTGATGTGATTGGACCTGGCTGGTCTCTTGGCACCTGATGCTCAGTCTTCTCATGGTGGCTCCCTTCACCACCACCTGGGAATTCTTCTCCATCAAGTGTTCGATTCCCTGCGTCCTAAATACTTTCACTTTCTCTTCCACAGTTTACTGTTATTCTCATTTTGTGGGAGTGCCTCCTCTAGGAGTTTCTTGGAGATGGTTGCATGATGATAAATCCTATAAGACCTTACATATCTGAGGATGTCTTGCCACCAAACAAAACACATTATATATTTACATATTTAATATATGGTATCTATATCTATCAAGATATATATATGCATATAAATGTTTAAAATGTCATAAAAATGACATTTATTTTGCCCTCACACTAAGTTGACTTTTGCCTGGGTTCAAATTACAGATTGGAAATCATTTTATTTATTTATTTATTTAATTTTTATTTAATATTTCTTTTGTTTTTTTATTCTTTTTTTTCCCTCAAAGATGTACACATCCTGTGGAAATCATTTTATAATTCTTGGAAAAAATGTTTCAAACTTAAGAAAGAAATAACTACATATTCAATTATGCATGCAGATTTCCAGATTAGATTTTATTTTAAATGAAGTGTGCTGAGTTTTGAACTTTGTATTACTAAAATTTTTAAGCATAAGCAAAAGTAGAGTAAATGGCATAATGAACCCCTTATTGATTGATTGATTGATTTGTTTAGAGACAGGGTCTTAGTTTGTTGCCTCGGCTAGGGTGCAGTGGCATCATCATAGCTCACTCCAACTTCAAATTCTTGGGGCTTAAGTGATCCTCTGGCCTCAGCCTCCTGAGTAGCTGGGACTACAGGCTCGTGCCACCATGCTCGGCTAATTTTTATATTTGTTGTAGAGATGGGGTCTTGCTTTTGCTCAGGCTGGTCTTGAACTCCTGGCCTCAAGGAGTCTTCCCACCTTAGCCTCCCAAAGTGCTAGGATTATAGACATGAGCCACTGTGCCTGACCTGAACCCCTTTTATCTTAATAATTATCAGCATAGTACCCATCCTGTTTGATTAATACCTCCCATCACTAGATTATTTGAAGGCAAACCCCAGACATTATATTACTTCATATATATTGTATATCTCTGAGAGATGAAGTTTTTCTTACATAACCACAAATATCATTCATATATCCCCAAAATAATAATTATTTCTTAATATCATAAACACCCAGACTATCTAAACTTGATTTTTCATGCCAGGATCCAGCCATTGTCTATACGTTCCACTTAGTTGAAATGTATCTTTAGTTTCTCTTAATCTACAAATGGCTTTCCTCCATGTTTTACTCCCTTTCTATTTATTTCTTGGAGAAACTGGGTTGCCCTTTAAATTGTGGCAGATTCTAGATTTGGCTCAGTCGCATTCACATGGTGTCATTTTATACCATGGACAACTATCCTTGTATTTCTGGTGAACTAGTATTTAAATCTAGACCTGTGCTTTCCAGTATGATGGCCACTCACCACATGTAGCTATTAAGTACTTGAAATGTGGCTGGTTTACATTTAAAAAAAAAACTTAGTGTAAAAAAATTTTTTAAATATCTCATTGATGATTTTTAAAATATTGGTTACATATAGAAATTATAATATTTGAATATAATGGATTGAATAAAATATATTATTAAATTGATTTCATCTGTTTCTTTTTAATATGGCTTCTAGAAAATTTTAAATTACATATATGGCTCACATTATATTTCCATTGAATGGCTCTACTGTAGAGGCTTGGCCAGATTCCACTTTGATTTCTTTGTTTTTGGCAAGAATACTTCATAGTTTGTACACCATCTGTGTACTTATAAAACCATATCAGGTGCACATAATGTCTGGTTATTGCTCTCTTTGTGATGTTAAAATTGATTATTAGGTTCAGGTGTTGTCATCTTAATCCTTAATCATAAAGATCGCATCAGTCTTTCACCTATGTGGTTTTAGCATTCGTTGGTGATCAGTAAAAGTGATGATATTTTAATTCTTTTCTTCAGGCTGAATTTGTCATCTGTAATAATTCTATAATGAAGCTCTTTAAATCATCAATCCTTTCATTAATATTGTTTCTTATAGGAAGATCATCTTTTTAATATGATCATACCTCTTCCTGAACTTAAAATCCTTAAATGGCAATCCATTAATTATAATAAAAATCCATACCCATTACATGATCAGACTCCAGCCCATTTCCTTGGAACTTGGATGATAACCACCTTCCAAACATCACGAAATTGCCTCTCCTCTTACACAGAGCCATCTGCTGCATCCTGAATTCACAGTGTTTTCCTACTTCTCCACTTTTATTAAAGCTCTTTTCTGGAAAATGATTTATTTATTCCATGCACACATCCCACATCAAACTTCTAACTTACAGTTTAATCTTTGCCAACTCTAAGTAGCCCAACCCTCTATTCCCTGGTAGAATTTGTTTGTCCCTAATTTGCTTCTCCCCAGTAGTGTGCTCTGCATCTATTTCTACCATGTTCCCTTCCTAACCCCATAGTTGAGCTTATGTATTTGCTTCTTGTCCAAGTCTCTTGAGTTGCTGAAAGAGTAGAAGCTTATGTAGTTCTGTGTTGAGTTCCCAGGACCCAGCACAGCTAAGGCTGGCATGTAGTTGCTTAATAAACATCATGTTCATTATTCCTAAATTAGCTAGAGATTTAGAGAGAACCCATTTCTGGCCTCATTTTTGGAAAAGAATGACTGAATGAATGTGGTATACAATAGACGGCAGGATATTTCTATAAATTTTTTTACTCCCCCCAAAATACAATGTGAAACAGGTATTTAATGGGAAGCCTATATGATGTGTCATGGTGAAAAATCATCAGAAGCACAGTCTTATATGTAACTTTCCCATTTACCAGTGATGAGTAATTCACAGTGAGCTGGGGTATGTTGTTACAGAAATCAGTGTCATTAGAGGATGTGACAGTGGACTTCAGCAGGGAAGAGTGGCAGCAACTGGATCCTGCCCAGAGACACCTGTACCAGGACGTGATGCTAGAGATCTATAACCACCTCATCTCAGTGGGTGAGCACAGCTGACCTGAGAATCTTGGATGGGCTTTGTTGAGATTTCCTTCCTTCTTCCTCCTTGCAGAGCACATTGGGATATCAGAAGTATGTCATAGTTTTTTCCTTGGTTTGTCCTGCAGTGCTTATTCCTTTTGGGTACCTTTGAGTATTACTTTGAGCCCAGTGGAAAATGTTGACTTTTCTGATGAGCCAGTGCAAAGCTTCGTTGAATGGCCTCTAAAACCCAAATCCCATATCCTTTCCATTTAACAGGGTATCACAGTCCCAGCCCAGAAGTCATCTTCAGGATGGTAAAAGGACAGGGACAATGGATGGGGGAGGCTGAACTACCACATCAGAGGTGTCAAGGTGAGTGACTTGTACCCAGGCAGACATGGATATCTTTGGGGATATCACTATTCATTCCCTCTGTTCTCCCACTGGTGGACACTTAGGTTGCCTCTTACTCCCAAGTTCCACAATAAATGTGATAAATTATCTCATAAATATCCTATAAGGGTCAGTGTAAGAATTTTTCAGAGGTAAATATTTGGGAGAGGGATTGCCTGGTCATGGAGATAAGTATACTTAATTTGAATTAGTCAACCATATTGACCTTAAATGGGCTGCACAATCTACACACCCATTTGCACACCTTGCTTGCCAACACTTGGCATTAACCAAATTGGTTAATTTATGGCCCATCTGATGGATGAAAGGGTGTTTCATTGTTTAAATGTTATTTTTCTAATAACTAATTAGAGCATCTCATTATATCTCTTATCTGATTGGGTTTTCCATATATGTGTACATTGCTTTTTCATGTTGTTTTATCCTTTTGTGTCCATGGAGTTTTCTGCCTCCTTTCCTGTTTATTTGCCCTTAAATTTATTGATTTTCTTTTCTTTGCTGAATCTTCTTTCTTTTTTTTCCCTTAATTGTGGCATCTCTACCTTGGGGTCCTATACTTCCCTATGGTCATCTCTTCATCATAGGAATCTACTGATAAGACGCATCCATTCTGAATACTTAGTCCTCATATTTGTATTCTGATGATTCCTATATCAACACCTCCAGTCCTGGTGCTTAAACTGAATTCTGATACCTTATTTAAAGCTACATGGAGGACCGTTCTCAGGAGATGACTCAACTTCCTTAATTTTGGGAGATCAGAAATTGGAATTGTCATCATCTAAATAAGAAATTCTTATCACCTGACAAATTTTGTCAGATTTTTTCTGTGTTTCTGAGCTCTTTGAGTCTTCTAATTTAATTTATAATTTTGGAATCCTATCAATTTTTCTTTTTGAATATACAATTTAGCTGACCCTTTTTCTTAATCCTAGTGGTGTCACTACAAACCAGCTTCCTATTTTCTTATATTTAGACTATTCTATTGGTAATGAGGTTTATGGATTCCGGTTTTTCATGAGTTCAATCACAATGTTACTGACGGATTTTATTACCCCAAACACTGCTATTTTGTTTCACTTTTCTTCAGTAGATAGGATGCAAACATGCAGTTATTTTCTACTATGTAGATTAACAAACTCTTCAGTGACATTATCATTATGGCCACATATGTCCAATTTAAAAATATACCTGATAGTTTTCATCTCCATTGTTGTGATCTTTTGCTTAATATCTGCTATACAGGATAATCCACTTTCCATATGGCCTGTGGTTATTTGTACTTTTCCTACTTAATCTTTATTATGTCAGTGTTGAGCATGAGGAAACCATTTAGAATACAAAAATTGTTGAATTTCTGAAGATAGAAAATAATATTTTAAACTATTTTAGAAGGATATTTTAAATATCTGCTGAGGTAAATTCAAAAGAACAGAGACTGTATTTGGACAGAGAGGACAATGGCATGAAGTGTGAAGAGCCTTTGTGCATTAATCATGTCTATTTCATGGAAGGCTACTAAAAAAATGAGTATATTAAAATGGGAAGTATAGAGGGTGACTGCTTGCGAAGTTCAGAGAAAATTTCACCCTAGAGGTGGAGTGACACTGGGGGTTAATTTTAAGGGCACAGTACCTATAACTGGTCCACAAAGCCATTTTGAAGGGGAACAATGAAGTAGACAAAGCAAGCTTAATGGGAGTAGAGGACATGAGTATGTGCTTGGATTTGGGAATAAATTGGGTGTTTTTGCATTGTTAGGCTGTGTTGGAGAGTTATGGAAAAGCTTTTCAGCACAGTTCTGATAGTTTGCATGAAACATTTTTGGCAGTAATTTAAATATTATCAGATTCAGTAAGATCTAAATGAATTGAATTTTTATGATCTAAATGAATTGAAACGTTAAAAATAGTCCAAATCTGTGGCTGGGGACACAGAGTGTAAGATACCCAGAATAAATGAAAGCCAGTGTATGGGTAAAATTGCTATTCAAGAGTGAAAAATGAAACAAAACAAAAAACCTGATTAAAAAATGAGAAAAGGACTTTAATAGACATTTCCTCAAAGATGATATACAAATGGCCAACAAGCATAGGAAAAGGTACTTAACACCACTAATCACTTGGGAAATACAAATCAGAACCACAGTGTTATATCACCTCACACCCATTAGAATGACTACTATTAAAAAACAGTGGATAGCCAAGCAGAAACACTCCCCAGAATGGAAGTCCCTGATCATCTTAACAAATGTTGGCAGAATGTGGAGAAACTGGAACCCTTGTGCATGGCTGGTAGGGATGTAAAATTGAGCAGCCACTATGGAAAACGATATGGCGATTCCTCAAAAAATTAAACATAGAATTACTGTATAATCCAACAATTCCATTTATTTCTGGGTAGATAACCAAAAGATTTGAAAGCAGGGGCTTCAACAGATATTTATACGCCCATGTTTAATATGCACAATAGCCAAGCAGTGGAATTGTCCACTGATGGATGAATAGATAAACAAAATGTAGTATATACATATAATGGAATATTATTCACCCTTAAAAGGAAGGAAATTATGACACATTCTACAAAATGGATGAATCTTAAAGGCATGCTAAGCTAAATAAGCCAGACATAAAAGGACAAGTGCTACTTATATGAGGTACGTAGAATAATCAACTCATACAGACAGAAAATAGAATAGTGGTTGTCTTAGAGGCTGAGGGAGAAGACAAAAAGGAGTTGTTTAATGGGTATAAGATGTTTTGCAAGATGTAAAAGTTCAGGAGATCTGTTGCATAACAATGTGAATATACATAACACTACTGAACTATACATTAAAAAATGGATAAGATGGTAAATGTTATGTGTTTTATGCCCATAATAAGAAAAAGTTAACAATAAAGATTAAAAGTGTTCTCATTTTCTAAAGAAGTGAAAAATGATTGAGGTTTCTTGACAGGACAAGAGTCTGGGATACTGTCTAAGTGACTGAAAGAGAGAAACTGAATGTGATGGTCATTTAGTAGTTAAATCTGGTAGAAAAAAATAATAGTAAAATTTTATAACTATTATTTTTACTGAGAATCTGCTGTGTTCTATGTTCTATACTAGTAAATTAGAGATCAGGAACTCCCATTCTTGGCAGGAAAAAAAAAGGTATGCTCTGTAGCATAAAGCTAAACGTTCTAAAGGAGAACAATTAACTTTTATAGAAAAAGGATGAAATAAATTCTAGGGAACAGCTCATTTGTCTAGTCATCCAGTATACCTTTTGGGGGATATGAGTATATTCC
>VBSM01001793.1:1657523-1685025 GCA_008086735.1 Cheirogaleus medius | reverse complement strand
ATGGAGAGTTGGGACATATGCATTCTTTTACTGCTTGGCCATGTCAGGATAGGGGAAGCTTTAATAGTTTTCCAAAGGTTATAGAAGGCTGATGGGTTTGGCACAAGTGAGAGAAAGCAGGGAGATTGGTGAGGATTTAGATCTGAAAGCTAATGAAGACCTATACACTGGGCCCACTCCTTCAAGCCTTGGCTATCCACCAATGTTGCCCTATAACAGTGATGTTGCCTTGTCTCATCTTCTATTTATCCTACTAGGTCTGGGCATGGAGACTGCCTGTGTAAGTGGAGTTAGTTTGCCTTTGTTTAAGCTTCCCATAGATGAGCAAAGTGATCTTGGCCAGTTATGTGACCATGATGTGCTTCCTTTTCTTTATTTGTAAAATAAGAACACTAATTGTAGCTACCTCCTTAGGTTATTATGAGGATTAAATGAGTTTATGTATGCCTCACATAGACCATTGCCAAGCACATGCAGGTGCTATATAGATGAATGTTTGGCATATAATAAGGGCATATAATAAGTGTTTCTGCTCATTGTCACCATCATCAGCACCATTATTACATGACTCAGCAATTTCCCTGTGTTCAATGTCAATTAACGTCATACAATTTCTACTCTATTCTGTTCATTATGTCTGTTTCATCTTCTCTTTCTCTTTCTAGAAGAGAAGTTTGGGCTTGAAACCCCCCAACAGGAAATTCCTGAGAAAGTTTCGTTTCAAAAGGATATGGTGGGTGAAGTCACAAGAGATGGTTCCTGGTGCTCCATTTTAGAAGAACTGTGGCAGGATGCTGACCATACAAAGAGAGATCAGCAAAATCACATTCAACCCATGTGTCATGGTGCTGTCTTCAACAAGAAAACATTGAACACAGAGAGAGATTGTGACTATAAGGACCCTGGGAAAATCATTCACATGAGGCCCCACCGTGTTTCTTTACAAAGATCTCAGAAATGTTGCTCATTTGCAAAAAATTTGAAGCCTAATCCAAAAGGAAATGGTCAAAATCAAAGCAATGCCACAAAACAGCTTGATGACATTGTTGAGTCTGATCAGCTGTTCACTCATAGCTCTTCTATTGCTTGCAGCAAGAATATTCATACAGGAGAGAAATTCTGCAAAGGTAATCAGTGTAGAAAAGTCTGTGGTCATAAACAGTCATTTTTACAACACCAAAGTCATACTCAGGAGAAACTGAGTGAATGTACTGAATGTGGGAGGGCCTTCACCCAGAAATCACAGCTCCTCACCCAACAGAGAATGCATAGTGTAAAATACCTCCATGAATGCAGCAAATGTGGAAAAGCCATCACCCCACAACCAAAACTCAGTGTATATCTGACAGATCATATAGGTAATATACCCTATATATGTCAGGAATGTGGGAAGGTCTTCATTCAGAAATCAGAATTGATTACACACCAGAAAACTCACACTAGAAAGAAGCCCTATAAATGCCATGAGTGTGGAAAAGCCTTTTTCCAGATGTTATCTCTTTTAAGACATCAGAGAACTCACAGTAGAGAAAAACTCTATGAATGCAGTGAATGTGGCAAAGGCTTTTCCCAGAACTCGACCCTCATTATACATCAGAAAATTCATACTGGTGAGAGACAGTATGCATGCAATGAATGCGGGAAAGCTTTCACCCAGAAGTCAGCACTCAGCTTGCACCAGAGAATCCACTCAGGTCAGAAGTCCTACATGTGTATTGAATGTGGGCAGGCCTTCATCCAAAAGGCACACCTGATTGTTCATCAAAGAAGTCACACTGGAGAGAAACCTTATTGCTGCCACAACTGTGGGAAATCCTTCATTTCCAAGTCACAACTTGATATACATCATCGAATTCATACAGGGGAAAAACCTTACGAATGCAGTGACTGTGGAAAAACCTTCACCCAAAAGTCACACCTCAATATACACCAGAAAATTCATACTGGTGAAAGACACTATGTATGCAGTGAATGTGGAAAAGCCTTCAACCAGAAGTCAATACTCAGCATGCATCAGAGAATTCACACTGGAGAGAAGCCTTACAAATGCAGTGAATGCGGGAAAGCCTTCACTTCTAAGTCTCAATTCAAAGAGCATCAGCGAATTCACACAGGTGAGAAACCCTATGTGTGCAATGAATGTGGGAAGGCATTCAATGGCAGGTCAAATTTCCATAAACATCAAATAACTCACACTAGGGAGAGATCTTTTTTCTGTTACAAATGTAGGACGGCTTTCATCCAGAAATCAGAGTTGATTATCCATCAAAGAACTCACATTGGAGAGAAACCTTACGAATGCCGTGACTGTGGGAAATCATTCAGTAAGAAACCACAACTCAAGGTGCATCAGCGAATTCACACGGGAGAAAGACCTTATGTGTGTTCTGAATGTGGGAAGGCCTTCAACAACAGGTCAAATTTCAATAAACACCAAACAACTCATACTAGAGACAAATCTTACAAACACAGTTATTCTGTGAAAGGCTTTACCAATAAATCAATTCCTAGTGCATCAGCATATTCATAAATGAAATATACTCCCTGAATTTCTTGATAAGAGTCAGATCTAATTGTATGTGATAGATTCATGCTTCAGAAATTCTGGAAATGCTTTGCATGTGTAAACACATCATAAAGTCACACATTATTTTACATGAGGGAAATTACCCAGAAAATAATTTCAAAGAATAAGTGGAAGTGTCCTTATTTGTACTAGCCTTATTAAGGGTTATAAATTTCATCCTGAGAAGAAACCCTGACTAATGCATTGAGAAAAGCCTTTCTATAGAAAATGGTACAAGACAGATTATTACCAGATTATTTATAGGAAAGTCCTGTCTATTGTAGGATATCAATATTTTAAAGTGCCAGCAAAGTAACGATAGGGCGATATTATGTACGTATATGGGTATCTTATGTGTATATGTCTTTAGTATACAGGTTGAGTATCCCTTAACCAAAATGCTTGAGACCAGAAGTGTTTCAGATTTTTGATTTTTTCAGATTTTGGAATATTTATGTTATACTTACTGGTTGAGCATCCCTAATCTGAAAATCCAAAACTCAAAATGCTACAATGAGCATCTCCTTTGAGTGTCACGTTGGCACTCAAAATGTTTCAAATTTTTGGAGTGTTTCGGATTTTGGATTTTCAGATTAGGCATACTTGACCTGTATGGATAGTTATATATCTGTGTATATGTATATACAGATATATTAATATATGTATATGGTCTGCTCAGCATATGTGTGTATATGTGTATATGTTAGTATGTATGCCCTCAGTAGAGTTTGCTGAAGAATTCACTACATAACAGGAGGTGTAGGTAGATGGCAGTTTTATTTTTAAAGAATCTAATGTAATTGTGTTTATCAAATTTATTCTCTATCGAATATTTATATCATGAGGTATCAATAACTATTCCTTTATTATACAGACATATGAATGTACATTATAGTTTTGGGTAAATGCATAAATGAGATTTTATATTGTATACTGCCTTCATACTGTAGCTTTTCTTTCATGGTTAGCTCAGTTCTACCCTCCCTTTCATTTCCATCTCCACTGTCTGTGGCGAGCCTCTTTATAGATAATCAGTGCCAACCATTTAGTCTGGACTTGTTCATATTTTTATACAAGGTGCTAATTATATTTATCAGGAGGCAGCAAACTGTGGCCTCTGGCCAAATCTGGCCTAGCAACTATTTTGCCTTTTTTTTTTAGAATAAAGTTTTATCAGAACACAGCCATGTTCATTTGGATATGTATTATCTGGGGCTGCCTCCATGCTCCATTGGCAGAACTGAAGTAGTTGTGGCAGAGATCATATGGTCCTCAAGCTGAAAATGTTTACTATCTGGCTCTTTGCAGAAGATGTTTGCCAGTGCATGAGACACAAACACACACACACACACACATATACACTACATATTCATATACCTATGTTAGGACTCTTTCTTTTGTTTTATAAAACTCAGATCCTATCATACACATGTGGGCATGTCATTTTTTTATTCTACAATACATCTTTTCAATGGCTGCATAGTATTCCTTGGGGTTGACCTGCTGTAATTGGTCATTCCCACATTTTTGATTATTCATTCTTTTCCCCATATTTTTTGCTAAAAAAGGAAGGGGGCTGTTATAAATACTTCTGAGAAGCAGAACAGCATAATCTTTAAGGAGATGGGCCCAGGATCCAGGTTCCTGGATTTGATTTCCGCATCTAATCTACTTGCTGCATTTGCTGGGCAAGTTACTGGACTCAATCTGTCCTGGTTTTCTCATCTCCAAAAGGAAGATTATAACAGTCCCCTACCCCATGCGTTTGTTGTGAGGAGTAAATGGGTGAGTATGTGAAGTACTTGGAACTGTGTGGGTACCCTGTATCCCTGAGCCTGCCAGGGCTCCTCTGCTGGACATGGAACTGAAGTGGGAGATTTTAGTCCATTGCAAGTCTTTCCCAAATAGGGCAGGGTGTTGGAGTTGGGCACCAACAACCCTAGACCTGGAAACCCTTCTGGGATGATGAGAGCCCTACACATCTGGTCATGAGCAGGCCCAGGCCTGAGGATGTGTCTGGAACAAGGAGACTTTGTATGCAGGAGCATGTGCTGAACTCTGGAGAGCAAGTCTGTTCTGTCTGTGACTTACTGGCCCCTCCATGTCCAGGGGTGGGGGGTAATATCAGTGACCAAGCCCCACCTTCAGAGAAAAGTGGAAAACCAAGTCTCACCCAGGAAATCTGTTCACAATGCCTGGCCTTAGATAGGATGTGTGTGGGTTGGGAAGGCCTCAGAGGCCCCTCTGTGGTGGTGAGGGCTTTTGTGTGGTATGGGGGAAATAGTGTGTACCGAAGTCCCAAGGGTGGCACCCTATCCAGTTTCAGGGAATAAAGTCGGAGGGCCCTCGGACAGGTCTGGTGAAAACGTGAGCTCAGTGTAGACAGACAGATTAGGGTTTCCCAAGACTTCTCAGGGTATGCCTCCCTTCTCCAACATGGGCTTTCCCTGTCCCTAACCAACAGCTGGGGGGGCAATCTTGGGCCCTCACCTCCAGCCAGATGTTCACTCCTACCGTGGCGCTCCCTGACTGCCTCCCCCCTCCCCAGGGCAAGCTCTTTCTCCCCATTCCAGCAAGATGCCCCTTTTCTGGTCATCTCATACCTCTGGCCTCACCTCTCCTCCAGGGCCCATCGTCTTAAACTCCTTTGTTCCCTCTCCAACCCAACTCCCTCTGTCCAATGTGCTCATCTCTCAGTCTCTGTCTCATTATTTTTCCTTTTCTCTTGGTACCAAGCCCTGGGACAGGCCCGTCAGTACTTGATGCCTATTGAATCATAGACTGAAGAATCGGGACTAGAATCAGGTGACTAGCTTTGGAGTCATTGGGTCCCAGGGAGATATCTGAAGTGTTCCGTTGTGTGAGAGCACGTGTCAGATTTGTAAAAAGAAATCTGTTGGCTCAGAAAACTAAGAGATGGATAACTGTTAGTGCAAATGCCTCAGGATGAGATAAGGGGGCAGGGTTTCCAGAGGGAAAAGCGACTGTTGTAGGCAGCATGAATTAACTCCTTTAGTCCTCACAACTATTGTAGGTGGTAATCTACCCCCAGTAACCCTGCCTAGGAAATGAGGAAACTGAGGCTTAGAGAATTTGATATAAATCTGCCCAAGTCCAAAACATCCAGTAATGAGAAAAGCCTGGATTTGAACCAGGCTGTCTGATGCCAGCATCTTAACTCTCAACCATTGTGCTTCCTGCCTCCCCACAACCTTTACTGGGCAGTGAAAGCCAAGGTGAAATGAAGAATGTCACGCTATCATGTGATCTGATCAGAAGACATACTGCCCCTAATCCTCCCCTTCCCCAAATCAGCACTTGATCCATCCTCTGATTGTTGTAGAACTGGCACAGGTTTGGGCATGGGAGCAGTTAGGCTCATGGGCTCTGGGCCAGCCTGCCTGGATGCTCCACCTCCCAGCTCTGCCCCTCACCTGTTTGCTGGCACGTAACTTGACCTTTCTGCCTTAATTTCTCCAGCTGCACAACAGCATTTACTAATAGCTCATACCTCTTGGCAGGCTTTGCACATGACATGCATTCGTTATGTAAGGTCAGGAGTTATTAACAGGATGGTGGCTGGCCGCCTGGAGTACTACACAAATGCTTGGAATTTCATTAAATCCAAAATAAAGGTATTTTGAGAAATTGAATTCTGTAATTCGATGTGAAGTCCTGATCAAGATTTCCCTCACAGACACTATTTATCATAAAAATTTGATCCCCGTTTTAAATGCATTCACTTAAAGGGAACTCTTCCCTATACTAATTCATGTCTGTTAAGAAGGATCTCCTGGACATAGTTGTATATGATGTAGGGGAAGGAGGAGGAATAAGAGGAGGAAGAGAGAAGGAAGAGGGAGGGAGGGGAAAGGGGAGAAAGAAAAGAAAGAGAAAGATGATGGATGGATGGATGAATGGATGGATGGTTGAGAATCAGGGATGGCAGAGGAAAACAGAGTAAAATAAATTCTCCTTTAACAAGAAAACAGGAGGGGTGGGTGGGAGGGCTACCCTGCAATCCTGGCTTAAGGGGCTCTCTTCCAGCCTACAGTTACCCCTCAACCTAGCACTGGGTCTCCTGGGGCTTGGAAGCTGACGTCCACAGTGAGGTTGGTGCAGAGGGGCTGCCGCTCCTTGGAAAGCAGCCTGTAGTAGCCCAGCGAATCGGTGCCACCATATCACCACCTTTGGTGGATCCGGGCCAGAAAGCCAGGCCTGGGGTGTGGGGAGGGCAACCGTGTGAGCACAGGCCTCAGGGAGGGCCCAGCACCTGCCGCCCACCTCCCAGCACTGACTCATCTCTGGGGACTCTGCTTGTGGCCGGGGTCCTCCCCCTCCTCCAGCATGTGGTAGCGGCCAAAGAGCAGGTGGGGCCGTGAGAGGAGCACCCGCTTAGTTTCACCCTTCGAGGAACACGGCAGAGGGAAGGGAGACCAGACACCTGTCTCCTCTGACAGGGTCCCCATGCCGTGGCCCAGCTCCCCAGTCCACCACGTGCCCCTCAGTCCCACATGGCCCGTGTCCCCGTCGTCATGTTGGGACCTGCAGCCTCTTCTGCTAGGCTCCCTAGAGCAGGGCCACCCACCTGGCAGTGATGTCGTCGTCATCCCAGCCCGAGGTGGAGAAGCCATTAATCCTTAGGTAGTGAATGGGACGCAGGGCAAACACCCCTCCAGGTGGCCTCAGTAGGGCAGCCCAGGGGGGCAGAGAGTTGGAAGCACAAGGAGTTTCAGGCAACAGAGGCCTTGGCCCTGGAGTCCCAGGAGCTCCAAGGTTCATTTCTGGGTTAGTTCTCCCCTGACCCCTACAACAATCCCTCCTTTGGCCTGGGGATGTTCCCTTGCTTGCTCCTTGGGGTAACCCTATGACCCTTGGGATGTCCCCTCACCTGTTAGGATATCCCCTGCTCTAAGTCACCCCCACTGATGGCCCCTTCTCCCCAGGATAGCTTCTTCCTCAACCCTTGTTAGACGCTCCACTCGTATGTCCCCTCCTCCGACCTCTGCTACAGCCCTGTCCGCTCACCACTTTGTTAAGGACACCTTCTGAGTGCCTCATCAGTGGCCACTCCCACCTGGGGGTTCTCCACCATCTACAAGGGCTTTCCCCTGCTCCCATCACCCACTCCCTACCTCAGCCCCAGTGGGGCCTAACCTTTGATCTTGACCCCACTGCACAGTCAGGGTGGGATTCAGGGAAAGGCAGGGCCTGGCCAACAGTCCCCATAGGAGATCGTCTCCCTCCGCCTACGTGTAGTTGAACTTGTTGGTGGCCACAGACACACGGGCAGGGAAGATGCCACAGGTGTAGAGGTTGCAGTCATCCTCTGGGAGTAGGTTCACATCATGGAAGAAGATACGGTCCCCCAGTCCTCCTGCGTGGCCTCCCCGAACCCCACATTGCGTAGCTTGCCCTGGTTGAAGGCAGCGTTGCTTACCTGGGGTGGACACAGATGCTCAGTGCCACCCTCACCATCTGGCAGTGGTGTCCCCCACCTGCCAGGCCAGTCCTCTCTTGCCTTTTCAAGTACCGTCCCCCCACCTGGAATGCCTTCTCTTTCCTACTGTGCAGCTGGAAAACCCATACTTGTCCAGGAAGCAGCAGTGCAAAGGTTACTCCCCTGTAAAACTTTCTGGATTCTCTACCCCCATCCCAGTCATTCAGTAACTCCAGCATCTCAGCTTCTCCCCTCCAGCCATGTTCAACGTTCTTGAGGATCATCACATTCAAGGGGCCATCTGAAGGGAGCGGCAGTGACGGGTGATGAGGGACCACCTGTGCCTCTGTTTCTGCTCCCACTAGACAAAGACTGGGTCTGAGGCCCAGCTACCACCGCAGGGTTTGACAATCCTCCTCCTCCCTTTCCTCCATCATCATTATCTTCTTCTTCATCATCATCACCATTTTAATTATTGCCACTATCATCACTATCATTCTCATATGCATCATCAGCCTTACCATCATCACCATCATCACTACCTTCATCATCTCCAACACTATCAACATAATCACCTCACCTCCACCATCATCATTACCAGTATCACCATCACATCCATCATCACTATTATCTTCATCATCATCACCACCACCATCATCATAACCACTATCATTACCATTAGCACCATCATCATCATCACCACCAGCATCACTTCTATCAGCAGCAGCAACAGCATCACCATCATCAGAATCATCACCATCATCAGAATCACCATCATTTCTATCACTTACTGAGCACCTACTATATGCTAGGCATCGGCCTAACTACTTTACATTGATTGACTCAATGAATCCTTCCAACAACCCAACTATGGAGGTTCTGTTATCATCCCTATCATGAATGAAAAAACTGTTCCCCAAGTTCATACATAGTTATACTGGGTAACAGTACGTTGAATGAATGAATGAATGAGTGAATGATTCCACATTTGTACCACACAGCTATTAACAGACAAGGCTGAGATTCAAACAACCATTTCACTCACCCCAAACTCGGTGCTTTAATTTACCTCTTTCGTTTATTGCCCAACCTGGTGGCAGCCCTGGCCTCAAAGAGCCCCATGCTCAGCGGGACTAAGCCTTTGCCTCAGACAGCCATTCAAACCGGTCCTAGATTTGACAAGTCTAGAGCAGAACTATAGCCCTTGGCTCCAAAGTCCTTTAACTCAAGTTCTTCTTGACTCAGAAACTCAGCCCCCAGGGGGCATCTGGCAATGTCTAGAGATGTTTTTGATTGCTGTGACTTAGCAGGAATCGCTGCTGGCATCTGGTGGGTAGAAGCCCGGGATGCTGCTAAACATCCCACAGTGCAAGGGACAGGTCCCACCCCACCCAGCAAAGAATGTCAGTAGCTCTGAGGATGAGAAACCGCCCTAGAGGCAGTGTTACATGTTCTTCACCAATGAAGGGAGACCCACAAGGGAAGAATGTCTCTGTCTCTGTCTCCCTCTCTCCTCTCTTTCTCCTCCTCTCCTCCTTCTTTGCCTCCCTCTTCTGCTCTCTCCCTCCTGCCCTCCCTCTCTCTGCCTGGAGCAGTGTCTGCGTTGCTCCCTAAGGGCCAGGGAGAGGTCAGAATTCCTGCTCTTCTAAAGACTCACTGAGGACAAAGACTGATTCATGGACCTTGAAGGCTGTAGGGTAAAGAACAAATCCTGGGGTATTCCTCCCTTGTGCTCCGAGGGCTCCTAGCTGAAGTGACTTTGTTTGAATTGCCCTTAGAGAATAGTGCTGCATTTACGATGGAAACTGGCATCCTGGGGAATGACGACAGAATGGGATGGATTCTCTGTACTCCAGGCTCATCCCAGGGGATGCCGCTGAGCTGGAAGCCGATGGGTCCTATGAACAGATCTGTAGCACTTGTGTTATTCCACGTCGTCTCACTTACTCTGGAGGCACAGCTGAAGGATTTGAATGGATGTATAAATGAGCTTGTCAAAAGGCACTGAAAAGTTACATACAGGCTTGTATCTTTGTCACTAAATCAGTAAGTATATGTTTAGATGAATCAGAGAAATATCTCATTGCAAAAGCAGGCTCAGGGATCAGATCTTAAATGTGGGACAGGCGTAGAAAATCCTTACCTTTGGGAGCACTGAGGATACAAGCATCCAATTTCAGTCTGCTGGTAGAATTTCTCCCAGCTTTTCAGCCGGAAAGGCACCTTACAAAGGAATGTTGTTTTCTAGAATACCGTCCAGGCTTTTGAGTGACATTCCTAGATTCAGACACCCCTCCTTCAAGCAAAATGAAAAGAAAGTAGACCCCGGCGACAAGGTGAAGTGCGCTCCACTCACACAAAGAAGATCATCAGTTGCACCATAAGAACTTCAGCTAAAAGTTCTTTTGGAGCTGTGCTTTGGGGACCGAGACCAGTCTTGGAAATATCCTGGTGGAGTTGGCCCCGCAGCAATTTATAGACGTATTTGCTGGGCTGAAAATAGTGGGGCTTGTGATAATCCCTGTTTCCCAGCTGCAAGTGCAGGCTGTGCCAGAACCACGCCACGATGGCTGGGGCTTAGGGGCTCTGTAACAGGAAGTGCCAACGAAGTCCAAATGGTGACTCTACTTGCCTTTCTTAGGCAGGGCACCAGTGAGCTTGGAGGAGTGCCTTTTGTTAGAAGGTGTTTGTGGTCTCAGAGCATGATACTTCCACAGGAATCAGACGCATCTGGTGGAGCCACCGACAGAGCAAGCTTGCTGGTTCTGTGTCCCCTACTGTGAGGATGTCCAGACTCACAGTTCTAGACCTCCTCCCCTGCTGCAACAGGAAAGGCTGATGCAGTCCAGCGTGTGGTTTGTCCCCTGGACTGCCAAGAAGACCCATCTGACCACACAGGAAACATGACAGAGGCATTTTAGAGCCCAGTGTGTGGTTTGTCCCCTGGACTGCCAAGAAGACCCATCCGACCACACAGGAAACATGACAGAGGCATTTTAGAGCCCAGTGTGTGGTTTGCCTCCTGGACTGCCAAGAAGACCCGTCCGACCACACAGGAAACACGACAGGCATTTTAGAGTCTGAGAGTTTTATTGATTTTAATAAATGTTGTTTTCTTATTCCTTGTTTTGTAAATTCCTATTGCAATTATAGGGATCCTGACTTAAGACACAATGCTAGTGTGTTTGGGGCTCTTGATGAAGAAAATTTAATTTTGAATAGTGATTTTAAAAAAGAATTTGGTGAGCAATTATCATGTGACTAAAGATTCCATTTTACTGTTGTGCAAAGTTGAACCAAATATGATGAATTTTTTTTTTAAGAGACGAATTCTCACTCTGCCACCCAGGCTGGAGTGCAGTGGCCCGATCATAGTTTACTGCAACCTGAAACTCCTGAGCTCAAGTGATCCTCCCATCTCAGCTTTCTGAGTAGCTGGGACTACAGTTGCAGACCACCATGCCCAGCTAATTTTTAAATTATTATTAATAATAATTTTTGTAGGGACAGGGTCTTACTATGTTGCCCAGGCTGGTCTTGAACTCCTGGCCTCAAACAATCCTCCCGCCTCAGTCTCCCAAAGTGCTGGGATTACAGGCAGGAGCCACTTCACCAGCCTATAATGAAATTAATTGCATTTTTTTTTGCTTTGTTTCCCAAAGTTACATAAGATTTCAAGAAAAAAAATTGATGTCTTAAACTAGCAGCAACTCTCAGACATGTTACATGATTCAAATTAGTAGAGTATACATCCACATTTTCCAAGTAATATGGCACCGTTTTGTTTATCAATAAATTATATACTTTCATTTGTGGGAAGAAAGTTCTTTGGCTGCCATGGAGTGATGCACATCCCCTAGGAGGCGACTGTGCCCTGGGACATCCAGGAGTGTCTCCCTGCAAGTGTGGACTCCCTGGTTCCCGGCTGGATGGGGTCCTTCCCCCTCAGCAGGTTCCTGACATGTGCCCGACCCCGACCCCTGCTCTGTTTTCACAGTTAGGCTGAGGGGACAGTGGTTTGAGGCTGAGAATTCCCTGAGAACTCTTAGACCCAAGTTTCTCAGGCTTCCCTTTGCAATGAAAAAAGAGAAGTCGAGGCAGAGGGGGCCTTCGACTGATCTAAGTACCACACTACAGACTGTCTAAGCCCACGTTAACCAGTAAACATAGCAGACCAGAGGGAAGTTGTGGAAACCAAACCATCTAGGCGTCTTTCTTTCCAAAGAAAATGTAACATTAGACACACGAGTTTCTTTTCTAAAAATGGAATCTACTTTTTCTCAGGACCAGTATCTTTCTGGCTGGATCTGTTAGGCTCAGAAATGCACATTCCAAATCAGACTGGCCTTTTGCTCTAAAGAAGCTGATCATTGTCACTCCCTAAACTTCCTGACCTTTGAGAAGGTAAGCAATGTCTTTCCGGATATAGAACCTGGTTTATTTATCAAAGCAAATGGCTTCAAAACAGGGTGCACACACAAGCATCTGAAGGAGGATGTCCTACATGGCGTCGTGTATTTCCATTTTATAGATTTCAGTGAAGGTGATGCGTGGCTTATGTTGAGCTGTTCTGTATTCAGAACAACCAAAGCATTATAGATCAGTGAACCTAATTTTAAAAAAAATTAGCTGTAGTGTTTTCAGGGACACATTTTTCAAGTTACACTGGAATATATTCAGGTGAAAATTAATGATCGGTTAGAACTGGTATGCATTATACCCTAAGGTAATTAAAATCTATTTAATCAAATCATGTCATGAAATATTTATTCCATTAACAGGCAATCCTCATCTCATGTCACCTTATAAAATGTACAATGCTTTCTACCTTTGAACAACAACCAAAAAGTCTTAATGTTGAAAATTTTCAGATGTCAACTGAAAATGAGGAAGTGGTAGAGCAAAGTTTTTCAAAATTGTTTTGAGCCTTCCCAAGCAAAAATGTTTTAAGATGACTATTGTAGACACACACATGCATGCACTCTGACTCCTTATGTTTTAGTAAGTTTCAAGATTTGTGAAAAATTGCTTTTATAATTTTCTAAATCACAGAGGCTAATGGGAAAACTCATTTATTAGACCACAAGTACACTTATTAAGCTTCTTTGTTAAGGTCTCTCATGCTAGAGGGGTGGGGCTGAGTGACTTTGCTGTTTGCTGAGAATTGCTCGTGGTCTAGAACAGTGCTGTCCAACAGAAATATAATGAAAGTAATACATGTGATTTAAAATTTTCTAGCAGCCACATTTAAAAAGTGAAAACAGGGCACAATTAATTTTAGTATTACACTTAATCCAATGTATCAAAAACATTACCATTTCAGCATGTAATCAACATAAAAATTATTAGTGAGATATTTTACATTTTTTTCTCACATTAGGTCTTCTCATCCGGTATGTTTTTTAAGTTTATAGCACAGCTCAATTCAGACTAGCCACAGTTCAAGTGCTCAATAGCTGCATGTGGCCAAGAAGCGCCCCACTGGACAGCTGCGCCCATAACACCTGCACACATTCCAGGTGTCTGGAAAAAGCACGCATTGTCAGATCACTGGGTGCAGGGCTCAGTTCACTTACATCCATTAGTTCAAGCTTGTTAGTGGTGTCATTCAAATTTCCCATAGCTTTATAGTTTTTTGTCTACTTGATTCATTATTGACAGAGATGTGTTAAAATGTCACAGTGCTTCTGGAATGTGTCAATTTCTTGAGATCCTGTTAACTTTGGCTTTATTTCTTTTGAGGCTATGATGTTAGGTGCATCCAAGTTTAGAATTGTTTTATCGACCTGGTTATTCCTTTTTCATTTGTGGTGACACTGTTACTCACAGTACTTCTTTACTCAAAATCTATTTTGTCTGACAGTTAACGTAACTAAATTTAGATTTCTCTGGGTTATTTTTCCGGTGTATCTTTTCCTACCCCTTTACTTTCAAACTTTTCTGAATTTTTATCCATTATATGTGGGTCTCATGTAAATTGCACATCTTTTTTAATTCTCATGAGTAACAAAGACAATTTTTCTGGTTCCTAGTCTTTCCACAGCAAATCTTATTAACAAACATTTCCAAACTATTTCCTCCAGCCTAAACCGACACTAAGCTTTCAGGTTCTACTGACTAATATATTCCACAAAGGGAGGCCTGATATTAATCAAACACTTTACCCAGTGCTGGCCCATTTCCTCCTCAAGGCCACCCTTTGATCGCAGATAAGGACACCGAAGCACAGAAAGAAATAATTCGCTTCCTAAAGGCACTCAGGTGTAAGAAAAGAGCCTGAATTTGAGTCTGGGCCTGTGTGTGTGACTTCAAAATTCTTTCCACTGCTTGGCTGAGTGTGTTGGGGATGAGGGTGGTAGTGGCCGGGGAAGGTTTCCCTGAAGAGCTGGCTTTCTGGTGGCCCTGAAGGATAAATAGGCATTCAACCTCCATGGAAAAGGGTCAGGGCAATCTGGGCAGATACCAAGGCACTAGAGTTCCTGGTGCGCTTAGCTGGAGGTGGCAATGGTAGCCTGTACTTACAGAGTGCTTACTATGGCTGCAAAGCTGTTCTAAACACTCAACAAATATTCTCTCTTCTCGTCTGCTAACCCAGCCTTCCTCAACCTCAGCACTACTGACACTTTGGGCAAGTTAATTCTTTGTTGTGGGGGCTGTCCTGTGTTAGAGACTGGAAACATTCCTGGCCTCCACCTACCAGATGTCAGTATCCCAGTTGTAATAACCCAATGTCTCTGCCAAATGTCCCAGGGGGCAAAATCACCCCAGTTTGAGAACCATTGTTCTAACCCCATGAGAGCTATATTATTATCTCTGTTTTAGAGGTGAGAAAATGAGGTTATATGACTTGTCCGTGATTACACAACCAGGAGATGGTACTCCCAGAATCTGGATCAGGCATTGCGGCCCCAAAGCCTCTTGTCCTTAACATACGCCATCAGACGCCTCACGTGTTCTTGCGCAGGCGCAGACGGGAAAGGGGCCTGGGCCGGCCCAGTGCACTCTGGGAGCCGTAAGCGGTTTGGGCCGAGCCACCGCTCGGGCTCCTGGGAGTTGTAGGCAAGTCGTCCCAAAGCCTCCTGGGAGTTGTAGTCCTGTCACCAGATACCACATTTCCGTGGACCCTGGACCTTCCAAGGCCGGTTCTGCCCAGGTGAGCGCAGCATCCTGCGGCAGGCCGGTCCTGGCCCTTGGTCACGCCGCTGTGTAGGAGTTGAGGGTTTCTCTTTTCTCTCCCACGCATTCTGGTGGGTGTCCCGGGAGAGATACCACTCTTGGGATCCTCCATCACCTCTCTCCGGGCGAGAGTGCCCCGAGCAGCTGTCGTACTTGCTGATTCGCTTTGGACTCTGCGGATCAACCTGACTCCTCGCCTTCAACCTGTCCTGGTTACAACCCAGAGTTGTAGCCCCTGTGGGGCTGGCCCGTGGGGATGCTGAGGCGGCTGTGGGAGCCCAGAGGAGGTGGTAGACCCAGCCCAGGGTTCGGGAAAGACGTCCCAAAGCAAAGGACCTCACACCTACCATGTCCAAACAAAATTCCAGATCCTCTGTCCTAAACCTGCCCCCTCAGTCTTTCTGTCTCCTCCCCTGTCTCCCACCTCCTCCTCGCTAAACGGGCCCACCTATCCTTCCAAGTGCTCAAGCCAAAACCTTGGAATTGTCCCCAGTAGTCCTGTTTGTATCATATACTTCTTTCCCTCAACCTAGTCTTTTTTGAGTGCCATCGGCTTACCTCCAGAAGAGATCCAGAATCCACTTCTCTCTCCACTTCTGCCTCCATTCTGCTCTGAGACACCGAGTGCTCACCTGGACCACTGAAGGAGCCTCCTCACCATCTGTCTCTGCCTTGTCACCTTCTACCCTCTCTTCACACAGAGCATGAGGGACCCAGTTAAAATATAAATCAGAATCTGTCACTCCCAGCTGAAAATTGCGAATGGTCCCCATCTCATTCGGAATAAAATTGAAGCTCCTTACCCCCGCCAACCTCTTAGCCTCTGCCTCCCTGGTCTGCAGCCACAACACACTTTCAACTCATTTGAACACTGCCAGGCCCTGCCCTTCAGGTCCTTTGCGTTTGCTTTTATGAATGATTCTATTTGGAACATTCTTCCCACGTTGATTTAATGTCTGGCTCCTTCTCATCCTACTGGCTTCATTCAGCTCAGAGGTCTTCTTTGATGACTCCAGCTTAAGAAACCGCTTCCCCATTCCCCCACAGTCACACCACCAAAGGTAATTTCCTCATTCTACTCCTGATGTTTGGAAAGCATCTTGGTTATTTACTTGCTTATGCATGGCTAGGTTCCTCCATTAGAGCATTAGTGCCATGAGAGCTACCACCTTTCCTATCTTGCTCACTGCTTCCCCCAGGACCTAGGGTATGTTGGGTACATAGGAGGCACTCAGTGGATATTTGTTGAATAAATGAATCAATGTTTGAACTTTGAGCTGAGACTTGAAGGTAAGTGCCAGGTCTTCACATCATTAAGGGAAGAGTGTCCCAGACAATGGAATCCACCAGGCCAAATGGCAGGGGTTGAAAAACCCACTGGAAGTTCATCTGGCTGAGGTGAGTGGGGCCAGACCACAAAGGGCCTCAAAGACCTCAGATATTGATGGGCTCCGGGTGGGGAGCTAAAGCAGGGTTTCTGGCAGGGTTGGGACTGGATCCACGGAGGAACTCAGGAGGTGAACCTCAGGACTAGGTGATTGTGGATTTAGAGGTTGAGAAAGAAGAGTGCTGTTCCGCTAACAAGCCGGGTGGAAGGGGATGCTGCTCTCAGGAGACAGGGAGAGGCTCAGTAAGACTAAATTTTTGCCTTGGGGGCTGGGGAATGGTCAGTTTGGGCATTGACCAGATGTGAGAGAAGGCCCAGTGGGGATCTTCAGTGAGGCATTTGAAAGACTAGGCTGGTGGACGTTGCAATTCAGAGTCACCCACAGGAGAAGGAGAAGAGGGGTGCTTGGCAGGACCTGGGGATCATGAAGAGGCTTCCCCCCAAAAGAGATTAAGTGGGAAGAGAAAAACAAGGAGAGAGCAGAGGGAAGACTGAATCAAAAGCCGGGAGAGGGAAGATTTCAAAGACGACATTGTTCAGCTGTGGCAGATGTGCCTGATGTTCACTGAGGGCAGTTTGCTGGGCTCCTTGACAGGGAGGAGTGTTTTGGGCAAAGGGAAGAGCCAGTGCAAACACCTGGGGGCAAGAGTGTCCCTGGGGTATTTGAGAGCAGAGACCCATGTGGCTGAAGGAGAGTCAGAAGAGGCAAGATCAGAGGGGAAAGGAGCCAGATCACAGAGGGTCTCATCAGCCATCAGCATGTGCTACATGAGATGAGATCCACAGGAGGATGTCGAGAAGATCTCACAGCCTCTGCTGCTGATTCTCACACATGTAATTATAACCTGACACGTGCTACTAAGGAAAACTACACAGACTTTGCGAGTTTGTAGCAGGGGGTCCTAGTGAAAAGAAAAAGATGGGAATTGAAGAAGACTTCCCTGAGTGAGCAGGAATGGAGCATGGCCTGCCTTCTCCTCTGTCTCCTCACTTGGAATTGTTGGAGCATCTCTGTCAGGAGGATCAGGGGTCAGGACCTACCTGAAACTTAATCTTCTCTTTCATCTGGCCCCTGGCCCAGGCCTGGTCACATAAGAAGCTTCAAGAAGGGACAGCTGAACTGAAACTCATCTGTGAGGATTCCTTTTATGGTCAGAAGCTACAACTGAGAACTGGGGCCCTGGCTCCAACACTAGATTTGGGTATGATGTCTGTGGTTTTTCTGGTGTCAATTTCAGTTCAGAAAGACACTTGACTTAAGTGTGTCTCTTTGCCCATCCTGAGGTTTCCCATGAGCCCTTCACTCACACCTTCAAAATGAGTTTTGACTTATAAACAGTTCTTTCAGCCACATAGGCCTCCCATTTTCATTTGTCAAATCTCTCCCTTTCTTTACCCACAACCATTTTTCCCTGACCCCGCCTGGCCTGTGCTGCCTCTCACGCAACTCTCCATCATGTGGTCCACTGAGGCCACAGAATCCTTTTCCAAATATGAGTACTTGCCATTCACGCAGAATAAAGGAAAACTTAGAATTTATTTCTGTGACCCCTCAGCTCTAAATATAACTTCCCAACCAGCCTCCTGATAGATACTTCATTTTTTTCATTTGAGCTGAATCAGAATTTGGCATAGAGCTTGTCACAGAAAAGGATCACAAATCATGTTCTGTGTTCCAGAACTCCATAACAGCACAAAGAAGGGATTAAAAGCAATAACAAAATATCAACCCACTGGAAAGTGAGGGTAGGAAGGGGAGGAGCCTCACACAGAGAAGGTTTTCTGGAAGAGGTGAGGGTAGAGTCAGCCCTGAGAGGCAAGGGACCCAGTGGTCTTGAGAAATTCAATGTCTATCTGAGGCTAAGTCCTCTCTTCCCTAAAATGAGGGGACTTTCAGAGGGAGACTTTCAGAGGCAGACTGAGGAGAAGTCTGGATGCTCTCTGACCAGCACCTCTCTCTTGCAGAACAGAATTTCTCCAACCCTATTCTCCAACCTTCTTACCTCTGCATCTGAAATAGGCCAGAGTTCTGCCCCCAGGGGGCGCTCCAGCCACCACGCCCTACCTGGGGAGCAATTAGCGCCACGGTTGGCGCTGTCCATGGTTCTGGAGCAGAGCTCGGCTCTGAGTTCAGGAAACTCCCAACTCTGCTGTGGATTCAAATTCACAGGGCCAAGGTCCTGAGCAGGGTACCTAAGTCAGAGAGGGTTTGAAAAGGCTGAGTTCCCTCTTGGGAAGGATGGTCAGGGGAGGGATTCATTTCTGTGCTTTCCCTCTCACCCCTCTTGTGGATCATACCTATGACCTTACTTATGACCTAAGGATCATACCTGGTGCCAGCCTGGCTAAGTGACAGGGAAGAATGAGGCATTTTTCTGAGGTTCCAAATTACGCTGATGTTGCTGGTTCATGGACCAAAGTGTGGTCCAAGCTTGGATCTCTCTTCAGATAAGGGACTAGGAAAAATGTGGATCCGTGCCTGGATCTGTCCTCATATAAAGGACTAGGAAAAAGATGGGTAGTCATTGAAGCTCCCTGAGTTCCAGACTTAGGGTTGTGCTTTTCTGTATATTGTCCCATCTGTTCCTCATGATCAATCTGAGAGGGGGTTGATTAATAATGCTCCTTTGACAGGGTGAGAAACTGAGACTTGGTGTGGTATTTTCCATTTCTATGGAGATTTTTGGTAAGAAGAATGAGGTTTTATTAACCACTTCGGTACCAGCGTCGACTACAGTCGACAGCCACAGATGAACGCACACGGCGACTTTAGCCGACAGTAGGATATGACTTTTCTAATTTTTCATTTATCAAAATAAAATTGTGAACATTTAAAAATAACGTCATGAAAACATATATGTATATGTTACCTATTCTGATTTACATTACAAGTAAAGCTGCCTGTAAAGGAAAACAAGCTTTCAGTGCTTTAAAGCTTTCCTCATCACACAAGAGCAAAACGGACTCGTCGTCAATGCACAGCACACACTGCCGTGCGGACTGTGAGTGCCAGCTGCGGGCGAGGCTTCGTGGCCAGTGAGCACAGTACTGAAGTGGTTACATTTTTGTCATAATCTCTTTTAAGAAAATTATTTTTTCTTCAAAATTTTCAACAAAAGATGACTATCAGACATCAGACTTTTCCTCTCTTGCAATATTTTTACGTACTTACGTCATGAAAAATACATTTGCCATTCACATTGTGTAATCATCTCTTAGGCTGAGAAATAGAACAGGAAGGCACACCAGGAACCCTGGGACCTCTTTGTGTTTCATCCTGTCCAAACTTCTTCTCTATGAATTACCACCTTACTGATATTTAGGATCATCTTTTTTTCCTACCTTTGCCTATCAGCATACCTGTGTATGTATGTTGGAACAAGAATGGTTGCTCTCAAACTTCATGTAAATGGAACAATATAGTAATGAGTATTTTGTATGACCAAATAGGTCTACACCAGCTTTTCTTAAAATTAATGTTGGCATAATATACAATGGTAGTCTCCTTTTACTTTTGACCTTCTCTATTATTATACTTTAGATGCATATAATGTAAAAAACATATAGTTGGAATATTAATCCAAGCTGATTCTCTGTTTTTAACAAAAGCATTTATCCGATCATTTTTAGTGTACCACCCATTCTACATTACTTTATCTTTCCATTCTTTTTTTACAGTACACTTTTAACTACTATTAGTTTATGTTATACATTATGATTCTATTCTTTTAGTTATTATGATAAAAATTACAGCATGCATAATTAACTTATAAAAGTGTTTAGTAAACGAAAACCACTCTATCCTCCTGGATAATATATGGATGTTGGGAAATGTAAAATGTACTTACTACATGTTATACTTAGCTGTTATTATTGTCAGAAATTCTAAGAACTATCTCTTGTTTTTCTTCTACAAGTAATAAACTCCCCCATTTATTTGCTCCAAGAGATCTTTATTGCATCCTCATTTTGAGTTATCTTTACTGAGCATAGATTATAAATTGATGTTAGAAATAGTGTTTGCTTCCTTCTACACTCTGTCATTGGTGCTGATAATTTAGCTGTCAGTTAAACTGCCCATCTTTTGAAGGTAATCTGTCTTTTTTTTTTTTTCTGGTGGCTTTCAGATTTTCTCCTTGTCTTTGGTTTTCTTTGACTTACCCTTGCCTTGATACACACTCAATGTGGGGAAGGTCTCCTGTGACATCTCCTGCCTTGGGCTGGGCCATACCCTTGACTGTCATTTCCAGGGCCACACACAAGACCACAGAACCAAACCTCATGTTTTAAGGATGGGCAAATGCCCTTGGGAATTTTGGCATTTGGCTTAGATATCCTGCTTGATTCTCTGGGTTCAGGCTTTCCCCTAAATTTTGGCCTGGTAAGTATAGGTATTTAGGTATTCTGTACTTTTCAAGTGAAGAATTTTTTTCTATTCATTTTTTCCCAAAGGGTTTGAGTTTTTCAATGCAAGTCTTGATCAAAATCATCTCAATTCAATTCCCTATGGTTCTGAAAATGGGGTTTGGGTCGTAGGTATTGGGAACCAATGGCACCCCAGCAGCACACTGGAATTATCCACTCCTTTCCTCATCACCACTTTCTAAAGTTCAGAAAATAACACTGTCGTTTATCTGGGTTTGGGTGCTGCTGGAGAATTTTTGGCTGATTTCGCTTTAGTGCTTTTTTCTTAAATTTAGATAAGTTCAACTTTACATGAGGGAGAAAATGAGCTCTTATACAGTGCACCCTTTCAACCTAAGAGCATCTATGAACTCATGTTTGATAGACAAGTCGGTGTGAGCCAGATGAGAGCAAGGTGGCATGGCTTCCAGCGGAGGGACCTCAAATTGCAAAGAGTGGTGTGAACAGGCATGGAAGGATTAAGGAAGGGTGGGCCAAGAGGAAAGGATGCAATTAGTAGACAGCAGGGAGATCATAAAGGATTTTAAATGCCAAGGGGTGGTGTTTGTGATCTGTTTGTGACATGTTGTCTAATGCCAGGGAGCCATGACTGGGTTTGGGCAAGAAAGAGTCTGAGTCAGCTCTTTGGCTATTGGGTCCCATGAATGAGACGGGGATGGACTAGAGGTGAGGGGTATCCTAGAAGGATTGGCAGGTGAAATAGGGCAAGGAGATGACCCCGGAGAGTACATATTAATCAGATGCCACATCATGAACTGAATGCCAGGCTGGGGAGCTGGTCTTTCCTGGGGAGTCTGTGAAGAGTTCTGAGAAGTGGGGTGATGTCAACACATTGCTGCTGTTTTCTCTGTGCCTGGTCACCCCCAGCCTCGGGACAACTTGCCAGGAGGACCTTTCTGTTTGAGGAAGAGAGACCAGCAAGCGCCGAACACACACCATATCCAGGACCTGTGTTGGTTGATTTCCACGTGTTGATTTCTTTAATGTTGACAACAAACTTTCAGGTAAGACACATGATCTCTGATTTGTAGGATGGGAAATTGAGGCCCAGAGAGAGGAAGTGAATCGCTTGATAACAGTGCCTTAAAAAGTGCTGGAGCCTGAGTTTGAGCCATCTCTGTAATTCCGTCAACTGTCTTCGCTCCGCTCTACTGGGAACACCCATACAGCAGTTAATGTTAGTATTGTCACAAGGGCTCTTTGTGCTTCAACAAAGGACCCTAACTGGTCCCTTCCCCCAGACCGGCTGTGATTCCTCCTGCGAGGACTGAGTTCTGGGCGAGTCCTCACTTGCTTGTCTTGATCTCTGAGTACTCTGTGGCGTGTCTGGCCTTCTGGTCCTGAGACTCCCTCACCTTCATCTCCTGAAAGCTGACGGAGGCGTAATAGAGCTCTTGTGCTCCCGAGGAGGGGTGGGTGTCCCCTGCAGGGGACTCTTGGTCTGGAGGCCAGGGCTTTTTCCTGGAACCCTGATTAAAGGGGAGAGAAAGGAGTCACGGCAGGAACCAAGAGGCAGGAGTGGTGTAGTGAATTCTTCTAATTTTATGTTGCTTCAGCATTCGTTTAGAATATAAGCTGGACTTTCTCACACTAGAAGCAGGGCTCAGTTACCCTTGAGACAGTTTCTAGTTCCTCAAAGTGGCTAATTCAGATGTTTGCCTTATACAACCACCTCCTGGTGACCACCTCCCTATGAGACAGCTGGATACAACCTACTTGACTCACCCCCAACCCCACACCTGTCCCGGCTGCTCAACCCTGCTGTAGTGACCACCTCCCAGGCTCCGCATGACTCCACAGAACTTCCGCCCGACTGTTCTACACCCACCAGGGGCAGCTCCCTGGGGAAGCCTGCGGGAGTAACACCCTGGACTCTGGTTCAGGATTTGGCTACAGATTCCCCCCGCCACTGGTTGAGGGGATAGCCCAGCCTATCTCCTTTGTGGCAGGTCCGGGGTGAGGGGCCAGCTGTGCAGTGTGACCCTCCCTAGGCAGCTTACAATCTGGTAGGAGGGGTGGATTATAGATGAAGCAAATTTCTACCTTCAGCCACATTACCAAATGTTTTACGTGCAAACTAGAAAAGAGATGGCAATTGTGGATCCTGGACGCAGGTCGCATAAAACAGAAATGAAACAGAGCAAAGCCCAAGTCCCCAAGCAAAGATGGCATGCATACACTGGTAAGCACCTCCCTTCCCTCTCCCACCTCTGCCCGCACCCCTACCCATCATGCTAAGGAAATGTATGTTGAAAGCAACATTAGCCTTCAGATAGTAGCTCAGATTTTTTTTTTTTTAAACAAAAGGATTCCAGGTTAGGAATAAATGGTTTCACAATGTCAGAAAAAAAGTACAAGCAAGATGAAATGACAAAGTAGCTAAATGCAGTGACATTACTGCAGGCAAAGAGAGGAGAATAAGGACACGTGTCCATCGGCAGCCTTACAGTATATGAAAAAAGGGTTAAATCGATAACCATAAGACAAGATACAGGTCAGGTTGATACGCAGGGTAAAGCAACATGTTCACTCTTTTACTCAGTAACTCCTTGCTGAGAGCTTGCTATGTGCGAGGTGCTGTTCTTGCAAATGAGGACATAAGAGGGACTGGAACAGTCCAAAATACCTGCCCTCATGTAGTTCCTTGTTAGAGGAGGGGGGCAGTAACGCTAGGGAACAGCTGTAAGTGAGCTCCCTGTGGGCTAGGCACTCTTCTGAGCACTCCTTATAAGAATCCAGTGAGACAGGAATCCAGCACCTTAGTGTCCCATTTCCAGAAGAGAAAACAAAGAAACAGAGAGGTTCATCAGCTTGTCCAAGGTCACACAGCTTGCAAATAGGTAAATCCAGAACCTGAATGCAGGACGTCAAACTCCAGGGACTAGGCTGTGGCTCGCTTTACCATTCTGCCTACAGTACGAAAATGCGCAGAAGGGTTGAAAGGAAAAGTGACAGGAAAAACCAAAGGTCTCTCTACCGTAGTTCTTGTCAAGATAGTGAATTCACACGTGTTACTGGCTCTCTTCTCCCCAAGATCCAACAACAGAGGAACTGAGGAAAGAACTCCTGGATGAACAAACTTTTATAAATCCGTCAGTGATTGACCAATCAATCACCCCAAAATCCCTGGGGGAAGAGAGGGCTAATTTGCACAAATGGGCTGGGAGAGCTGGGGAAGCTGCCAAGTGGCGGGGGCAGCTGGCTTGCTGGTGAGAAGATGGATTTCCCCAAACACACTTGAATTCTGCTCCTTTCTCTTCTCTGCCCTTGCCTCGGGACAATCACTGGCTGCGCCCTCGCTGTGGAATTCAGAGTATGGGCAGGAGTGGTGTGCAGGCAGGCGTCCGTGAGGCAAGTGTTGGAGAAAAGCACCCAGCACCCACCAGGGCAGGAGAAAAACAGAGGTTGGGGGCTCACTGGCCTTTGACCTTCTCATTTCCATTTTCTCCACTCCAAGCTCCCCAGGCTGGTGAATCCCAATCCAGGGAGAGCCTCTGTCCAGTGACCCTTCACCATGAAGGTCTGAAGACGAAAGGGGTGACTTAAACTGCCTTCTTGAGGTGATAGGAAGTGGGGGCGGCTGGCCATAGCTCTGGTTCCAGGGGTGCTCTACCCTGAGGCCTGTCCCCATCTCTCCTTTGAGCTCAGCAAGCCCGGCACAGGCCCGCGTCTGCCCTTCACCCCTATTCAGTAAACACTGCCAGGCAGAGGAGCCCAAGCCCAGGGGGAATATGAGCTCACAGCCCAGAAGACGGGGCGACTGAGGAGAAAAGCAAACCAACAGAACCTTGCAGACCACCCGAAGCACAGGTATTGGGACGCTTCGATCAAGAATTTAAACTACGCGTACTAAATGCACTAAAAGAGGTAAGTGATCACATTAGCAGCATGAAAACAGGCATAAAAATTTACACCAATAAAGTGTGTATGTAAAATGAATGTGAAACATAAATAAGAAATTATGTACTTTATGCAAAAGGGCCATGTGGAAATATTATATCTGAAAAACATAATAGGGAGAACACAATGGATGGAAGACTAGAATGAATATAACTGAGGACTAATTAGCGAGCTGGAAGGCCTGTTTGGAGTAACCCCTAAAAGGAAGTAGGGAAGGGCTAGGAACAGAACATATGAAAAAAGGTTAATTTAGGTGGAGGATAGAAACAGAAAACTTTAATATTCAGATAAGAATAGTCTTTAAATGAGATAAGAATAAAATAGAAAATGAGGAACTATTTGGAAAAAATAGTAGAAATAAAATTTCCAGAATTAAAGAAAGATGAACCACCTCAGCTGAGAGGGCAAGAAAAAAGACGAAGAAACCCCACACCCAGTTACAGTATAGTAAATCTTAAGAACGTCAAAACCAAAGAGAAAATTGTGAAAGTTGTCAGGGAGAGTGAGGGGATTACCTACAAATATGTCAGGTGCAGCATGACGTGGGATTTCTTAATGGCAACACTGACTGCAAGGCACAGTGGAGTGAAGTTCAAAGCATCAAGGAAAATCACTTTGATCCTAGAATTTCTGTCCTGCCAAATGAAATTCAAATGCAGGCGTGTAAAAAAATATCTTCAGACACACAAGTCCTTGGAAGCCTCAATAGAGAGAAACCTAAATTGAAAACACACTGGGAGGAAGAATGCAAATAAAAAAAGGAAAAAGAGTCCAGGAAATTCTGGGACAAGTATAAGATAGAAAGGTGATACAATGCCTCAGTAAAATGTGCAGCTGTGTATTTTTTTTAAAAGACCAAAGTATAGAAAAATGTTAAGTATGTTCATAATAACTCAGAATGGAAGCTGCACATCTATAGAAAGTATCAAGATTATAAGGAGTGGAGGGAGAGGAGACCAAGAGACATAAAAGCATACCAATGTCTTTTTGTTAGTAAGACAGAGATATTAATTTTTTTTACTTTTTGTTTTTTTAAAGACGAGGTCTCACTGTGTTGCCCAGACTGGACTCGAACTCCTGGGCTCAAGCGATCCTCCCATTTCAGCTTCCCGAGTAGCTGGGACTATAGACGTGAGCCACCACACCTGGCAAGATATTAATTTTTTAAGTAAGAAAGGAGAAAAAGAAATATTGAAAAAGTGGAACCAGGTTAAAGTAAAAGGTAAAAGAGTAGAAAAAAATCCGCATATATCCACAACCACAATAAATACCAACAGAGTAAACTCAACAGAGGATGCCACCAAACCGGATTTTTTGAAAACCTGGTTATGTACTGTTTACAAAAATCACCGTGAAAGCATAAATACATAAAATGTCGGAGGGAAAAAAGGATGAAAAAGTATCAGGCATCTAATTAACCAATAACAAACTGGTATAGCTATGTCAAGCTTCAACTGAACAGCCTTTAAAGCAAAAAGTATCAACATGGATAGAGAGAATCGCTATGTGTGGTAAAATGCTCAATTCATCAAGAAGATATAATACTTCCAAAATATATGGTTTTGATTTAAAAGCACATCCAATATAAGAAACAAAATGGATAGAAAAACAGTGAGAAATTGACAAATATTAATATATTATCATAATGTAAGATTTCAGCCCACATCTCTTGAGTGTTGACAAGTCAGGAAGAGCTAGTAAAGATTTGGATTCAAACGTTACAATTAATGCTCTGGCCTGCTGATTTAAGAAATAAAAAATATATATTATTCTTAAGCACACAGGAAATACTTACAAAAATTCATTATGTACAGGTTGCAGGTCAAGTCTCAACAAATTAAAATTTTTCTAAAAAAATTTTTAAAAATAGGTACCATAAAAACCATGTATTTTGGCTGAGTGGTAGTTCATACCTGTAATCCGAGCACTTTGGGAGGCCAAGGTGGGAGGATTGTTTGAGCCCAGGAGTTTGAGACCAGCCTGGGCAACATAGCAAAACTCTGTCTCTATATAAAATTTTTAAAGAATTATCTGGGCATGGTGGCACGTGCCTGTAGTCCCAGCTGCTTGGGAGGCTGAGGCTGGAATGGAGTGGTGTAATCACAGCTAGTGAACTAGGGCAACAGAAGGGGACCTCATCGCTAAAAAAACCCAAAATGCCATGTATTCTGACCAAAAGGCATCTAGCTAGATTTTAACTGTGGAAAGATATTTAAAATCCCAATACATTTGGAATTTTTTAATACCAAACAATTTAAGATTCAAAGAAAAAAATCACAATGGCGTTTTGACAATATCCAGAACTGAATGATATTAAAATAGGACATATCAAAATTTGTGGAATGGGATAAAAGTAGCATTTTGAGAGAAATTTATCCATAATTACTTTTATAAAGAAGGAAGAGCTATAAATTAATTAGCTATGTACCCAGCTTAAAAATTAATAAAATAACATCAGAATAAACCAAAATGAGAAGCAAGGTGCTGAGAAAATGAAAGTAAAAATAAAGTAGAAAACAAAGATACAGTAAGTAAAGCAACAATCCCAAAAGTTTGTTCTTTGAAACTGATCATGAAATACACAAACAATAAGATTTAGCTGGACAAA
>VBSM01001793.1:1627884-1647109 GCA_008086735.1 Cheirogaleus medius | reverse complement strand
TCTGACTGATTAAAACTATGATGCTCAAATGGTGGTAGTACTCATCAGGGAGTCTGGGAGGGGAACCCACATCCTTGGGATATGGCGAGCATTGTGGTGGGGAAGGGAATACCTCTAACCCTTCTTAGGGAGAGGCAAAGAAATATAATGTAACCAAAATGTCAAAAAAAAATCTTTTATCAGGTGGTGGGCAGGTGGGGGGAGGGGAAGAGTGTATACTTACATAATGGGTGTGACACGAACCTCCAGGGGGTCGACATGCTTGAAGCACTAGCACGGGGGGGGCGTTGGCAGGGGCAATATATGTAATCCTAACAATATTTGTACCCCCACAATATAATGAAATAAAAAAAAAATGAAAAGGACAGGCCTCGGAGAGCTTCCGGATACCTGGACACGTGGAAGTTTCCTGGAGGGTGGTGCCCAAGGAAGGCATGGAAGCTCCGCGCCCCTTCCCCATACCTCGCCCTATGCATCTCTTCATCTGTATCCATTTTATTATCCTTTATAATAAACCAGCAAATGAGCCAGTGTTTCCCTAAGTTCTGTGAGCCACTCCAGGAAATTAATCAAACCCAAAGAGGGGGGTGTGGGAACCCCAACTTGAAGCTGGTTGATTAGAAGTTCCAGAGGCCCGGACTTGCGACTGGGGTCAGGGACGGCAGTTTTGAGGACTGTTCCCTCACCCTGTGGGGATCCGATGCTGTCTCCAGGCAGATAGTGTCGGAATTGAATTAGAGCACACCCAGCTGGCGTCTGCTGCTTGGTGTGTGGGGAGAAAGCCCCACAGATGGTCACAGAAGCCTTCTTCTGTGTTGATGATTGTTATGATGTGAAAATACAGGAAAAACACAGTTTGAGACCTTTTCCCCAAACATTTATCTGTAAAATTCTATTATAAAATTATTCTGTTATAAAAAAGCGATCAAACATTATCAGTCAAAAACATAAGGGAAAAATATGCAAATGTACCAGACAGATAGACTATACTACTAATAAAAATAGTATGTCATTTTTTTTAATTGTCTTATATTTTGGCATTTTCCAGAATTTGGGCATTTTTCAGGTTTTGTGATTTGGTGTGAAGTGTTTACTCATTCCAAAAATAATCTATGTGTGCCAAATTTTTTATTTTTTCTAAAGGTTGACAAACTTTCTCTCCTTGACCAAACTTTTTTTTGATAAATTAAAATATTTATTATTTTTAATTATGAGAGGATTATATGTTTTTTGAAAATATTAAGGGAGGATACAAGTGTTTTGTTGCATGAATGAATTGTATTATGCTGAAGTCAGGACTTTTAGTTCCTGTCACCAGAATAGTGTACATTGTACCTGATAGGTAAGTTTTTATCCCTCTCTTTCCTCCCACCTTCCCCCCTTCTTAGTTTCCAATGTCTTTTACAGCTCTTTATGAACGTGTGTACCCATTGTTTACCCCCCCCCACTTATTAGTGAGGACATGTGGTGCTTGTTTTTCCATTCCTGAGATACTTCACTTAGGATGATGGTCTCCAGTTCCATCCAAGTTGCCACAAAAAACATTATTTCATTCCTTTTTATGGCTGAGTCCATGGTATATATGTACCATATTTTCTTATCCACTCATTAATTGATGGGCACTTAGCTTGATGCCATATCTTTGCAATTGTGAATTGTGCTTCAGTGAACATTTGGGTACAGGTGTCCTCTTGACAAAATGACTTATTTTCCTTTGGGTAGATACCCAGTAGTGGGATTGCTGGATCAAATGATAGGTCTACTTGTAGTTATTTAAGGAATCTCCATACTGTTTTCCATGAAGTTGAACTCATTCACAGTCCCACCAAAACTGTATAAGCATTTCTTTTTCACCGCATCTCTGCCAACATCTATTGTTTTTTGGATTTTTTAATAATGGCCATTCTGATAGGGGTAAGGTGATATCTCATTGTGATTTGTATTTGCATTTCCTTGATGATCAGTGATGTTGAACATTGTTTTCATATGTTTCCTGGCCATTTGTCTATCTTCTTTTGAAAAACTGTTCATGTCTTTTGCTCATTTGTTAATGGGGTTATTTTTCTTGTTGATTTGTTTGAGTTCCTAGTAGATTCTGGCTATTAGACCTCTGCCGGATGTATAGTTTGCCAATATTTTCTCCTGTTCTGTAGGTTGTCTATTTACTCTGGTTATTTCCCTTGCTGTACAGAAACTTTTTAATTTGATTAAGACTCATTTATTTTTTTGTTGCTGTATTTGGTTTTGGAGTGCTAGTCATAGATTCTTTCCCTAGACTGATGTTCAGAAGAGTTTTTTCTACATAGTCTTCTGGAATTTTTATAGTTTCAGGTCTTACATTTAAGTCTTTAATCCATCTTGAGTTGATTTTTTATATATGGTGAGAGATAGGGATCCTGTTTCACTCTTCTGCATGTGGCTATCCAATTTACCCAGCACCATTGATTGAATAGGGCGTCCTTTCCTCAGTGTATATTTTTGCCCGCTTTGTAAAAAATCAGTTGGTTGTAGTTATATGGTTTTATTTCTGGATTCTATATTCTGTTCCATTGGTCTATGTCTCTACTTTTATACCAATACCAAGCTGTCTGGGTTGCTATAGCCTTGTAGCATAATTTGAAGTCACGTAATGTGATGCCTCCAGATTTCTTATTTTTGCTTAGATTTGCTTTGACTATTAGGACTCTTTTTTTTGGTTCCATATGAAGTTTAAGATTACTTTTTCTAGATCTCTGAAAATTGACATTGGTATTTTGATGGAAATTGCACAGAACCTTTAAATAAAGATGGGCAGGATGGACCTTTTAACACTGTTGATTATTCCAATTCATCAGCATGGGACACTTTTCCATTTGTGTCATCTATGATTCCCTTCATCAGTGTTTGTAGTTCTCCTAGTAGAGATCTTTCACCTCCTTGGTTAAGTATATTTATAGGTATTTTGTTATCTTTGCAGCTATTGTGGATGGTATTGAGTTCTTGATTTAACTGTCAGTTTGACTGTTATTAGTATATAGAAATGCTACTGATTTGTGTACACTGATTTTATAACCTGAGACTTTGCTGAATTCATTTATCAATCCTAGGAATCTTTGGCTGGAGTCTTTAGGGTTCTAGATAAAAGAACATATCATTGGTAAACAGGGATAGTTTGACCTCCTTTTTCCTGATTTGGATGCCATTGATTTCTCTCTCTTGCCTGATTACTCTAGCTAGTACTTCCAGTACTATGTTGAATAGAAGTGGTGACAGTGGGCACCCTTGTCTTGTTCCAGTTCTTAGGGGGAATGTTTCAACTTTTCCCTAATTGATATGATGTTGCCTGTAGGTTTGTCATCTGTAGCTTTTATTATTTTGAAGTATGCTCATTCTATTCCCAGCCTGTTAAGGGTTTTTATCATGAACGGGTGCAGGATTTTATCAAATACTTTTTCTGCATCTATTGAGATGATCATATGGTCTTTGCTTTTACTCTGTTTCAAACTTTAGACAGGTTCCTCAGAGCCCTTTTTTCAACTAGACCCTGTCCTTTAGCTACTTGGTCCAGTTATAGCAAGAATCCTGCTAAGCCAGTTTAGGAAGAATCCCCTGCCCTCAGTGCTTGATATCTGATCACCTTTGATATTGGATCAAATTTCTCAGCCCTCACCCTTATTATCTGATCACCCTGGCCTGCTTTCAGCAAGAATCCTGTTAAGTTGCTTTGGCAAGAATCCCCCTGCATGGGATGGCCCCTCTTAGCAGTTTTTCCTCTTAGCATTGGCAAGGCCCAGCCTGCCCCGTGCCACTGCACCATGCTCTTTGGGTGTAAACCTCCACTGTCTTTAGTCTATTCAGAGTTGAGCCTGATCTCTCTCCCTGATTGCGGCATCTTAACACCTATCCCAATAGTCCTGAACAGTCTGTGTTAACAAGTATCAGAGGAATTTTTTTCTTTGACAAAAGTGATTTTAACATTTGTATAAATTTCAGGCTTCATAAAACCTGGGTCTGCCCTGCATCAGGTTTTAGGTAAACAAGAAGTCACCATGCTCATCCCCAACTCCCTAAATGTTGCAGGGACAGTTGCCTTGGGCTGGACAGAGCAGGTATTAAGGAAGAAAAGCCGTTGTGGCCACAAGCCAGGCTTCACATGAGCAGGATGCACAATTCACATTGGTCTAGTAAATTTCAAGCTGTGTACTTAGAGTGGCCCAAGACTTCTAAGCTATCTTGCCTTTGTGTTCTATCAGCCTTCCAACACATGAATAATGACATCTTTATATTCAATTCCCTTGCTGAAACATATAGAATGGTTTCTGTTTTTATGTTGGCCTTGAACTGGTTTAATCTCAGAGATGAAAAATGAGCACAGGATGACTTCAAATTCCTTTATGATATAACTCAGACCCAACCAGAAATAAAGATAATTTCCCTAATAAGATAAAAGGTGTCTTTGGTAAACATCATACCCAATGAAGTGCCTTCATCCAAACAAAGTAAGGCAATAAAAATAAATACACTGTACAAGAATAAGAAAGAAATTTCTTTTTAAAAAAAGTCTTTCTTCATAAACAGCATGATGACATATATAGAAAGTTCCACAAATACACTTTGGGGCTGTGGTGTCATGACATATGTATATTGGTTTTCAACCACGGTTTCAGGCTTACAACTCCTGTTGTCCTTGTTATAGTAGTGAGAAGCTTTAGACCTCAAAACGGTCATCAGAAAACAACACATCTCTCTCTGACCTTCTCTGGTCTTCCTTTCACCACCCCAAGGCAGGAGTCCAATCTGATTGTGGGTCAAAAGACCCTTATACCAAAGAGAGTCCTGCTCTAAACCGTGGGGGAGAGAATACTGCACAGAGAGGCCAAAAAGTCTAAACAGACAGGCCTTGCTGGGTTTAGATCATGAGCTCTTTGTCCAACCACATTTCTACATGGTTGTCAATCAAGCCTATGTAATAAAGTCTCTGTAAACACCCAAGAAGACAGGGTCAGAAACTTCCAGGTAACTCAACACATGGAGGTTCCTGGAGGGTGGTGTCCCCCCTTTCTCCATACCTAGCCGTACATACCTCTTCATGTATGTTCTTTACAATATCCTTTAATAATCCAACACAAAGTGGGCATCACTAAAACCCCAACTTAAAGCCAGTTGGTCAAAAGTTTGGAGGCCTGGAGTCGCAAATGGTAGGAAGGGGAAGGCTGAACGTTCACCATGTGAAATCTGACACTACCTCCAAGTAGATAGTGTCAGGATTTATTTAGAGGACACCCAAGTGGTGTCCATTGCTTGATGTGTGAGGGAAAAATCCACACGCATTTAGCTGCAGTTTTCTTCTGTGTTAATGGTTGGTGTGGTGTAGAGTTTAGAAAAAAACACAATTTAGGGGTTTTCCATAAACAGGATATTAACAAAAGAGTTAGCAAGACTCCTAAAGATTCGTCAACTACAAAATCACTTGTATTTCCCTATCACAGTAATAAATAAAAAGGCAATTTTATAAAAGGTGCCATTGGCAATAGCTTCAAAAATTGTGATATGCCTGGAATACATCTAATTATTTAGAGAGGTATCCAACAAAAATACAAAGTGTGCCACCTCAGTGGAAGAAACTGGAAATCTGTATCAAAGGACATTAAAGATATAAATAAATTGAGAAAGGTTCATGTTAATGGGTTCAAAACAATATCCTATAAATATCAATTCCACCCAAATTAATCCACAGAGTCAGAGCAATGTGTCACACAACTCCCCAGGTGACCTTTGTGCAACTTAATAACTCTATTGTGAAATTTATACTGAAGTAGGTATTTCCAAGTATACTTAAGGCAATCAGGAATAACAATTGAGTGGCTCTGAATGACATCAAGGAATATTACAACATTATAGAAAATATGACCATGTTGTGCAGATGCAGAAATAGACCCATAGACTGATGGGGTAAAATAGATAACATAAAAATAGACCTCAACCATCAGAAACATCATGTGTGATAGAGGTGGTGATGGGAAGTGGCAAGTGATAGATTTGCCAATAATGTGTGGGCAAGTAGGGATCTGAATGCAATCAAATGGAATCAGACCCTTAGCTCAGACCATGCATGACAATCAAGTACAGGTGTTTTGGGAAAATCCCAGGACAGTATAGAAAAACCACCCCCCAAACTGAGATACGTCCAGTTTTGTGAGTTAGATGAGTTTATTTGAAAGTTCTTACAAGGGTGTTTATTCCCGGTCAACACAGGGATCTTAAATGCCTTCCCGGTGAGTGACAGCTTTTTCATTGTATCATCACATGTTCTCATTGAAACAAATCAGGCATATGCAGTACAATCATTGTTCACTGTCATACCACCCATGTTATGTTGATGCTATTATAATTAAGCAGCAGGCAGCGATTTCAGTATTACCATTAGTAAAAGGGTATCATAGGTCAGCCAAAGCAGCTGTAAAGCAGTTAGGGCCGGTTTACACTGGCTGCCTCTGCCCTAAGAGAGTGCTGAGGCACATCTCTTGTGCCTGGGAACTATCTTTCAGTATTTACTTAATCTGTTTTGTAACAATTTTGTCGAGCACTTCAAACTAGCACAGCACAGTGTTTATTTGTTTGCTAGGGAACTTGTGTTTTTCCCTCACGTGGCTTGAAGACCTAACAACAGAACTATTAGAAGATAATACAGCAGGACATCATCATGAACGTGAGGTCGGAAAGGATTTCTGAACAAGACGTAAATGAAACATTCTGTATAGAGGAAGATCGAAAACTTAGACAACATTAATATTAAGAACTCATCATAAAAGACGCCATAGGGAGTGCTAAATCATCAGCCACCGAGTGAAGGAAGGTATTTACAACACATATAAAAACCAAAGTATCAGCGTCGAGAATATAAGAAGAATTTCTACAAATATATAAGAAATAGAAGATGTAGGAAAAAATGGGCTCACTTGAGCAGGTGCCTGGTAAAAGATAACATACAACAAGTGAGTAAACAAATGAAAACTTTCTCCACCTTATTAGCAATCAGGAAAATACACACTATATCCAGAAAAGATGCTGTTATACATACTCCAAGTTGGCAAATATTAAGGTGTCTGACAGCACGAAGTGTTAGTAAAAGTGTGGAGCAATGCTTGTTGGAATGTAAATGACATTTATATTAATAATATAAGAATACAGTGATGTTATCATATTCATATTGATTTTAATTAATGAATGATTATTAACTAATATTGATTACTTGCTGGTGTTTATTAATTAATAACCATATTTTGATTAATTGTATGCAGTTAATAATATCATGGGTGGTTCCTCTCCATTTGGCTCCAGGGTCCCTTCCAAGGCATGAGCAACAGGGGATTCCGTCCTAACTCCATGTGTTGTTCCACTCCAGTCTCCAATTCTGTTGCCTGCTCTTGGAGAACGGATACCCCTGTCATTCTCATGGTGACTCTTAGGTAAACAACCATATGTTATACACATCCTCTTTAGATACATCTCCCACGGACGCCCATCTTGAATCCCCTGGTGCTCACAGAGCAGTCACTGTCCTGGGGGAAACTGAGGAGGTGACGTTGAGCTTGGGGATTGTATTTTGTACATTCATCATGTTCATGTGCGGCGACTAGAGCACAATAATCATGTGCTTGGCTACAGTGAGTTTTAGGACTTCAGGATCTCAGGTATAGGGAAAAGTACACAGCATCGGGTCACTTGTTCCTTGGGGTGAGCGAGTGTGATATCTGCAGTGCCAGCCTCAACCCCCAACTGGTCCCCTCTGGCCTTTGTCCCACTCAACACTATAGGCATCTCTCAAGCTGAAGATTCCAGATCTTTCCCAGGGATAGCCTCATTCCCCTAACCCCTATACTTGTCCTTTATATTAGGAGTAAGAAACAGATGGGGTGGGTGAGGAAACAGGAAATTGCAACTGAAGCCACAAGGTATAGACAGCGGACAGGAAAGGAAATTTCCATATCACCTCTACCAGAAAAGCTGGGCCCCAATGCCAAAGAAGAGGCCAGGCTGGACCACCTCAGGAGCACAATGTTCATCCTAATAAACATAAAATAACCCCAACTACTGAATTGGGAGAAAAAAGCAAACATTTTCACATTCAAGAAGGGCTACAGGGTTCACCTCAGAGAAATGATTGTGTATATATATTTTTTTGCAAAAAAACCTAATGATAATATATTTTATTCAGGTGAAATTCACATCGCATAAAATTATTAATGGTAATCTTGGGTGTATAAACTTTTGGAGGATTAAATGAAGAGGAAGCTAAAATGATGTTGGATAATAAAGTATCAGGAACTATAGGCATCCCCCTTGTGGAGGAGAGAGAAAGCATTGTTAAAAGTCCTAGACTCGGTGGAAATGAGATGAGGAATTGGGAAATGCCCTCTTTTCCCCAACAGCAAGGTAACAGGAGAGAGATGTCCAGTAAAAGATATTTTGTCATGGGGATGGATGTTGAATTTTTGCAACACAATGTCTAATATCCAATATAACCTACTTCTTGTCCTGAAGCATCATTCCCTTCTGCTGTGCCCAAACCTTAAACGAAGAGTGTTTCACAAAATGCACTTGTATAAAGTGTGGCAAGATGCAGAAAGGAAGTCTTTGTTCTCTTGTTAGGGGAAGTTACATCAGCTTGCATATGACAGGGAGCCATCACCCTTAGGGCCCCTTCCACATACTGTGGTGAGTTGGAAGCTTTGGGTTCTCTGTAATTATTAAGCATGGGAGATGTAGTTCCTTTCTGTGGACATCAAAGTATGAACAGGATGCAGAATTTGGGGACTACTGTTTTGTACCATAAAAATTGAAACCTGCTGTTACAATCTTCTAAAATATCAGCCTGGTACAGTACAATTTAGACAAGACTGAAACATGAGAGGAGGAGCTAGGAACAAAATTATAACCCCTGTGTCTGAGTATATGATTCAGTGAGGCAGGAAGTATGTGGAGGCAATTGTGAAAGGTTCCAACAACGAGAGGTGTGGACCAAGAAAACTCAGGTGGCTAGGAAGTCATTCCTGTTGATTGGGCTTCCATTGGATGGGTATATCTAGCTTGTATTTTGATTATATCTGACTGAAAGTGTTTATAAAAATGTTTTATTTTTGTAAAATAATGCTTAACACTAAATTCTCCATTTTAGCCATTTTTCAGTGTACGGTTCAGTGGCATTAAATACTTTCATCTTATTGTGCAACTCTCACCATCATCCATCTCCAAAACTATTTCATCTTCCCCGACTGGAACTTTGTACCCATTAAACAATAATTCTCCATTTCTACCTCACCCCACCCCCTGGCAACCACCATTCTATTTTCTGTCTCCATGAATTTTACTCCTTCTTGTACCTCATATACATAGAGTCATATGAAATTTGTCCTGCTGTGTCTGGCTTATTTCACTTAACATAATGTCTTCTAGGTAATCCATGCTGAAGGATTTGTTAGACCTTCCTTCTATTTTAAGGCTGAACAATATTCTATTTGATGTATATACTGCATTTTGTTTATCCATTATCCATTAATGCACACTGGGGTTGCTTCCACATTTTTGTTATTGTGAATAATGCTGCTATGAACATTGTTATCGTGAATAATGCTGCTATGAACATTGGTGTGCAAATATCTGTTAGAGTCCCGTATCTGTTCCATTCTTTTGTGTTTCTACTCAGTAGTGGAATTGTGGTATTATATAGCAATTCTGTGTTTAAATTTTTGAGGAATTGCCATACCATTTTTCATAGTGACTGCATCATTTTACCTTCCCACCAGCAATGCACAAGGGTTCCAATTTCTCCATACCTTCATCAATGTTTGATATTATCTGGTTTGGTTTGGTTTGGTTTGGTTTGGTTTTATGCTAGCCATTCTACTGGGTGCCAAGAGATATCTCATAAAGATTTTTATTTGCATTCCTCTAATGCTTACTGTTTATTCCAATTTTATAAATATTTATACATGTTGGAATCTATAAATTAGTTTCCAATATTTAAATATAGAGACTTCTCTTAAAATATTATGAAAGCTCAACTTTCCTTGAACAATTGGAAGGGAATCTGGCAATAGCTCCTGACAGTGGTTAACTGAAGCAGAGTGGGAGCCACCTCTTTTACTTTACTGCACATCCCATCATATGCTGTGGCATGTGCTCCAGCCTCCCTGCTCCAACAAAAATTATGCACGTGATAAAGAAGGAAAAAACATAGAATAAAATAAATGTTTTAGTCCATTTGGCTGCTATAAGAAAATACTTTAGACTGGGTAATTTACAAACAACAGAAATTTATTTCTTGCAATTCTGGAGGATGGGAAGTCCAAGATCAAGGTGCCAGTGGATTTGGAGCCTAGTGAGTATTCTCTGCTTCATAGCTAGTATCTTCTCATGGTGTCCTCACACGGTGGAAGGTGCAAACACACACTGTTCAATCTCTTTTATAAGAGCACTGATTCCATTTATGAGGATAAAGCCATAATGATTTAGTCACTTCCCCAAAGGCCCCACCTCTTATTGCCATCACCTTGAGAATTAAGACTTCAACATATGAATTTTGTGGGGTGCACATACACTTAAACTATTGAATAAATTAATACAGCATATCAAGAGTTTAATCATATAGAACAGAATGAAATATTACACTCTATTTGGTAAATGCAATTAGGGAATTTAAAAGAAAAAACCTGAAGTGTATCAAAGCCAAATTCATGGGGAAAAAAGACAATGAAGAAATTATAAAAGCATGCTCTTACCTATAAGACAGGTTGAGTTAGATAAGTTATTTATATGTTTCTTTTCTTTTGTGTTATTGTTGTTGTTTTCTCCACGAGTCATTTCTTACCTTGCACCTGGCTCTACGGAAGTCATTTAAGAAGAACATTTTTAAAAAAGAATATAATTCTCTCTAAAACAAATGAGTGGTGTTCAAAAAAGTAATTAAACAACAAAGAAGGAAAAAGAGGGACTTGCTATCTAATATATTTTGTTAAAGGTTGAGTGGAAGTGATTTTCTTTTAACCAGGGACTTAATTTGTTATGTAAAGCTCTTTTGGCTCACTGTAATACAGGCATATCTCATGGATATCATGGGTTTAGTTCCAGACCATCACAATAAAGCAGATATTGCAAATCCGAGCTACGCAGGAGGCTGAAGTGGGAGAATAGCTTGAGCCCAGGAGTTCAATGCTGCTATGAGCTACTGGGTAACAGAGCAAAACCCTGTCTGTATAGAAATAACAAATAAGAATAAATAAATAAAGCAAATATTGCAATAAAGTCAGTCACACAAATTTTTTGGTTTCCCAGTACTTGTAAAAGTTATGCTTATACTATACTATAGTCTATTAAGTGGGCAATAGCATTATGTCTATTAAAAAGTACATACTTTATTTTAAAAATATTTTATTCTTATAAAAAAGAAATTATAAAAGCAGCAAGACATAAAGAGATATTACCTTAGATGGAACCACAATTAGAAACTGATAAATGAATTGTCACAAGAAACTTGCAACCTCCCCAAACTGTGGAATAACCTCTCTAAAATATGAAAAGAAAAAACTCACAAAGCTAAAATTCCAAACGTTGGAAAATTAACCTTTAAAATAAAGACTGGGAGTTGTGCTTCTATTATGAAGGAGTAGGCTCCTACCAAAGTGAACCTCCCACAGCATGACAAAACAAAAAACAATCCTTATAAGTTATAATCTTTGAGGGGAAAAACCAGATGTGTGAAAAAAGAAAGTAGATTTTGGAGGGGAGTCAAAATTTGGGGGAAGGGACCAACAAGAAATAAATAGCTTTGCCCCAGTGATAGGCCAGCCAGAGCTGAAGTGTGCAGCAGGGCTGCTAAAACTCTGATAGAAACCCTGCCATCTCTCTGGACTGAGGAAACAGGAATGAAGTCCAGTGCAACTAGGAACACCGGGACATGAGGAGAGAATTCTGGAAGGGAAGAGCCAGAGAAGAGGACCTCCGGCTTCTGAGTATAAACTCTTCCCATGTCTCTGACTGCCCTGAGAATGATGCATGTGCAGAGCATACCACAAGCACAGCAGGTAAAGATGAGAGAGTTCAATGAGACTTGAGCTCTCGCCCACCACAGGCAAGGAATTGTTTGCAATTTGGCTTGAATCAAATTATTTGCCTGCTTAAAAAAAAAAGAAACACTTTTTGAGTAATAAAACTTACTTCAGAGACTCCACAACATAACATTAACAACATTTAGGATTCAAATCAAAACTACCCAACATATGAAAAAACAGGAAAATGGTACCTATCGTGAAGGTAACAACACACAGAAAAGGGGAAAAGTGAAGGACGAAACACAGAGGCCAATGCTGTGATGACCAAGGTGATGGAAATAGCAGACAAGAACTTTAAAGCAGCTGCTATAACTATGCTCAAGGAGGTAAAGGAAAATATAGTCATATTGAATAAAAATATAGGAAACCCGAGTAGTGATATAGAAAATGTTTATTTTGGGAGGCCAAGAAGGGAGGATTGTTTGAGCTCAGGAGTTTGAGACCAGCCTGAGCAAGAGTGAGACCCCATCTCTACTAAAAATGGAAGGAAATTAGCTGGACAACTAAAAAATATAGAAAAAATTAGCCAGGCATGGTGGCGCATGCCTGTAGTCCCAGCTACTCGGGAGGCTGAGGCAGGAGGATCGCTTGAGCCCAGGAGTCTGAGGTTGCTGTGAGCTAGGCTGATGCCACGACACTCTAGCCTGGGCAACAGCATGAAACTCTGTCTCAAAAAAAGAAAAAAAAGAAAGAAAGAAAGAAAGAAAGAAAGAAAGAAAGAAAGAAAGAAAGAAAGAAAAAGAAAATATTTATTAAAAAGAGCAAATGAAAATTCCAAAACGAAAAAACACACTACAGTATCTCAAATTTAAAAGTTAACCAGATGAGCTTAATAGCAGGAAGCAGAAGAGTGAAGGAGGCAGTGAATGGAAAAATAGATCCATAAAAGTTATCCAATGAAAAGGAAAGAGAAAAAATAGAAAAAACTGGGAGCAAAGAGTCAGGAAACTGTGAGACAAAAAGGACCTACATACATGTAATTGGAATCCCAAAGGAAGAGGAAAGATAGAATGGGACAGAAAAAATACTTGAATAAATAATGTCCAAAACATCCCAAACTTGGTGAAAGACGTAAAAGGGATCAAAGATTTACAGCAATACCTCATAGAAATAATATCCAGTTGTCCAATAAATTCAGTAAAGAAGTTCTCAACCTCCTGAGTAACTAGGTCAATTTAAGTCCAAACCATTAGCATTGGAAGTGCTCTTTACATTGGAAGATCATACATATCTGAAGATGTCAAGTGCTGGCGAAGAAGTGGAAGGCTGAAGAAATGTAAGTTGCTCTTGCTGTTATCTGATAAGTTGAAGATATTCATGTACAATGGACATGCTTCTCATCAGACCTGGTGGCTGGTCCCCTTGGCAGGTAGGCTGTCTTCAGGAAAGGAAGAAAATGGTACTGGCTTGGGGGTGATTCCCGTGCAACACCAGAGGTCAGCAGCTTCTCCTTGGTGCTCTAGAGACAGATGCACACACAGACTGTCAGAGCAAAGAAGATATTTCTTTTCTGAGCCCTGGGTAAGGGGGTTGGAGGCCAGGGGTGTAAGTGGGGGCCGTACAGGGAGTGGAGCTGGAAGGTGGAACAAGATGGTGAAGAAATATGAGCCCAAGGGCACTCAGGGTGAGGTGTGAGTGAGACTGGGAAGTGCTCACAGTGACATCCCTAATTGACCCCTGTATCCTGAGGAGGAGGAGGAGGAGGAAGAGGAGGAGGAAGAGGAGGAGGAGGAAAAGGAGGAGGAGGGGAGGGAGGAGAGCTCATCCTGGATCCCCAGCTCTTCCCAAATGGGTAGTATTAGAACCTGCAGGGAACACAGAGCTGAGGTGCAGGTGGAGGTTGAGGTTGTGGGGAGGAAGTCTGGGCTCCATGGATGTCACCTGGAGTAGATCAGGGCAAGGTCATGGGTGGGAGGAAGCTGGTTCCCAAAGGGTTTCCTCACAGCAGCATGGCTAGCGGTAAAGGTCAGGAGTAAAGATGGGAAGGAGGAAAGGTCAGGGAGCAGTGTATGCCAAGATCAAAGCTCAAGCTCCACTCCAACCACTCAAAGCCCTCCCAGGACCCAGGCAATCTGCTGCCCACTCCTAACATTCATTCTTGCTGAGAAAGGAGACATGCTTCCAGCAAGGTGGAGCTTCAGGGTGTTCAGGTCCAAATGAACTTACGAGTTCCTTGCAGCATTTACCTGCTGCCCTGGCCTAGGCTGAAAACCGTGGACTCTGCTGCTTGGTGAGATATCCATTCCCCAGCCAACAGGCTTTGCCTCATCAGGCACTGAAATCCTGCCATGTCACTGACTCACAGGCTGTGCTAAGCAGGGTGGTTTTCTCAGCTGTTGTCTCAGCTCCAGGAAATGGCACTGGAACAGTTAGGCTGCTTCTGAGCTCCTGCGGAACCAGGGTGAGGAGGAGCATCAAGGTGTAGAAGGTGTAATGTCCCGGCAGGGAGAAGACATGACCTCCCCAAATTGCATCGATGGTCATGCCCCCATTGCAGTGCTTGGATGGCTACTCTCTCCAGCACAAATAGCAGGGGGGCCTCTTGGAGCTCTGATTTGTTGCCCCCTCCAGGCCCCATCCTTCCGTTGTCTCCTTGAGCAGAATGATACCTGGTACTCTCACAGCCAAGGATCTTATGTTCCAGGGTACATCTTGTATGAGATCCTCTCCAAGCGTCTCTTCATCCCCCTTACTCAAACAACCTGAGAGATTAGAGTGCTCAGGAAGCAGCTGTTGATTTTTGGATCCCTAAGGAGGTAGAATCAACTTGGTTTCTATTTAGTGCATTTGGATATAGAGTCACTTATAGCCACTAGAAAAGATGATTGAACTCATTGCTTACATTCATTAGCGGTTTAGTCCAGAATCATTGGATTGACCACAGTCTCGCTCAGAATTCCAGGGGTAGGAGATGGGACAGAAGATGAAGTCAAGCAGGCCTTCCTGGAACACTACAGAATGTAAAACCCTTTTACTGGAGGGACAGGGACGGAAAGCAGCTCCCTCTGAGCTGCCAGCGGCACTCTAACCCCCGTCCACTCCTCCATTCCATTTGATAGTAAGGGCCTCTTGTCAAAAGGGAATATGAAAATTTTAAAAATGGCCAGGTATATTAAAAATACAAATAGTTACCTTCAATGGAGTGACAATAGTAAAGAAGATGCCATGACACAAGAAAGGATAGCACAGAAGACTAGGGAGTGATGTCTTTACAACCCAGAATTCCATACCCAGACAAAATATCCTTCAAAAATTACATTGAAATAATATTTCATGTTTAAAAAACTAAGAAAGTTGAATTCCAGTAGACTTGCACTATAAAAAATACTAAAATAAGTTGTTCAAGCTAAAAGAAAATTATTTCTGATAAATATCTAGAATATGATGAAAGCATCACAACTATGTATATAGTTTTTGAACAATAGTCACTGTTTAAATCAAAGTAGTTAAATGTCATGGGATATGGGTAACATTTGTAGATGTAAAATATAGAACAATAATAACAGACAAGGTGGAGGAGCGGTTTATGTGTCTGCAGAGTTGGAAGCTTATTTCACTTAGTGGCCTCCAGGTTTACCCATGTGGTCACAAATGGCAGGATTTTCCTCTTTTTTATGGCTAAATAACGTCATTGTCTTTAGAATGAATAAATAGCCAGAGATATATTCACACGAGGAACACAATCGCGCCTCAGCACATGCAGGGGCGTGGACGCTCAAATCCCGAAGTTGGCCCTGCAGAACCGTGGATACAAAAAGTTGGTCCCCCAAACTCTGGGACGCCACATTCCCAGCATCGCCATGGACACCACATTTTCCATCTGCAGCTGGTTGAATGTGTGGGTGCGGAACCGGCGGATACACACGGCAACTGTGCTATCATAACAGCAAAAATAATACTAAGACCAAAAATCCACTGTTTATCCATGAAACGATATGGATAAATGAGAAAAACCATACTGAAAGAAGCCAGATACAAAAGTACATATAATGTTTGCTTCTGCTTGTAGATGGAGAGAAGCTGAGATACAGATAGAGCTGTATGGACAGAGAGGGGATGGTGGTCCCCAGAGGATCGTGTAGACTGGAAACAGCACCAGAAACCCGTTTGTGGAGGGCTGGAAAGAATCTGTATGTTGAGCCGGACGGTGGAAATAAGAATGTGTACCTATGTAAAAATTCAGCTAATTATATGCTTTAGATTTGCATGGTTTATTCCATTTAAGTCTGGCTTCTTTCTTTTATGCATCAAAAAAAATGTAGAAAAAGCCTTAGATAAAACATGTCCAAAAAAAGATTAAGATGTAATGTTGGTCTACAAACTCCTGCAGAGGTGTTAAATGGTAAAATCAATTTTTATGCTGTGTTGTTTAAAAATTTTCACCTAGAATTAAATGCTGTAATATTTTATAATAATCATAATGAGGTAGAGTCTTTAAATAAAAAAGCAAAGCTGTGTTCATGACTGCACTGTGCATCCATGTCTTTGCTGATGGGGAAGTTCAGGAGACCAGAAACTCAAGTGCTGAGAAGGCAAGTTTCGGGTGACAGGGGATAAGACCCTAAGTTCCTTCCCTGTGCAGGCCTGGGGGTGGAGGGGAAGGAGGGAGGAGAAGGGTGGGGGGAAGGGATGGGGTGATGAGGCTGGGGCTGGGGCAGGACCAACAGGGAGAGGAGGAGTAGGTAGATGGGCATGGGGCAGGCAGGAAACAAGGGGCAGTCAGTGGGATGTGAGTTTCCAGAAGAAATCTGACAGTGATGTCCCACATCTGTCCCTCTGGGCTTGGTGTCCACACCTCAGTTCTGTCTTGAGAAGAGGTGCTCAGTCAGGCCTCCCAGCCCTGATCCCCTGCGGGCTCTGCACCTGCACAGCCAACACGGGTCTCAATCAGATTCAGCCACTTTAATCCTGGCTCCAGGTGGGTCAGGATAGCTCAGCCCCAGCTGGGACTCAGGGGCTTATGACTGGGCTTCCCTGGAGAGAGGCAGATCCGCTAGCCTGGTGTAGTAGATCCAGGTGAGGCCATAGGTGAGGAGGAAGCCAGCCCCCATGAGGACCCCCCTGATCAGGGTGATGACCAGGGCCCAGGAGCCTTCCTGTTCCTCAGTCACACATCTGCAGCCAGAGGGGCTTCCTGGAAAAAAGGAGAGGGGCTAGAGGTCTTTCCCGAGGCCTCAGCCTTCCCACAGCCCAGACACCTGGCGGGGCTGCCCACCCCTGCACCTGTCCTGCAACTCACTCTGCACAGAGAGGCTCAAGGAAAGGTGCTGGGGGCCCAGTGGGTGCTGAGCCCCACAGGTGAATTCCCCTCCATCTCCAGCCCCGACATAGGGCAGCTCCAGGACCCCGGACGCCGAGGCCTGGGGGGAATCCAGGGTTTTTCCCTCCCGGGACCAGCTCAGCCTGGCAGGGGGGTTGCTGTCAGCCACACAGATGAGGCGCAGGGACTGGCCCTCCAGCACAGGCAATGACGTGCCATTGCTCAGGATCCTCAGGACTGTGCAAGAGACACACAGCGGGGTGAGTGACGCTGCGGGGTCTGTCTCTCCCCCACCCCTCCCCCTGCGCCACAGGTCACAGACGAGACCGGGCGGGGAGCACTGGGAATGGGCGCAGCGGATGAAGGACGATGACCCCGGTGGTCAGGTCAGGCCACCAGGAGGAAGGGGCTGGCGGGGGCTGGAAGGATGAGCAGGTGTTCTCCCGCTAAGGCGGCGTGCGTGGGCAGCTCAGGTGCATGTGTGCCCAGAACTGAGACCACCCGGCAGACCAGGGAAAGCGCGCCCTTGGCAGGGAGGACCAGGAGCTGCGCAGACACGACGATGGGGCAGAGGAGGCGGGGGCAGAGCTTTGCGGACCTGAGGGCCAGGCTGGGCGCCTTGGCTTTGTCCTGCAGGTGCTGAAAGGCAGAAGGGGCTGTGAGTGGGGGAAACAGAATCAGCGCTGGGTCTAGAGAGATCCTGCTGCTGCTACCAGGTGCAGGCCTGGGCTGGGGGGACTGGACAGGAGGCAGGAGGCTGGGGAGGGGCTGGGGCAACGGGCCAGGGTGGAGGACCCGACGTGAGCTGGGTGTGGAACCGAGGGGAAGGGGAGTAGGGAAGTGACAGGTGATGCGGTGGTCTCCGCTGACCCATGGGGAGCGGTGAGGAAAGGAGTTTTTCGGGCTGTGTCCAGAATACCCCTGGGACACGTGGGGGCCGGGGAAGGGCTAATTGAGAGGCAGCTGCAGCAGGTGGCTGAATGTGCAGATCCGTGGCCCAGGAGAAGGGATATACGGCTGTGGGAGGCTTCAGGACAAGGTCAGGGGAGGGACAGGGTGGCCCAGGACCGTGGAGAGAGAGAGAAAGGCGGGCGGGGCAGAGCCGTGGGGTGGAAGCATGGAAGGGTCCCAGGGAGGGTGATCAGACCAGAGACGAAGGAGGGAGAGTGTCAGAGGAGGTGGGGATGCACAGAAATTCAAGAGGAGGGAGCAGTGCCCAGAATTGCCAACATCAGAGACAGAAAGTAGAACGGTGGCTGCCTGGGGCTGGTGGAAGAGGAAATGGGGAGTTGCTGTTTAATGGGAGCAGAGTTTCAGTTCTGCAAGATAAAAAAAGGAGCTCTGCAGATTGATTGCACAACACTGTGAATGTACTTAACGCTACTGAATTGTACTCTTCAAAATGGTTAAAATGACAAATTTTATGCTGTGTGCATTTCATCACAATAAAACATCAATTTGAAAAGAAGAGAAAAGAAAAGGGAGAATCCAGAAGCGATACTGGGTCCGCCGGTGCCAGACCTTGGCGAGGGGGAGTCGGGGCGGGGCCGAAGGAACCAGGGAGGGTCTCTGCCTGGCTCTGAGCCCTGAGTCTGCAGAGTGCTCCCAGCACAGCCCGGACAGGAGAGGGTCTTCCCTACCTGTGCCATTTCTGAGGATGCTGATGGTGAGGTTCCGAGGAGCATCTGGCATAGAAAGATATGGCCCAGCTTCAGGTGTGGCGTGGACCTGTGTGGGCCTGGGAAGTGCCCAAGGAGCAGCCACGGACACCGCGAAGGTGGGGACGGCTGTCCTCGGCCTCCTCCCCACCTAAACTGCCAACCTCAGATCCATGCCGAAGTTCCACAGGTTTTCCTTCTCCTCCCTCTCTCCTACA
>VBSM01001793.1:1608618-1626078 GCA_008086735.1 Cheirogaleus medius | reverse complement strand
AAAAAAAAAAAAATACTATGAACAAATTCCTATGCACACTACACATATCTTATTTTGAAGTAAGAAAACAAAATACGCAAAAGCACCCGGCGGGCCACATGTGGCCCTCGGGCCGTAGTTTGAGGACGCCTGGACACCTTCAGGAGAAATAGCTGCTGGCTTTCTCCTGGCATTCCTGAACGGGAGACGTAAGCCTGGAGCCGCCAGGGCCCGCAGACATGGTAAGTGCCGCCCGAGCGCAAAGCCAACAGAGGAAGGCAGAGCTACAGGGTTAACAGAGAAAAGGGATTTTGGTGGCACCAACCAACCTGCTGTGCCTGAAGCCTGAGTACTTCAGAGCTTTTCAGCTAAATGGGCCAACGCTTGGCTCTTTTCTCCCCGTTAGGCCAGTTTGAGCTGGATTGATCACACTGGATTGCTTGAAGCATGTTATCATGCCAAAAATATGAAAAGTACAAATATCCAAAGTTGGTGTAATACTTAAATAGGTTAAGAGTCATTCATACAATGAATATTTATTAAAGGACATTTAAATATAAAGCTTGCTGGCATGAGAAAATATTTATGATTTAAACTTTAGCAAATATTCGGGAGACAAAACAGTCCATCCAGTCCTTTGTTACTATGTAAAAATTAGGAAATTGACTGGGTGGGCATTCACGAATCTGTCACTCCAGGGAGCCCTGCCTGACACAGCCTGTCCCAGAACCACCGTGCCCACACCCCCGACCACTCCGCCTCCGGCCCTGAAGTTGCCAAGAGCCTTCCCGTCAAACCTGACTTCAATACTGGGGTTCACAACCCTTCCATGGACGTCCGGGAAGGATGCCGGCATGTGTTCCTGCTCTCAAACATGTCCTGGGGGTGCCCATCAATATAAAATTAAAACGATCAAACCAGTTATAGAAATAAAAGAAGACCAACCGAATAAGAACAAGCGAAGCCTTTGTATTCAGAGCTTGCTGTGACAAGGGAGTCGGCCACCATCACTTGTATTTAGCAGGGACCCAAAGGCAGCGGAGGGGTAGGAAACTTTTGTAGTGGAAAATAAACCAAAGTGTGTCTGGTTGGGGCCATTGGCCTGGGGAAGCCGCAGATGGGCCAATTAGGAGTGAGCACTCCTGAGTGATTGGGTTCGGGGAGTGTATTGACTCTCTCTGATTGGTCCTAACTTGGACATAGACCCAGAAATTAGGGAAGCTGTCAGTTATTAATCAAGTCCTGGCCATTCGGGGCCAATTGTTACAGCGGTTATTGTTTAGCTTCCTGGACAAGTTACTAGAAATAATGGTCTGACTTCCTACAAGGCTAACTTATAGTTAGTAGGCTGGCTGCCTGGACTGGTTACTGTAGACGATGGTTTGGTTTCCTGGGCTGGTTACTACAGACTGTGGGTCAGAGTTCTATTTTTACATATGGTCTGGCCATCGTCTGTGTGTATCTTCAGTCTCTCGCAGTGCAGTGGGGCAATCTTCCACATTCACAAAGAGCTACAAACTTCATCACAGGGAGAGCACCGGCACGCTTGTTTTTCGAAACAAATTGATCGCCTTTTTGGGGTGTCTAAACAGAAAGCTGGGGACCAGGCTAAAAGTTGAGTTGAAGAACAGACTAAAATTTCTTGGCATAATGAAATAATGTGAATTCTAAGACTATGGCTGGGAGGGAAAAGACTGTGAGGCCGTGGTCTTGGTGGCAATGGGGGTGGTGGGGTAGGAGATGGTGTTCTCTTAGGAGAGATGGGACCCCTGTGGGAGGGGGCAGAAGACACAGCTGGTATGAGGCTACACAGGGTGGAGATGGATGGTGGGGATTAATATCCCATTGAAGATGCTTCTCGTCCTATGGGGCCGTTCCCTACTTTCCCCAAACTTTGTGTGTGTTTTACACGATACCATTGGATTAACAAGGCTGGGGGATGCGAGAAAGAAGTGTTTGTTCCCACGCTGGGCAGGGAGGAGGACATCCCTGTGCATGTAACAATTAGGAGAATACTGTCACCAACATCAATCCTCCCAAATAGCATGCAAGACTGGCAGTTTGGGATTCACTGTGCTTCTGCGGCAAACGGGTCCCATTTATTTTCTCTAGATTTTAAAATCCCGGAGGGCTGCAGGATCTGGGGGCCTCTGGTTTGTACTATGCATGATGCGAAAATCCCTGAGGATATCAATCTGGCAAACTAAAATGTGCACAGCACTGAAGTGGGACCGAAGGAGCAGAGAACAAAGGCAGAGCCTCTGTCTGAGAACGTGGCAGGATGCTGTGAAGTTGAAGTATGGGGAGGACGTTATGAAGAACGCTGGGAGTGGACCACAGGCAGGACGGCGTCCGGACTTGACCTGCAGTGGCTGCCGGGCTGAAGGGAAAACCAGGCGCCTGTAAAGCATCTCTCCCCCCTTGCTTTGGCTTCCAGCGAGCAGGCTATGGGTAGCTCCTGTTTGCATTTTGTTTGACTGGAATGGTTTGGAAATATTTTAACTCATTAATTTATTAGGAAATATTTTAACCAGTTGACTTACAACATTGGGAGATATCTCACACAAATATGAAATCCCAGGTTTTCTTGAAAAATTGGGAGATCCAGCATCATCCCATGTAGCAATCAGCTGCAGCTGAGCAAAAACTGGTCACCTTTACTTTGCCACACTCCCCACCCTGTGCTATTGCTCCCTCCACTAAAGCCCACGTCCAGCTACCCTTTGTCAGAATACTTGCCCAGTTGCTTTCCTTACGCTAATCTGCTTCACGCATTTACCGTAAGTGCCTTGTCCATGTAGGGATTTTATTTAGGGGGCACTGGACCTACCAAACAAAAACTCCAGCGGCGGTAGGAAGACTCTCTAATCTGATTTAGCAGCAAAGATCAAGCTCTAGAAAGCAGAGGAAATCAAGCCCATGGACTCCCCCTGCTGGACCAAGTGAACTCAACATTTGCGACATATTTCAGGCATTAAACTTGGGGAGACAACATTTCCAAAGTGTAGAAGCGTAAGGCCCAGCCTCCAGTAAAAATGTACAAAAGAAGACAAATGACATAATGGGAGACTTCGGCTTCAGCTCTGTCATCCAAAGAGCTTGGAAGTTGTCATTCTTGTCTTTACAGCAAGAAAAAGCTGAACAAACTGAGAATTGACAACTTTTTTTGGGACACATCAAGAAAACTGAAGTAAAAGAGAAAACCACCACCCCCAAAATGTGGATAAACTGGAAAATCCAAACACTTACAACTGAGATCTGTTCACGTAGCGCAGAAGCTGCTGGAGCCACTAACTGGTAGGGACATTTACATGGTCGTTTTGACAGGTTGCTGGAAGCTGAGCAGGGACTAGCTCAAGAAAGAGAAATTCCTATGGGTTCAGTCTTAGGGGTCCCCACACTTTCATGGATTTGACCTCCAGGAACCCCACCAGGTGTGCACAGTGAAGAACCCAGGAAGATTCCCTGGAAGGCCTGGCAGGGTCAGGGAAGAAAATAATTACTGTTAAAAGTGCCCAGAGCATTCCCCACAACATAGGCCTATTCTCCAGGGGGAGGAATGTACCAGCACCTTCTCTCACCTGGGGGAAGGCATTTCTCCCGAATCCAAAACACTCTACACTTCCTGTCTCACCTGAAATGGGTGGATAGAAGCTGAGAATCACTTGTGAAGGCCACAGCCCAAGACCCACTAAAAGACTGAGATTTAATCTCAGATGCAGGGGCCTAAATAAGGCCCCCTAAGGCATACAGGTCCTAATCCCTAAAGCTGTGAACACGATCTTACAGGGCAAAAGAGACTTTGCGGGTGTGATTAAGGATCGTGAGATGGGGAGATTATCTTGGATATCCTGAGTGGGTCCTATATGTAATCACAAGTGTTCTTAAAGGACAGGCAGAGGGAGAGCTGACTACGGAAGAGAAGGCGACGTGGTCATGGAAGCAGATAGACGTGACGTGCTCTGGAGATGGAGGGGCCACAGTAAGAAGTTGCAAAAGGCAAGAAAACAGTTCTCCCCTCAGAGCCTCTGGAAGCAACCAGCCCTGTTGACGTCTTATCATCAGCCCAGTAAAACTGATTCTGAATTTCTGACCTCCAGAAATGAATACATGCATTTGAAGCCACTAAGTTTGTAGCAATTTATTATAGGATCCATGAGAAACTAATACGTAAGATTGTAGAATACTTACTTTTCCCACCCCAGCAAGGTTCCAGTATAGTAACAGTAGATTAAGGAAAGAGCTACAAGATGCAGACTTTCTCTGATGAATCGTTCTTGGGGAAATCCAAAGTCAACAGAGGAGATGAAAACAAGGACACTGGAGGAACTTGAAGTCCTCCAGTGGCACCCACAGCGGCCAAAAACATTAAACAGCCCAGCTCCTAATCAGATCAACACAAAACCTTACATTAAAGGTTAATTTTCCTCAGTTCCTATCTCTCCATATATCACATATGACTTTCAATTTAAAAATTGCAAGAGATGCTAAAAGGCAAAACAAGACAAGACAAAAAACAACAAACCACAGGGAGGAAACAGGGGAACTCTCTGTAAATTCTGCTCAGTTTTTCTGTGAACCTAAAACTGCTCTAAAAAATAAAGTCTCACTTTGGGAGGCCTAGGTAGGAGGATCGCTTGAGCCCAGGAGTTCCAGATTACAGTGAGCTATGATGGCACCACTGTACTCCAGCCCAGGCCACAGAGGGAGACCCAGTCTCCAGAAATAAAAAGTAATTTAAAAAAATAATAAAATAAAGTCTATTTTTAAAAAGCCACTAAAGTCCAAAGAGACAAAACAAGCATCAGAACCAGACTGGTACAGATGTCGAAATCATCACATAAGGAATTTAAAACAACAACGACTGATAGGTGAAGAGCTCTAAAGGAAAAGGTAGACAACATGCAGGAACAGATGGGTAATGAAGCACAGAAATGGAAGCTCCAGGAGAGGTTAGAAAGGAAATTCTAGAAATCAAAGACACTAACAGAAATGAAGAATGCCTGGTCCATTTGGCTGAGAGCAAACCTTCCTCCTTCCCCTGCCAACCTGAGATGGGCCTGGGAGGGAAGAGCCCTGAGCCCTCAGCAACCCAGTCCTCATTTGGGAAAGAACTGACTTCCGTAAAAATCAGATGTTCTAACTCATGAGCATAGTCTACACCTCTGTTATCTCAGGCTTCTTTAATTTTTCTCAACAATGTTTTCTAGTTTTCGGTGTAGAAGTCTTGAAACTATTTTGTTAGTTTTACTTTCAGGAATACTGTGATTTGGGGTGCTATTTAAAAAGATATCATATTTTTAATTGAATTTTCTGATTGTTGCTACTATGGATATATAAAAGATTTCTATATTTTAACTTTGGATGCAGCTATTCTGCTAAACTCTCATACTAATTCCAACAGTTTTTGCTTAGAGGATATTTGGGATTTTCTATGGACACTATCTTGTCATTTAAAAAAGCAGTGTTTTACTTCTTCCTTTCCACCTTGCCTTTTATTCTTCTTCCTTCTTCATTGCACCCTCTAACAATTTTATTATAATGTTGAATAGAAGTGGTAGTAATAGACATTCTTGTCTTTTTCTTGACCTTAGGAGGAAAGGGTTTAAAATTTCACCATTCAGTATATCTGGAAGCCCATATTATATAAGTACAGTAAATCTACTACTGCCCACCAGAAAAAATTCAAGTTCATAGTTGTATCTAGTTTACACACAGGTTTTTTTTTTTAAAAAAAAAAATATTTGTAATTCATTGGTTACAGTTAGAAATTTGGAGATTCTCCCGGTAATCCGAACGCCTAATTCTCCTAAAATCGTGGCCTGTCTGGCATGTCCACATGACAGAAGTCAGCCAGGGCCAAGCAGGAGCTGCCCGGCTTTATTTTGCTCTCACTCACCACGTGCTGTGGTCTCCCCAGCACTGAGGCCAAACCTCAGGTGCCATTTGTCATTATACTGTTCCCTTGTTTGTCGAGCCTGCTATACTCATTTTCCATGCTTGCCTTTGTCTCATAGGGACTTGACTTTGTAGCTCCTGGGAAAATAGATGCACTGAGCCATCAAACAAAAAAATCTTTCTATCCATAGATTTACTCTGTAGCTGAATTTCTCAACCGTGGACCTTGTTCAGGCGGAGGCAGCAAGTCAAGCAGAGTCCAAGCGTGCCCCCTGCTGGACCAGAGTCACATGTCCAGAGGTAAATTATGGCGGGACCAAGACCCCCACCGACCCCAGTTTAGACGCCCAATGCTCCAAGTCCCTGTGTCAATACAATTTTTGACAAATAATAATATAGACAAATAACATAGCATGAAAAAGTAATCGAGAAAAGTATTTTAATTAACTGTATGAAGCAAAGATAGTAGACTAGCAGCTCCCCATTTACAAGGAAATTAAAGAAAACTTTCTTATAAGATACAAGCAATGATAAGGGAGCAGAATAAAAATGAAACTAGAATATCTAGCAGAAATGACTAAGGAGAAAATGATGACAATGAAAAAATAAGATCGAATTAGGGTCGTAAAACACAATACTTGGCACACAGAAAGCAAAAAGCAGTGGTGTGGTGTCCAGGCTCAGGAAGATCACACAGGATGAAGAGGAAAAGACCAGAGGATGAAAATGCTGAGAGGGGAGGTTCTCTGGGGCAACCAAATGATTTAGAAAATTCGTCGTTCAGTTTCTTGCTAATAATTAGAAAATGTGGGATAAACTGATGATTTTTCAGCAACATGTACATTACAAAAATATTCTCAAGAAGAGATGGACATATTAAACAGGTTGGTAACTTTGATATAAGCTGACAGAATTATATTATTTTAAAATATCAACAAACAGATGATTCTGATTCAATGTAAACCTATAGAGAAAAATAAAAAGCTTCACAATTACTTGTACAGAATTGGTATCACATAACATAAAAACCTAACATGATAATACAAAAAGGGGAAACTACAGACCAATCTACGAATATTAATGGGAAAATTCCAATTAGATAACTAGTAATAAAAGCCTCCAGTAATTTTTTTTTAAAAATTCCATGGCCAAATGGATATTACCTAAGGATACTGATATGATTGAATGTTAGAAAATCTATTAAAATAAACTGTAGATAGATCAAAGGAGACAAGGACATTAGTTTGTTAGAGGCTGGAAGGGCATGTGCTAAAATTCAGGTACCTTTCCCTCCAAACAATCCCTTATATAAGATTATTTCCTTAATCTAGGATTGTATTTACTTACCTGTCTGTCTAGTCACATAAAACCAAAAGCAAGTTAAAGGCTTCTATGTAAAACATTACATTGCCAATCCCCCCCCCCCATCTCAGTCCTTGGACCACTTCTCATTCCCTAAGCAATCTCACCCAGGCCAAATGCTTTAAATAACTATCACATGTTGACAACTCCCAAATACACATCTTCATCCTAGTCCTCTCCTCTGAGCTCCAGACTCTTCCCCTGGCTTACCCATCTAAGTAAATGCTAATCCCATTTTCCAGCTGCTCAGGCTGAAGACCTTGGAGTAAATTCTTGTTTTCCCTCTTTCTCTTACATGCTATATCCAGTCAGAAATCCTCCAGGTCTACATTCAAACTATATCCAGAACTCTCCTCCTCCCTCTCCCCTGCCCCTTCTCCTACCCCTTTCCTCCCTCCCCCTTCTTCTTCTTCTCCCTTCTCTTCCTTGTCCTTCCCTTCTCACCCCTTCTGTTTCTCTTCTGATCAATAGAGCCCTAAATCCATCAGGTGTGGCAGAGCAAGATGGATATCTGTGCAGAGAGGTGGGATGGAACGGGGCGTCCATCTACCAAGGAATGTCAGAGAGGAGTGTCAGAGCCCGTGCGGGGAGGGCACATGCATGTGTGTGCACACAGGGACGGCCCTGCGTGGGTGTTAGAGCTCGAACAGGGTGGTGACACAGTCCCCAAGTGGGGGGTGGGCATCCCAGTAAGGGGAGCAGGGCCTTGCAGGACAAGGAGCACAACTTTGCTGGAGGGGTGCAGGGGCTGAGACAGGGGACACAGGGGATTGATCAAATACATAGATATATTATAAATAATGGGAAATAGGTTTCTCATTCTCAGACAAGGGAAGGCAGAAAACTAAAATGAACCATGTGGTATTGGATTGGATTTGGAGGTAAAAGAGTGAACTCACGGATTCAGATATGTGTTTCATGAACAAACAAGTGAATGAATGCAAATGAGAGACTATTAATACATCCAACAAAGTCAGAAACAAGACAACAGCACCCACTATCCCAAAGATTATTTAACATTCTAACTGTGGGATTCTTGGTTGCAAAGGAAACCAATTTGGGTTAACTTAAGCCAAAAAAAAGGGAATTCATTCATAGGACCTTGGGCAGCGGACAGATTGGATGAGAAAACTAAAGCACCAAGTTTAGAAAGTGGGTCAGAACCCTAGGAAACAATGAAGGGAGAACCACTGCCAAGTTTGCCCGGGGACAGCCTACTTCAGTGCCAAGGCCATCAAAGTGAGCACTGAGCCCTTCTTTATGTCTTTATAAAGTCTCAGTATAAGTTTAGTTAGATAACGACATGCTAGCTACTAGGTTTCCGGGAAAGCCAAGTATCTAGTTTTTAGGTCCTTAATGGTGGGAAGTAAGACCTCCTACCATGGCTCACACAAGGATGGAAAACTGAAACAGAGAAATGTAGTTCAGCTGCTCAATGCAAACATTGTTCTGAGAGTGCCAGCCAAATGCAATTACAAATCAGAACCTAGTAAAAGGCATTAACGCTGGAAAGGATATATCCTTATTATTTGCAATTTCCAGGTATGGTTGTATAACTGGAAAAATCCAAAATTAACTGGGAAAAATGATTAGAAACAATACAAGAATTCATTAATGTGTCAGTAACTTGAAATTTTTTTCAAAGTTTTTCAGTTTAGCCCTACTGACATTTGGAACTGGATAACTCCTGGTCGTGGGCGGAGAGGGGAGCTGTCCTGTGCGTTGCAGGATGTTCGAAGCATCCCTGGTCTCTACACACTAGATGCCAGAAGCACTCCCTCCCCTACCAAGTTGTAACAAACAAAAATGTCTTCAGACCTTGCCAAGTGTCCCCGGGGGAGGGCAAACTCACTCACATTTGAATTTGAATTGGGTTGCACAATTCATTTATAAAAATTTATAAAAATCAACAGCTTTCTTACAATGAAAACTAATCTATTAAAAATTAAAATTAAAAAAACTTTTGTTCATTTTCAAATCACCTCGAAATCAGGTAAAATCCATCTGGACTGGCTTTGTGTATGGTGTAAGATAGGGATCTAATTCTACTTGTTGATTCTTTAGAAGATCCTAATTAGTATATTTATCTTATATCTTTCCAAACCAAAAAACTTGATTATGCGTTGTAAGGTTTTTCCTGTAAATTCTCTCTGGTTTTCTAGGGAGATGATCATATTTATTTACGAAAAATGACAATCTTGTCTTTTCATTTCTCATATTTATACCTTATTTCAATTTTGCGTCTAGCTACCTTTCCTAGCACCTCAAGAGCAATGATAACTGGCAATAGCAGGATCGGCCAGTTCCTGGCATTAATGGGAAGACCTCAGAGTTTCACCATTATCACCAATGACTTGTACATTTCTTTAGCAGTTGAGATAGCTGTATCCTCCTGGGTTTGACATAAGTTTACCCTTGAACAACGCGGGCACAGGGGCGCTAACCCTCTACTAGTTGAAAATCTGCATAGAACTTTTGATTCCACCAAAACTTACCTACTAATAGCCTACTGTTGACCAGAAGCCTTACGGATAACATAGTTGATTAACATTTATTTTGTATGTAATATATATATTATACATTGTTTTCATGCAATGAAGTAAGCTAGAGAAAAGAAAGTGTTATTTAGGAAATCATAAGGAAGAGAAAATATATGTACTATTCATTAAGTGCAAGTGGGTCATCATAAAATTCTTCATCCTCATCATCTTCATGTTGAATAAGCTGAGGTGGAGGAAGAGAAGGGGTTGGTCTTGTCGTCTCAGGGGTGGCGGAGGTGGCAGATCATCCGTGTGTGAGTGGGCCTGCACAGCTCAAACCCATGATGTGCAAGGGCAACTGTGATTACTTTCTAGATATTCTAACATAGTGACTTTTATTTTTATCTCTGGCCCACTGTCAGAGAATTGCTTCTTCTCATTATTGCTCTGTGTGTGTGTGTGATTTTTACCATTTGCTATATACACAGTGATTCTTAACTATATGACAAATCCTCCATACAGCGTGTCTAATAGCACTTCCCACAGCGATGGAAATGCTCTCTGCCTCTGCCATCCACTACAGAGGCTACTGAGCACCTAAATGTGGCTGGTGTGACTGAGGACCTGAATTTTCAAGTTCATTTCACTTTAGGTAGTTTCAACTTAAATGAGCTTGGTAAACCTGACCCATCTGGAAAAAAAATAAAATTGGACTTCTATCTTATCTCACACCTTTTTTTTTTTCAGATAGTCTCACTCTGTTGCTCGGGCTAGAGTGCCGTGGCATCAGCCTAGCTCACAGCAATTCTTGGGCTCAAGCAATCCTCCTGCCTCAGCCTCCCGAGTAGTTGGGACTACAGGCACACATCACCAGGTCGGCTAATTTTTTCTATTTTTAGTAGAGACGGGATCTCACTCTTGCTCAGGCTGGTCTGGAACTCCTGGCCTCCAGTGATCCTCCCATCTCAGCCTCCCAGTGTGCTAGGATTATAGGTGGGAGCCACCGTGCCTGGCCCTGATCTCACGCCATATACAAAAATACACTCCAGTATTGGGAGGCTGCATTGAGCTATTACCATGCCACTGCATTCCAGCCTGGAAAATAGAGGGGAGACCTCAACTCTAGAAAAAAATGAATATATAAATACATACATAAATAAAGTCAAGATCTATATTCTAACGAGAATCTTAAAAATCTTTTTTTTTTTAAAAAAAAGACAACTCAATAGAGAACAGGCAAAGAATGTGATTAGAAAATTTGTAGAAAAGCAAGTCCAAATGGCTAAGTATGAAACAACTGTTTAAATTAACCAGCAGTTTGAAAGGTGCATATTTGAGTAAAGATAAAATGTCACCTTACCCCTATAAACTGGCAAAATTATAAGGAATTTGAACACCCTTAGCTGGCATAGATGTGAGGGAGAAGGTAGCAGCAATCTGGCTACATCCATTAGCAAGACCCCTGCAAATTCGCTTTATCTCAATAAGCCGCCTCCTGGGGATCGATTCCACTGAAACAAAAGCGTTAATACATAAGAGTAAACATACGAGGATGTTAATCGTTGCATTATTCATGGTGGCAAAAACAAAACACGAAACTGGAAATAAAGTGAATGTCCGTTAGTCTGATAATGGCCGAATAACCTTGGTTTGCCAACGCCACTGAATACAGGACAAATAAAAAAATCACAACAAATTGAACAAAGAAGCAGGTATGCAAAATCAGTTATTTTCTCTTAAGCCAGGCATGGAAGAGATTTGCAAAAATGTAAAACAATGTCGGTCTTTACATGGATTTTTTTGTTGTTGAAAATATAGGAGTTTTCTTCCCCATAAAATATATCGAGTTAACATATATGGGTTTATCATTGTTATTTAAAATAAATTCATAAATATTTTGAAATAATTCTCATTGAATGAAGATTATAAGAAAACTATAAATGTAATTCGAAAAAAAAATTACGATCCAATAGAAAAATTTGCTAATGGTCTGAGTTGGTATTTTAGTTTATTGAGGCTGCTACAAGAAAATACCATCAACAAGCAAAATATCACTTATAAACAACAGAAATTTATTTCTCACGGTTCTAGAGGCTGGGATGTCTAAGACTAAGGCACAGCACAGTCAGTGTGTGGTGAGGGTCTGCTTCCTGGCTCACAGAAGGGGGACTTCTGGCTGTGTTCTCACGTGGTGGAAGGGGCAAAGCAGCTCTCTGGGCCCTTTTTCATGTGGACACTAATCCCATTCATGAGGGGCTCCATCTCCTAATATCATCACATTGGTGATTAGATTTCAACATACGAATTTTGGGGGGATACACACATTCGGATCATAGCAGTAGGCTTCTCAAAAAGAAAATCCAAATGTCCACTAATTATATAAAAATATTCCCAATAATTTATTATTAAAAATATATATAGTGAAGTTAGTAGTATTGCACCAGCGTTAATTTCCTGGTTTTGGTCATTGCTCTAAGATAGCAACAATAGAGGAAGTTGGGTGATTTCTGTGCACGAATTCTCCCTACCACTTTTGCAACTTTAGTGTTTTGAAAAACACTAAAACTAGCTCACCATAAAGAGTTAAAAGTGTCAAGTAGCCAAATTTTAACATTTTTACCTTAGAGTATGGGAACAATGATTTCTCAGCACTTGTAGCTGTTACTTTTTTCTCTGTTCACCATATTGCAGAGTTCTGATGCTAAGTAGATGCTTACTTTGCCAGCAAAGGGACCTACTGATAACGATGTTGTAAGCAAGTTATTAAGCTTTCCTTCCTTACTAATAGAAACTGACTAGAGGAAAGGATTACTTCCTCTTGGGGAAGATTTGGTCAAAGGTGATGATGCAATTTCATTAAAAAAGTACTACAAACTAAATCTTTGTTTACTGCTTGAGAAGCTACTTCCTGAATGGCTTCGGAAGTAGACGTTAAGATTGTTGACCTCTGTTATATTTTTGTGAAGTGTAACTTAAAGATGCATACAACAAATTTATTCACACACATATGAATAATTTTAAAGCAGTCATAGGAAATGACACATGCACAGTATTTCAGAATCCTCTTCATGTGGCTTCCTCAAAAATAACCCATGCCAGCCAGGTGCGGTGGCTCACGCCTGTAATTCTAGCACTCTGGGAGGCTGAGGCGGGTGGATCACTCAAGGTCAGGAGTTCGAGACCAGCCTGAGCAAGAGCGAGACCCCGTCTCTACTAAAAATAGAAAGAAATTAATTAGCCAACTAAAAATATATAGGAAAAAATTAGCCCGGCATGATGGCACATGCCTGTAGTCCCAGCTACTTGGAGGCTGAGGCAGAAGGATCGCTTGAGCCCAGGAGTTTGAGGTTGCTGTGAGCTAGGCTGACGCCACGGCACTCTAGCCCGGGCAACAGAGTGAGACTCTGTCTCAAAATAAATAAATAAATAAATAAATAACTGGTGCCTTCCTCCAGAAGTCAGCAACATTCTAACTTTTTGATAATCTTACCCTCACTTTTCTTTTTAGTGGTATTACTTACATAGTTTTCTTTTAGCTATTTTTTAAGATTACATGTTTATATGTATGGAACAAGATTCTATGTATTCATCTGTATCTTGCAAACTTTTTGTAACATTGTGTTGATGAGAGTATTCCATGCATTTGTGTAGTTGTAGTTCATTTCCTTTCATTGCTGCATAGTATTCCATTGCATGGACATACCACAATTCATTTATCCATATGACCGTAAGTAAACAATTGAATTGCTTCCAGATAGGAACTATGATGAACAATGCTGCTGTGGACATTCTTGCACACACATCTGGTATAGCTGTGCACAAATCTCTCTAGGGCAATGGTTCTCAAACTTTTCGGTCTCAGGACCCCTTTACACCATTAAAAAAATATTGAGTGCCCTAAAAAGCTTTTTTTAATGCAAGTTATATCTATTAATATTTGCCTTACTAGATATTAAAATTGAGAAAATCTGAAAATAATTGTGTATTTTAAAGAATGTTTAAAAACAAGTTCATGTTTACACAAATAATGTTTAACAAAAATGCCTACATTTTTGAAAAAATCAATGAAAAGAGTGGCATTGTTTTACATTTTTGCAAATCTCATCAACATCTGGCTTAATGGAAGATAGCTAAATTCACATATCTGTGCTCCATTCAGTTTGTTGTGATATATTGTTTCATTTGAAGTATATAAGGAAAATTCAGCCCCACACAGATACACAGTTGCAAAGGGAAAGAAGAGGCCAGACGCAGTGGACCATACCTGTAATCCTAGCACTTTGGGAGGCTGAGGTGGGAGGATTGCTTGAGACCAGCCTAAGTAAGAGCAAGACCACATCTGTGCAAAAAGAAAGAAAAAAGAAAAAATTAGCCAGGACATGGCGGCAGCTGCATGTAGTCCCAGCTACTTAGGAGGGAGAGGCAGGAGGATCGCTTGAGCCCAGGAGTTCAAGGTTGAGTGAGCTATGATGGCGCCACTGCACTCTAGCCTGAGCAACAGAGCGAGACCTTGTCTCAAAAAAAAAAGAAAGAAAGAGAGAGAGAGTATTTTACAGCTTTTTTTTTGATAATTGTACACATTCTTGCAACCTGGAATCTGAAACCATATGATGGAGTTATACTCTGATATAAAATCCAGTGGTCTATCATGCACTTTCAATAGATCCCTCACCCATGCATGCTGTTGCAACCTTATGCATTGATTATTTGGAAAACATCGGTTCCCTGAGATATGCAGATCTTTCTAATGTGTCACATTGCATTACACAATACAATATCTAAAGTAGAAGATATAACCCTTTATCTTTGTGATACGATTCTTTTATTTCTAGTAAAGTGTTTTACCTAAACGCTCTGCCTAAATAAAGCCTATTTTAGTTGATGTTAATATAGCTGACCAGCTTTCTTTTGGTGTGTATTTGCTGTATTGTATATCCTTTTCCAATTTTTCCCTTTGACATTTCTGCACCCTTATGTTTAGATGCCTCTTGTAAACAGCATACAGCTGGATTTTTTTGTTTTTCGGTCTAGTCTAGCAAACTGATTTGAACGGAAGCCTCACACTACATTTAATGCGATTACCAAATTATTTTTATTTAAAATACTATTTATGTGCCTTCTTTGTGTTCTGCCTGTTCAATTACTCTTTTTTTTCCTTCTTTCTGGCCTATGTTTGGATAAGTCTAAAGTTAATCAATTTATTTAAGCATCTCCAATATAAGATAGGACATTAGAACACTTTATTCCATTTTCACATCTCTAATATATTACTGTTTTCTCTCTTATTTTATATCTATCTTGCTTTTAAGCCCTATGGTTCTTTTTGTTGTGTTATGATTACTCAAATTATTACCAGTGGTAGAATAAGAGAGTGTGCAGGTAGAGGGCAAAGCATCAGGAGATTAAGTGGCACTTGGTCACCTTGGTGATAGAGGTCATTACCAAGACTGTGTGGCAGACAGGCTGCCTCTGTCTGATTTGGAGACCAAACAAAAACAAAAAGATAAGCTCAGGCCTTGCATTCCCAAGTAAAAATACATGTTAGAAACATCAGAAAGCATCGCCAGTTATCTTAATAGAATCCTTTATCTTTGTCACTATGCCAGCTAAAAGCACAAGCCCTCCAGGTCCCATACACTGCACAAGAAAATAATTTTAAGGCCAAGGAAATGAAATATGGGCCTCATCACCCAGAAGCAGGTGACTTGAGGTATTGTTGGAATGACCTACTGAAGGCTCAGTTATGGAGGCAAACAAACACTTGGTGAGGTTGGGTGAAGTCTTACAAAACAGTATCTGCCTTAAGCCAGCCCTCAGTATATGGCGACACTTCCCCCAGAGCCACAATACACAATGTGAAAACCAAAAAGCTGGAGTAGAAGTAACCCCCTCTTGCGCTTATTCCACCCAATCACACGCTTACGCAGTTTTTGCTTCCTAAACTTGCAACCTTGGAGTGGATGGGTTTGGGAGTTCTAGTGTCTAAAGGAGAAACACTTCCACCAGAGGACACGGTTATGGTTCCATTAACATGGAAACAGAGACTGTGGCTTGGCCATTTTGGGTAAGTCATGATGCCGGACCAACAGGCAGAGAAGGGGGTCTTTTTACTAAGCTAGAATGATTGATCCAATTATTAAAAGGAAATTGGGTTGTTGCTATACAATGGGATCGAGGAGGATTAGAAATGGAACCCAGAATATTGACTGGGGAATCTCTTCATGCCCAGATTTCCAGAATAATAGCCAATGGGAAACTGCGGTAATGCAATAAAGAGGAGACACTAGTGGCCTGGGTCACCCTGCCAGGGAAAAAATCTCAGCCAATCAAAGTACTGGAAGACAGTAAGAGGAACATAAAACGGTTATCAATTTTGGCTCATGACTGGCTATAGAAACATTGACTATAGTTGTTATGTTTTCTGTTAACTAATTAGTTCATTCCCACATCAATTAAACCCTGATATCTTATGTGAAGGGCACTTTCGGTGGCTGCTGTGATAATTTTGGTTTCCACTGGGAGTATGACTGGGAGGGATAACATCACTTTGCAACGATAGGAGAGTCACTGGGGCTTGGGGCTTCTCTGTGTTGAGGGTGTGAGCTTGCTCATCCAAACAAAGGAAAGTAATGGGTGCTAAGTGGCAAGAGGGATACCTGTGCCTCTCCAGATCCATGATTCAGTCTTCTCTGCTCACTCCTGTGCACTGCGAGTCTGACCTCTCAGGACTGCGTCATCCGATTCCTCTTGCCCTCTGGGATTAGCCAGCGGAGGCAGGAGGTTGGAGTGTGGGAGGAAAGAAGTCAAGGTTTTTATCCCCCTCCCCACAGTTCTGACAGTGGCTGTGTTCCTCCAAGGCCACAGATCCTATCAGGCGACCCGTCCTCAGAGGCTACAGCTCTCGCTGGCCTCAGGCACCGTCCTTTCTCACTTGCCCCATCATGTCCAGGATGGCAACACCTTCCCACCGTTGCTTGTCCTTGGATGCTTCAGCATCCCTTCTTGGACCTCTTAATGTTGCTCACATCTCTCTTGTTAGTCCCTTCATTTGTGTATGTTTAATTAAGCTCCTGGATGTGCCATTAGTTTCCTATTAGAATCCTGATGCACACACTACATATTACCACTTTCCTGCTCCTTGTATCTCAGACCTTCCACCTGGAATCATTTTTCTTTTGGGATTGAAGTGTTTTCCTTCAGGGAGGGTTTAAGTTTGCTTCTTCCATATGCCATAGTACCAGTTTGGTACCACCTTTATTTCTGTTCCCCTCATCCCATGAGACTGTTCAAAACTACAGCTCATTTTCATAATGAGAACGAGCAAATACCCATCAGTCAAAAGCAGCTTCGAATGCTCTGCTTACGTCTCAGAGTTCCCACTTTCTAGATTTTAGCTGGGAAATTCATCACTGGATCATACTTTCTTTCATGATTTTGTAAAGATTGTTTTTATAATAATATTTTATATAGCACCTTTATGAATAGTTGTTCTCAGCAAAAGGGTTGGTCCACATAGCCTGGCCCATCATGGTCAAAAATGAGAAAGATCTGCCCTTTTTCTCCCTTGCATGCACTTGCTGCTTCACAAATAATCACTTGGGAAGAATCTGTCCTTAAATCTTGGATGAGAAGTATGACAATTGACGTGGCCCCTTTGCAGGATGGGGGATGGACATATAACACAAATAGACAGACAAAGAAAGACACTGACACACATAAAGATGGTACAAGACTGCAGCGC
>VBSM01001793.1:1578402-1593985 GCA_008086735.1 Cheirogaleus medius | reverse complement strand
TTATGATTTTCCCGGAGCGGCCATTACATGTATTAACCCAGTTAATCCCTATGACAGCTCTGTAAGGCTGGCCCTGTATCTGCTGACTGCACCTCGCCTCGTCCCCTGTGCTACTGCCCAGCCCCAGTGGCCTCCAGTTTTGGTCCTTTGAACATACAAAGATCAGCCCCATTTCCAGGCCTTTGCGTGTGCCGTGCTTCATACTTTAAAAAAAGCCTTTCCTCCAAACGTCAGGAACCCACCTCCCTCTCATTGCAGATTGCAGCTCTGGTGTCACCTCTGACTACCCCTCCTCCTGTGACTATTTGACATCCCCCGATTTTAGCTTGTGCCTAAGACTCAACGGGACCTAATATGAACTCATTTTTGTATTGGGTTTTATTTTCCCTACCTAAATAGGAAGCTCCTTCTGAGCATGTATTCATTCTTGTTCACTGATAATATTCCCCTTTATGGATTCATTCATTCAGCGATTATTTATTGAGCGCTTACTGTAGGTCACATGAGACAGCAATGAAGAAATAAGAAGAGACAAAAAAAATCCATACAGTATTGTCACGGAGCTTAGATGATGGCGGTCAGTTAAGGAAAACTATACACTCACCACTTGTGACACAAATGTGTGGTTGTTTTTCCTCTATACCAACCAATTCTCCATCTCTCTGGACACCAGCTGAATGTACTATCATTTAATTCATTTCTGAGATCAACCACCCAGAGTTAGTGTCAAACTCCACAGGTTTAGGGCTCAGGCCCACAAGACTGCCATGACTTCGCGTGCCAGTTGCAAGTCGGGGTTCCCACAACCTGCACCGAGCCCCCCTAGCTCAATCATTTGCTGGAATAGCTCACATAACTCAGGGAAACGTTTACTTAACATTTACAGATTTATTACAAGAGACATTATAAAGGAAACAGATTAATACCCAAATGAAGGGGTAAATAGGGAGAGGTCCGGAAAGGTCCCACGTGCAAGGGTTTCTGTTGCTGTAGAGTTAGGGTGCACCACCCTGCGGGCACGTGGATGCCTTCACCAACCTGGAAGAGTGCTCTGAACCCCATAGTTTAGGGAGTTTTATGGAGGCTTCCTTATGTGGGCCTGACTATTAATAATTATTAACTCAATCTCCAGCCACTCTCTCCTCCCTGAGGGGGTGGGGTGCAAAGTTCCTCCAAGCAAGAGCCCAGCAAGAGTCTCGTTCAGTAGAACAAAAGACATGCCTACCACCCAGGAAATTCCAAGGGTTTAGGAACCCTGTCTAAGATGCTTCTCTCACCCACATCACTCGGAAAATTCTAAGGATTTTAGGAGCTCTGTGTCCGGAACTGGAGGCAGACTCCAAATAAGCTTCTTACATCACAGAAAATAAGCAAGAAAATGAGGTAAAATGTGTATCAAGCTCATGTGATAATACGTGTGATGGAGAAGATACAGCAGAAAAATGGAACGGAGAGGAGACAGCAATGAGATCTTTGGAGAAGACCTCGCCGAGAAGGTGACATTTGAATAAAGACTTAAAGGGGGATGAGGGTGTGAGCCATGCACATTTGTGTTAAAAGTGTTCCAGGCAAAAAAAAAAAAAAAAATTTAAATCAAAAGCCCTGAGGCAGGAGTGCCAGGCATGTGGGAGGCATAGCCAGGAGCCCCGTGTAGCTGGAGCAAGGGCCTAGGAGGTGAGTGCACAGTGAAGTCAGAGAACTCGGGGAGCAGATCTTGCAGGATGTTGGCCACTGTAAGGTCTGCAGACTTTAGTCTACGAGATGAGAGTCATGGGTGGTTTTTGAGCCAAAGTAGGTCACGATTTCATTTTCATGGCTACTATGTGGATAACAGACTGGGGCAAGGGTGGGAGCAGGTATCACTGTGAGGCGCTGCGGTCACCCAGGCAAGAAACAGGTTGCAGGTAGGGTGGTGAGGAGCAGTGGCTTTAGATCTGTCCTGAAGTTGGGACTAGTGGGGTGTGCTGATGGATTGGAATGTGGGATGTGACAGAAAGAGTCAAGGGTAACCACAGCAGCACTGTGCAGTGGAACCCTCTCCCCTAATGGAGATGTTCTAGATCTGCATTGTGCAGGATGACAGCACCAGCCACATGTGACGATGAAGGATGGGAAAGGTGCCCAGTCCAACTGAGGAACTGAATTTATCATCTTGGGTAGCTTTAGTTAGTTTAAAGTTAAATAGCCCCTGCTCCATGATAGCAAAAGTCATAGAGGCATGTGTCTTGTCTGGGTTTTCTCACCTGTGGATCATTCTCTTTGTGTTTGCTTGACTAAGAGCTCCTTGAAGGCAGGAGCTGGCTCTTCATTGTGTCTATACTTGCAAACCTGGTGATGTGTATGGAATTCTATAGGTGCTTGGTAAACGTTTTTGTGAATTGAATAAGAGAATGAATGAATGGTTCCATGTGGTATAGTGGCTACTGTGTGACAGTACAGCTCTAGCATTTTTGGCCTGAACAGCTGGGAGGATGCAGTTCTGTTGACGGAGATAAGGGAGACTGTGGGAGGAGCAGGTTTTGTGGGGATTAGCAGGAAGGAAGGGGAGGAGAGATGAGGAGTTGGGTCTGAGATGCCAGTTAGATCTCCAAGCGGAAATGTCTTGGAGGCAGTTGGATATACGAGTCTGGAATTTAGGGGCGAGGTCTGGTCTGAAGATAAATTCGGGAGACTCATCTCCATGTCTGGAGCATGAATGAGGCATTCATAACACTGGATGAGCCATAACACTGGATGTGTGGGGGAAAGGGGTGTAGATGGATAAGAGAAGAGGTTTCTCCAATGTCAAGTAGCCACATGAAGAGGATCTATGAAAGAAAACCGAGGATGGAGGAAAGCAGCTTAGCCGTGGCATTCTGAAGGCCAAGTGAAGAAGGCATTTCAAGGAGGAGTGATTGACTGTGTCAGGTGCTGCCAAACCATGAAATAGGGGGCCTGAGAATTGGCCTTTGGTTTCAACAGTGTGGATATCATTGGTGAACTTGACAACAGCAGTTTCCACGGGGGCACAACCATCGGATTGACATGAATTTAAGAGTCAATGGGAGTCAACATCATTAGTCATTAGGGAAATGCCAGTCAAAACCATAATGAGATACCATTCCACACCCACTAGGATGGTTGTAATCAGAAAGTCAAATAATAACAAATGTATCAAGGGTATAGAGAAATTAGAGCCCACATACATTGCTGGGGAATGTAAAATGGTGTGGCCCTGTGGAAAACTGACAGTTCCTCATAAAATTAAACATAAAATTACTGTAGGACCCAGCAATTTCATTCCTACCTATACCTAAGAGAATATACCTAAGAGAATTGAAAACCTACGTCCACACAAAAAACTGATACATGAAAACTGGTAGCATCATTCATAACAGCCCAAAAGTGGAAACATCCTAAATGTCTGTCAGCTGATAACTGGGTAAACAAAATGTGATATATCCATGCTATGGAATATTACTTGACAATAAAAAGGAATGAACCAGTGATACATGCAAGAACATCAATGAACCTTGAAAACATTATGCTAAATGGAAGAAGTCAGTCACAAAAGAGCACATATTGCATGATTTCATTTCTATGAACTATCCATAATAAGGTAAATCTATAGAGACAGAAAGCAGATCAGTGGCTGCCTAGGTCTTGGGGGGACAAGAAAATGAGGAACAAAGAGTGACTGCCAATGGGTATGGGGTTCCTTTTTAGGGGTGATGAAAATGTTTCAAAGCCAGATTATGCTTAAGGCTGCACAAATCTATAAACTTACCGAAAACCATTGAATTATGTGCTTTAAATGGGTGAACTCCGTGGGAGGGAAATTGGAGACAAATACACTCTCAGTGAGTTTTATTATTAACAGAAAGAGAAATGAAACAGTAGCTCAAGGGGAAGTTGAGGTCAGGAAAGGGAGTCTTAAAAATGAGAGATTAACAGCATGTTTGGATGCTGATGGGAGAGACCTCGAAGGGAGGGAAGAGTTGAGGACGGGAGGAACTTCTGGAGTGCCATCTCTGAGCACACGAGAGGGTGTGGGGTCTACTGCCCAAGCGGAAGAGGCTGGCATGGCTCAGAGCACAGGCAGTTCACCCTCAGCAACAGCATGAAGGTGGCGTGTGTGAGCACAGGTGCAAGTGAGCGGGAAGACGTGGAGATGGGGATCCTTCTTGTAACCTCTATTTTCTCTGCGAGGGAGAAAACCAGCTCAGAGTGAGGCTGGGGGCAGGGGGGAGGTGTTTGAGGGGAGAAGGGATGAATTAAGCCTCTGAGTGGATGGAACAGGAAGAAAGCACCAGCCACAGAGCCTGGCAGTGTCCAACAGGTAGTTGGTCCTCCGTAAGTATCTGTGAATGAGTAACCCTCACAACAGCCTTGACCCGTGGGATTAATGATCCCTGTTTTCCAAAGGAAGAACTGAGGTTCTGAGGAAGGAGGGCGTATTGTCCAGGTTCAAGCAGCCAGCACCCAAGGCTGAGCCAAGAGTCTTCAATTCTCAGTCACGCAGCTCTTTCCATTCTCAAAAAAAGGTGGGAGGCTCAGAGAAAATAAATAAAATTCTTTATTATATCCTAATCACACAGTACAAATGGAGGTTAAATAAGAACAGGGAGAAAGCGGGGCCCTTTCCCCTCTGCCCCTAAAACCCACACCCTGATCAATAAATACCCCTTCCCAGAGACCCAGAAGTCCCCCAGCCCCAACAGTCCAGACTGAAGAATCTTGGGTTGATCCCTTCACTTCCCAGAGGAGGGAAACTGAGGCCCAGCGAACCACCCAGCGAGTTCGTGGCTCCTGGGCCCCACAGGTGTCCTCTGGCCTCCCCGAAGACCCTCGAGCGAGCACCTGCGAGGCGGGACTCACACCTGGACGCGGTAGCCCCCCGCGCGCCGCCGGCACAGCCTCCGCACGCCCACCCAGTACAGCGTCAGCATGACCACCCAGTAGCCCACGTAGGCGCCCGCCCCCGCGGCCAGGTGGCAGGCCTCGGCAGCCCGGGAGGGGCCGCTCCAATCGGCCCTGGCCTCTTGGGCCACGCTGCGCACCAGGCCCCCGAGCAGCAGCAGAGCCCAGAGGGCCAGCGGCAGCAGAGGGACGTAGTTAGCCGCCAGCTTCCTCCGGCCCGAGGTGCCCCAGCCGCTCTGGTTCATGGTGACCAGCGCCAGGAACTTGGCCGGCAGGAGGCCGCACATGTAGAGGGGCGCGTAGAGGGACAGCAGCACCATGCGCAGGCAGCCGCGCAGCCAGGCCGCGAAGGCCGCCTTGGCCAGCGCCACCGCTTGCACGCACAGCAGCACCCAGAGCAGCGCCCACGGGCGGCCGGTGTAGAAGAGCCGCAGCACGGTGGCCGCCACGAAGAAAGGGAAGAGGCCCGAGACCACCGCCTCGTAGGTCATCCACGCGTGATGCCGGTGCCACCACAGCGCGTTGTACAGCCACTCGCGGAAGTACGACTTGGACCAGCGCGTCTGCTGGCTCAGCCAGCGCAAGAAGGACGAGGGCGTCTCCGAGTAGCAGCGGGACCTGCAGGTGTACCTGGGAAGGCGGCAGAAAGGAAGGCATCAGCCTGGCTCTCCCTGGGGGCCCCCGCAGGATTCTGAAGCCAGACATGACCACTGTGGATGGCCACTGGGGGCAAATTTGTTAACCTCCCTGGGCCTCAGTTTTCTCATATGTAAAATGGGATCAATAATGATTGTTATCTAATAGGACATTGTGAGGATCGAATGAGGATTAAATGCCAAGTGCTTAGGACCAGTAGATTTTCCTTGCCCAATATATGTCAGCTACTATTATTTTCACTGTGACTAATACCATTACTATTGCCATTACTAAGATTGTTGAGGTTACTGACATTATTACTAATACTATCACTGATATATTACTAATACTACTATGCTTACTGTTATTGGCAGGCTCTACAGTGAGGAGCAAGTCAGGCGTGGCTGCTGCCTGGGGTAGTCCATGTGTTAGAGCTGCCCGAGGGAACCCTCAGCCCCTTCCTGTGTGGGCAGACGTCATCATTCATCAATGCCTGCACGGTTCCAGCCAAGGAATCCCTGGCATTACTTGACTGTGTCCAGTCTCCTTCCCCTGTGTCATCTGGCATCCTCAATGGCCAGCCTGCTTCCCCCGACCTTGCCTGTACTCAAAACAGCTGCCCAAGGGATCCTCTTACAACATGTCGCTTCTCTGCTTAAAACCCTCCCGTGGCTCCCTCATCTTCATCCCAAGTCCTTCCCGTATCCTATAAGCCGTTCACGAGTGGACCCTCTGTTAACTCTCTGTCCTCCTCTCCTGAACTACCCCACTCCCCGGCCTCATTGCTCCAGCCATGCTGTTCCCAGCCCCCACCCCTATCCTACCCCAAAACACTCCATCCAACATTTTCCCTACCTCAAAACTTCCTATCCACCTTCCTGGATTTATCTATCTCCACAGCACATTTCATTAGCGTACTGTATGTTCTACTTATTTGTCTTACCTATTGTCTATCTCCCCAATCACTGTGAACATGAATTTATGTCCCTTTGGTCTACTGCTGCATGCCCAGAGCTTAAAACATCATAGGCACCGAATGGGTATCTGTCAAGTAAGTGAATGCATGGGTTCCCTCCGTATATCCCAGGATCTCACTGAGTCTTTCACTGGGTCTGGCTTCGTATTAGAAACCACTCTCCCATGAACTTCACTTGGTCTAGCTCTCCCCCTCCCCGAGTCTCACTGAATCACTTCTCTTCTCCTGAAACATTTGCTAGAGTTTAGATGCTCTCCTCTTCTCTCACTTGATTCTTTCTCGGTGGCTCTCTCACTAGTTAGATCCCACCCTATGATCTCTTGCCCTTCCTACCTCACCTCACTCCTCACATGGAGTGATCTGTGCTGCCTGGGTCTCCATGTCTCCGCAGTGGAGCCAACTCACCCCTTCTCACGTTGTATCTTCTAGGCGGAATTCCCCACCCTCACCCTTGCATCACTTGCTAAAATCCACTGGGCCACAGGGTTCAATGCAAATGCCACCGTTGTCCCTATGGTATCTTCCACCGTCTTCTAATATGTCACTTTGTAAAGTCCACTGGCTCAAAGCAAATGCCCCCTCTTCCCTTCCTAGTATCTTCCTCTCTGTTCTAACGTCTCAGTTGGTAGAAGCCATTATCCTGTGAGTTACTTTGGGTTTGGAAAATTCAGAACACACACACTCATGCACACACACACACACACACACATTTGCTGGGATACTCATTGGCCTCCACACATACCCAATCACCTGGTCCCCTTAGCTTACTTGGTAGCATAACCCATGCTGAGCATGCGGTTGGTGAGGTGCCGGTCATCCCCAAAAGTACAGTGGGTGCCCAGGAACTTCTGGTTGTACCAGGCCTCAAGAAACTGCTGCAGGAGGTTGTTCCTGTATAGGCCTGCCAGGAGTAAAGTGTAAAAACATCAGCTTCTGCGGTCACTAACACTGTCCTCAATGCTGTCTCCAGCCCAAGCCCCATTTCCAATTCCAACCCCATCCTTAATCATTGCAATCCCAATCTCAGCCCTGTCTCCAACCACGACTCCAGGCCCAATCCTGTGCTAAACCCCATACCCATTCTAACTTGCCAGTCACTAAGCCATGCCCACCGTGGCTGCAAACCTACCCCAATCTAATCCCCAATCCTATATCCATTCTCAGCCCCATTCCCTACTCGTCCCCATCCAAAACCCCACCTCCAACCTCAAACCTGGCCCCAACCCTGTCCTTGATTCCAAGTCCATCCCACTCCCTTCCCCAAACCCTTCCTTGGCCCCGGCCCCAATCCCCGTCTGTATCATTTCTCCAATCTCAGTCCCCACACCAAACCCAGCCCCAGCCCAAACAACATCCTCACTCCCAACTTCCATTCTTATCCCATCCCTAATTCCTGCCCTAGCCCTATCTTTGTCACCAACCTCAATCACATCCTTAGCCCCCTCCAGCTCTGGCTTCCCTTCTCCCTCCCCACCCCATCCACTGCCCTCCCAAGCCCTGCCCCTGCTCACCTAGGGGGCCGCTGATGCAGGACACACAGCGGAAGTAGCTCTGACAAGCCCGCTCCACATTGAAGGCTACCCAGTACCGCAGGCTGCTTAGGAAGCTGACCCAGGAGTCCAGAGGGTTAAGGATCCGCACGTCCCCCCCAACAGCCCCTACCCAGGGGTCCTCGTCCAGCACCCGAACCAGCTCCAGCAGTGCCATGGGGTCCAGCCTTGTGTCCGAGTCACAGACCTGTGAGGTGGGAAGGGCAGGGGTCAGGCCAGACCCCTGCATGGGGTGGTGCTTGCGGGAGGGAGCCACTGGGTAGGGGGGCAGCTGGGGTGCTCTGCAACCTAACTGAACACAATTTTGAAGGTTTTTTTTTTTTGCCATTTCCAATATGTAATCACATTTTAAGATGAACTCTAAGACCCACACCCTTGTATAGTACCCTCCTTTGGTGTGTAGGCAAGACCTGTAACTTGCTCGTGACCAATAGAATATGGCAAAAGTTATGGGCTGCAATTTCCCATGATTATATGGAGATGGGGAATGGGCTTTGCAAGGTAATTAAGGTCCCAAATCTGTGGACTATAAATTAATCGAAAGGAGATTATCCCAGGTGGGACTGACCTAATCAGGTGAACCCTTTAAAAATGGTCTAGAAGTCGAGACTCTCTCTTGCTGGCCTTGAGGAGGCAAGCTACCATGAGTTCAATAGCTCCAAGAAAATGAATTCTACCAACAAACACATGAGCTTGGAAGAGGACCCTGAGCCTTAGATAAGACCCAGTTCCATCTGACACCTTGATTGCAGCCTGGAGATTCCCTGAACAGAGGACCCAGTTAAGCTGTGCCCATACTCCTGACTCACAGAAACTATGAGATAATAAACGTGTTTTGTTCCAAGCTGCCACATGTACGGTAATTTGTTATGGAGCGATAGAAATCTAATATAGTACATTAGTGAATGAGTCTCTACACTAAATGGATGAATGCAAGAATGAATGATTAAATGAAGAAATAAATCTCTATATTGAATAGATAGATGATTGAATGGATGAACAGAAGAATCTCAACATGGAAGGCAGGAAAGAAGGAAGAAAACAAACCTCTACATTTAATGGATAAATAAATGAATAAATGAGCAAATGACCTCCATATTGGAAGGGCAGAAGGGTGCATGACTGAATGGGTGAAGGAAAGAATGTCTGCATTGCATAAATGAAGAAAGAGAACTTAATTCTATACTGAATGGATGGAGAAACGAATAAATGAGTGTAGCAGAGACTGCCTCGCGTGGGTGGGCAACTGAAGAAAGGAAGGCAGGAATGACTACATTGAATGGGTAAATGAATGAATAAATGAAGGGATGATCTCCATATTGGATGGATAGATGGATATATGAATGAATGAGTGAAGGAAATAATCTTTCTATTCAATGGATGAATGCATAAAGAAAGGAAGAGATCTATTCAAATCTCTACATTGAACGCAAGGCTCCAGGAAAGTGGGGTTCGGGGTGTCAGGGTCACGAGTGGGGTGCGGGCGCCTTCCACTCACCTGCACGTAGTCCACCGAGTCGCCGAGCGCCTTGAAGGCGGTGTACATGACCTCGCGCTTGCCGCCCCAGCGCTGCGCCACGCACACGCACCGGTGCGTCCTCACCAGCGCCTCCACCGCCAGCCTCCCGGGATCCTCGGCCTCCACCTCCCGGTAGGCGCCGGCGCCCACCGCGCCCGCCGCCGCAGGTTCCCAGGGCTGGTGGTAGTTGCCGTCCCACACGTAGGTGGCGGGGTCCTCGTCGGCGAAGACCTCGCGGAACATGTCGACCATGTAGAGGTCCTCGGCGCGGTTGCCGTCCACCACCATGAGCACGCGCAGCCGCGCGCGCGGGTACCGCAGGGCGCGGGCGGACGCCAGGCACTGGCGCAGGTACGCCGGGTCCTCCTGGTACGCCGAGATGGTCAGCGCCACGCTCCGGGCAGTGGCCGCGTCCAGGGGTCCCCGCTTCGCCGCCCGCCGCGCAGCCGCAGCCACCTGCCGGTGCTCCAGGTACGCGAAGAGGCTCTGCGCCACCAGGTGCGCCGACAGGAAGGCCCCGTAGAGGCCGAAGGCCAGCAGACCATAGCGATCGGAGGCCAGCGGCACGCCGGCGGCATAGGCCCAGGTCATGAGGCCCAGGATGAGCAGGGCGAAGGTGATGGTGAGCACCCGCCGGGCCAGGCCAGAGCAGCGACGGGCTGCTGGGGTGAGCTTGGGCACGTCCTGCTGGCAGCCGGCAGAGAAAGGAAGGGAATGAGTCCTGGGGTCCTCCTCTGAGAAGACCTCTGGGTTTTTCCCCCCAAGGCAGGATGATAACATCACCGTTTCGAAAACATCCCCTGGGCACTACAAATTTATTTTCATTGATGAAAATAATTGGGGCGGTTATCTAGGCTTTATAATGTCTGATTTTATCCTTTCTAATGATACCTTTTTCCACACTGTACATGAACATCTCTTAAATCCATTAGGATTACATGTAGCGGAGTGTCACAGCTCAGTTAGCAGAATGTTTCTCCCCTCTTTCTTAGTGGCACATAAACATAAAAATGTATCTCACAGTCGAAGGTTTTTAGTGTTGAGACAGTAATAATAAGAACATTTACTAAAAGAACAATGCGGAATGGCCTGTACCAGGTGCTGCCTGTGCCTGTTAGGTGAACTAACTTATTTTAATCCTCACAACAGACCTATGAGGTAGGTACTATTATTATCATGCCCATCTTACAGATAAGGCAACTGAGTCACACAGAGATGCAGCAACCTGCCCGAGGTCACACCTAGAAAGAGGAGGAGCCTGGACCTGAAGTGTAGTAATCTAGTCACTAAATCGCAACCTTATATACTGGCTTTATTCCCCCTGGAGAACCCCGGGGTACAGACAGTGTTTGCTGCCATCATATAGATGGCAAAACTGAGAACAGATCAGCCAGGAGGAGTGGCTTGTGCAAGGTCAGCCACTCACAGCTGAAGGAATGTCCTCTCTGACTTCCCAGAGGCATGTCCTGGTTCTCCTTTTCCACTGCCTAGCTCCCCAGCAGGGCCAGGTGCCCAGTATGTTTTGAGGGAAGAGCCCAGAATCAGAGGGAAGGGGGTGCTTCCATTTTCTCATCTGTAAAATGGGTATTTAGCACCTTCCACATGCCAGACACTACAACTCTATGAGGTAGCTACTGTTACGATCGCCCATTACAGATGAGGAAACTGAGGCACAGAGAGGTGAATTTTCTTGTCCCAGGTCACTCAGGTGGTAAGTAGATGAGTTGAGCTCAAACTCAGACAGTCTGGCTCGTCTGTCCCCCTCTATGCTACACCTCCTCCCATGTCACCGATTCCTGCCTTGTAGGCTCGTTGTAAGTTAAATGAGTCTTTAAGATGTAGATCTTCGATGTCCAATACAGACGTCACCTGTGTCTACTGAACATTTGAAACGCAGCCAGTACAACTGAGGAATTGCATTTCAAGTTTTGGCCGGCACCATGGCTCACGCCTGTAATCCTAGCACTCTGGAGGCTGAGGCGGGAGGATCACTTGAGCTCAGGAGTTCGAGACCAGCCTGAGCAAGAGCGAGACCCCGTCTCTACTAAAAATAGAAAACATTAGCCTGGCGTGGTGGCTTGAACCCAGGAGTTTGAGCCCTGGCAACAGAGCAAGACTCTGTCTAAAAAAAATTAATTTCAAGTTTTATTTAATTTTAATTAATTTGTATTAATTTAATAATTTAAAATTTTATTTTATTTTAATTAATTTAGTTTAAATTAATTGAATTTAAAGACTGATACTTGATTCAGTTATTAGAAAGCTTTTAAATATATTTGAGAACAAGTTGGGTCTATGATGCTTCTTTTTACAAAATCTAAATACAGTTCAAGTGTTTCCAATGATAATATAGCATCTGAGTGCTATGTGCTACAAATGCACACTGGATTTTGAAGCCTGAGTCTGATGAAAAGAAAGTAAAATATTTCATTAATATTTTTGTATTGATTACATATTAAAATTATCATATTTTTAATGTATAGCAGGGGTAGGTATGCTAAGACCTGCTACAGCTGCAAGCTAAGAATATTTTTTTCACATTTTTAAGTGGTCTAAAAAAGCCAAAAGAAAAATATTTTGTGGAGTATGAAAATCATATTACATTCAAATTTCAGCATCCCTAAATCAAGAGTCATTTGCACACAATCACACTCATTGGTTTACACATTGTGGCTGATTCCCCGCAACAGCGCCAAAGTTGAATAGTTTCAAAAGAGACCATGTGGCCCCAAAAGCCTCAAAAATTTGCTATCTGACCTTGTACAGAAAAAGAGCGTTGACCCCTGACACCTTAGGTTAAATAAAATATAGTATTAAAATTAATTTCACCTGTTTCTTTTTTTTTTTTACTTTTTCAAATATGGCTACTAGAAAATTTTAAATCGTATGTTGTGATTCAAGTCATATTTTTATAGGACAGAGCTGAGACAGAGTTTTTCATCGCTCAATATTAACAATTCTTCTTTCTTCTAGAACCCTCCTCTGTCCCTCTGCCTTACACCTGGCCCTGCCCGAGTTCCCGGGGTGGCCCAGTCCATGCTGGGGATCACAGTGACAGGAGGAGGTCCAGAGGGTTGCGATTCCAGCAACACGGACACACATTTAGTTCATCTAAAAGGCTTAGACACATGTATGGACACATGTGTAGACACACCCACTCACACGTGTACTCACACATGACGAGCAACACACAGAGTGACCCTGCGACCCCCACACAGGTGGCCTGCAGACACACACACACCCCTCAGCAGGAAGAAGCAACACCGTGAAGAGACACAAACACACAAACACCCCAAGTGTCTGGGGTAATGAGATGGACATGAAGGATTTCAGAAGAAATGGCAGCTGACAGTTAAGATGATATTGAACGATATGAAATTGCCATTTTCACCAGTCAAGAGTGGCTGAATATCGGTGATTTCATTTGGTTCAACTTAATACTTATCGAACACATAAAACAAATCCAGACCCACGTGCCACAGGCGAATACAGCCCTGTGTTTCTCTCACTAGCTCTCTGTTGCTCACTCGCCCTCTCATTCTTTCTTTCTCATCCCTTCCTGGGGAACGCAGACATACATGAATCTATAGCAAGATAAACACATACAGAAATATGGACATGCCATGTCTCATATACACACACTTGGCATGGCCACTTCCACACAGAAAGGGAAGCCTGAGCACTCAGACACACGGGTGTGATCACATACACATGGCTCCCCGACACACGTGGCCACACACGGTGGCAGTCCCCCACATGGCCATGTTCTCGCACACACCTGTATCATCGCAGTGGGTCCGGCTGGGCTCTCTCTGCTCCGGTTTGCTCTTGAGTCTGTCTCTGGCCGGAGAGCTGGAGGGGGTCATTTGAAGACCAGCACAGGCGGGGGCGGGAGCAGGCACTGACGTCAGCCTAAGCTGGGCCAGGGGCTCTGAGGTCACGGCCAAGCTGGGCAGCTCCACCCGCTTCCCGCTATTACCCGCCCCTGCCCCCCCACCCAGACCGGTGGCCTTCCCAGGCCCTCCAGTCTCCCCACCGTCCTGTCTCTCCCAGCCTCTCCCCTCTGTGTCCTCTCCGCCTTCTCTCTTGCCCCTTGCCTGCCCCTGATTTTTCTCTTCTACCTCCCTTGCATTTGGGGGCTCCCCTCATCTAGCTCATCCTCATCCCTGTCTCTCTCTCTCTCTCTTTCTACCTCCCCAACCCTGTATTTCTCCTAATCTCTCTCCCCATTGCTACGTTCCTCCCTGTCTCTGTATTTCTCTCCTCCCTCTCTCTCCACACTTCTCTTTCCTCCTCTCTCCTCCTGTTCCCTCTCCGCCCTCCTCCCCAGCTCTCCTCACCTTCCCCAGTCACCCCCACACGGCCCCTCCCCATAGCCTCACCCCACCTGCCCCCAGAATCAGTCTCTGGGTTGGGCCCCCGACGGATGACGTGTCTCAGCAGCTGGCAGATGGAATGAGATGCACACACGTGCTCGCTGTGGGTGAGCCTGTGTGCACTGGCTTGAGGCACAGCTGCCTGGAACCAGAGCTGTGAGTGAATGTCTGTCCCTTACATGCCTAATCGACGTGCGTGTGCGTCTGTGTGCGTGTGCGTGTGTGTGCACACCAGAGTCTGGGGCGGAGGGCTGGGGCACTGAGATTCATGTCATCAGGGACTCAGGTGGATTTAGAGAGATGTTGGTCAGCTGCCCCCCAAGGACCCACCTGGCTCTGTCAGAGCTCTGACCCACCACAGAACCTGAGTCAGAGTAAGGATGGAAAAGAGATCTTGGAGCGAGGGCAGCTGATCCCCCACAGCATCTAAGGACCAGAAAATCAGTGATAAATGCCATTGTTTTCATGCCTTTCTTTCCATGATTAAAAAAAACTAAAAAGCTCTCTGTATCTAATTCTATCTTTCTCTGCTCCTCTTGCTATGAACTGGTAATGTCTAACCTCTCGCCCCGGTAGCTGTTTCTCCCCGTGTCTGTGACCAATTATCTGTGTACATTCCCATCTCCTCTCTCTTTGTCTCAGTTCCTCTCTGAGTCCTTGTCATTTCGTCTCTGCCTCCCCACCTCTGCTGATCTGTCCACCTGTCCGTCTGGGTCTCTATCTCTCTGTATTCCTGTCTGTTTATGCCTGTCTCTTGCTTCACTTTGTGCCTCTCCCCCTCTCTGCCTCTCTTTCCTTCTCTCTCTTTCTCTCCATCCATTTCCACCTGCTTCTTTCTGGGTTGGTGTCCATCTCTCAAAATTTCTCTATGTCCCTGACTCCTGACTTCCTCGTTCTGTGACTCTCTCTCTGAGTGTCTCTAATGTCTCTCCTGCCTTTCTCATTCTCTCTCTCTCTGTCTCTGTCTCTGTCCTCCGTCTACCTCTCTACATCCCTACTGATCTCCTCCTGAGACTTTATCTCTGTGCGTCTCTCTCTCTCTCTCATTCGCTGTTTCTCTCTGACTGTTTTTCTGTCTCTAAGTCTTCCTTTCTTTCTGCTGCTCCGTCCCTTCCAGCCTGCCCTGGAGTCTCCTCTGCGGGACACCAAGTCCTCACGCCTTGGGGTTCCCCGGGGGAGGCAGGCTAAGCCCTTGCCCAGCCTGGCTGGCGGGAGAGAAGGCGCGTCCCCCAGCCAGGGCGCCCCGCCCAGCAGCCAGGGCGCGCCGGGCGGTGCCTGACGCTGCTGTGGGCGCCTGGGCCGCCTGGTGTCTGGCTGTGTCAGGGTGAGGGATCCTCCGATGATCTGATGGTCCGAGGTTAGCCCAGAGCAGAAGGGGAGGGTTATCCCCCTACTCCGTGGGAGGGGGCAACCCAGGCTCCGCCCAGAAGCCTGGCAAGTGGTTGCCCTGCCCCCACCCCGCCCTGCCCGGGTGGAGCAACTGTATAAAACCAGAGGTTTCTAAAACTAGAGTGTGAATGAGGGAGGAGAAACTAGGACTTCAAACCCCAGTGGTTCCCTCCTCCAGGACCCAGGGGTCCAGGCCCCCAGCCCCTCCTCCCTCGGACCCAGGGGTCTAGGTCCCCAG
>VBSM01001793.1:1558453-1568563 GCA_008086735.1 Cheirogaleus medius | reverse complement strand
CGGCAAGGTGAGGAGGAGAGCGAGGATCCAGGGCCCGAGGATCACCTTCTTGGCCAGACTGACGGTGCGGTGGTTCTGGGCCCAGACTGGATGCAGGACACAGATGCAGCGGTCCAGGGCAATGAGCGCAATCAGGAAGACACTTCCAAACAGGTTGACGTCCACTATGGTATTAATGAGCTTGCACAGGAACCAACCAAAAGGCCAGTGTCCTCCCATGGCCTTTGAGACCATGGAGAAGGGCAAAGTGGAGGTGAAAAAGAAGTCGGCTAAGGCTAGATTCAGGTAAGAGATGGTGGTGACTGAGCGTGTCATCCGGAATCCAGCCACCCAGATCACAAGCCCGTTGCCCAGGATGCCAAGGACAAAGGTGACCGCTAATACCAAATAAGAGAAGATATCCAGGACAAGATAGCCAGCAGGTACAGCGTGAGTCCCTCCAGACACATTCACCGGGAGAGAAGAATTCACCTCCATCCTGTGCACTCCTGAAACAGTTTAGCAACAGCCATTCCTGAGTTACGCACCTCTGTGCCATTTCCCAAGCCCTCATTTCTGTACCTGCCCGTTTTCCCACTCACAGCTCCCCCATCTTCCCCTGAGCTCCCAGTCCAGCCAGAACATCCTCACCACTGTTGCTTATTCCTACCCACATCTGTAAACCAGCAAGCATGGTGAGCGTGGCAAGATGGCATCTGATCACATGTTCCCACAGTTGCTGACGCACGAGCTACCTACCAGGTAGGCCACTTGGCTAAAGGCGACAGGGTCTTTGCCTCCAAGAGGAAAGTATTGGACAAAAGATGTATAGAGAAAACGTCTACCCAAACAAAATGTTCACAGTGGCACTCTTCACACTAGTCCAAAGGTGGAAATGACACAAATGTCCTGAATGAACAAACAAAACATGGTGTCCGTGCACACAATGGAATAATATTCAGCCGTAGATAATGAAGCACTGATACATGCTACCACACAGACAAACCTCGAAAGCATCGTGCTACACAAAAGGGGCAAGACACTAAAGCCACATATTGTGTGATTCCACTTACACGAAATATCCAGAATAACCAAATTCACAGAGATAGGAAGCAGATTAGTGGTTGTCAGGGGATAGGAGACGTGGGGAATGGAGAATTATCATGTAGTGGGTGTGGAGTTTCTGTTTGAGGTGATGAAAACGTTCTGGAACTAGATATTGGTTGCAGATGTAAAGGATTGTAAATGTGCTTAATGCCACTGAAATGTACACTTAAAATAGTAAAATTTTTGTTATGTGTATTTTACCACAAATTTAAAAAAGAAAAAATAACGGTGTATGGGTATCAGAAAACTGGTGAGAGACAGCTTCAGTGACCCACAGTGTCAGACAGACGTGGGCTAAGACTTTCGCCCACCCGTGACTCTTAGTACGAGACTGTGCGATTTCTCCATTCCAGACCCTGCTCCCCCTCTCTCCTCCCTTTCCTCTGCCGTTGTGAAAGGCAAGGCATACCATTACGTTCATTTTCCAAGATAGGTCAAATGGATCAGTGAGTGATAACAGAAGATGTGTAATCATGTTTTACGTCTTGTGGATTCTGTGCCAGAGGAAGTCAGAACAGGAGATCCCATTTCTACTCTTGTCCCCGTGATTACTTGGCCAAACAGATATGATGCTCTTCTCCATCACTGGATGGACTCAGTTCTCTTTGGGATGAAGCAGAGCATGATAGAAATATCAATAGCAATCCAAATATGTGTTGGAGGCCTGGTGTGGTGGCTCATGCCTGTAATCCTAGCACTCTGGGAGGCTGAGGTGGGAGGACGCTTGAGGGCAGGAGTTTGAGACCAGCTTGAGCAAGAGCAAGACTCCATGTCTACAAAAAACAGAAAGATTAGCCGGACATGGTGGTGCATACCTGTAGTCCCAGCTACTTGGGAGGCTGAGGCAGGAGGATTGCTTGAGCCCAGGAGTTTCAGGATGCAATGAGCTGTGATGATGCCACTGCACTCTAGCCAGGATGACAGAGTGAGACTCTGTCTCCACAAAAATGTGTTTGGTATGAGATTTCACTGGATTTAGGTATGTAAAGTATGTGTCAGCCTCTTGCCAAGAGCTGTTCTTTCCCTCTAATCCTTGCAGCAGCCTTCCTCAAATGGTCGTTATAAGGATAAAATGGGTTAATACCATAAAGCATGAGCCAGTGATTGACACACAGTATGTACTGATTAATGGTAGGTTTTTATAATATGCCCATTTTATAGATGAGGAAACTGAGACTTTGTCGTGGCCCGATTACAGGACGGGGGAGGAACACAGAACATAAAGAACGACACAGACACACATATAGACTTCACATGACTCGAGTGCCCAAGGCACCGGTCACTTTATTTTTATACCCCCCAGACCCAAGGTTAGTTCCTTGTACGTGAGCATCTGAGCACAGCAGTGACAACCGTCAATTCCGGAGTTGTATCAAAAGGGAACAATTTCCCATGGTCTCAGACCTCGAAACAGTTACTTGAGGTGCCAGCGCCGGACATAACTCAAAGATCAAGGCCAAAATAAGCAACATTAAACAATGCAGCCATCAGAAGAACTTCTTGTGCTCTCTCCCAGACAGCGGCAGGCCCCCACGGTTGTGCCTGTCTTAGGTCGTCCCCCCGTGAGGGATCTTACCCGTCTTTGACTACCAACCATCTTATGGGGCCAGACCTTGGGATTGTTTTTCTTATCTTTATGGCCTCCAGACTCCCACCATGGGGGCCCACCATGTGGGAGCTGGGCAGCATTTGCTTACGTGCAGAAACTCAGGCCTCTTGTTATGTCCCAAGGCAGTAACCGTGTCTGAAGAGAATACTGGTTACCGCTGCATCATGCAGCACACGTACATTACAGTATAAGTAATTAGTATAAGGCAGGCAATCGCCAGAATCAGCCCCCTACAGAGGGTATAAGTTAATTGCTTAAAGTCACTCAGCTCGGGCTGTCAAATATTCCATCAGGCATCTCTTTCTGCTGCTGCCCCTCTGCTCTACCAGTAGATGAGTTGTCTAATACAGTAGCCGCTCACCACTCGCAGCTTTCAAGCACTTGAAATGTGTCTGATTTGAGATGGGCTGTAGCAGTGAAACATCCATCAGACTTCAAAGACTTAGTATGAAAAAAATAACATGAACCATCTCATTAATAAATTTTGACGGAAGGTAAGAGATGCCGAAAGAGATTTCCTAATGAGTGCAGTGTATGTTATTCAGGTGACGGATACCCTAAAAGCCCCGACCTCACCACTATGCAATCTCTCCACGTAACAAAATTACACTTGTACTCCATACATTTATACAATTAGAAAAATAATTTTTATGTTGACTACACGTCGAACTGACAATTTGGCTATGTAAGGTTAAGTAAAATATTTTATTAAAACTAATTTCACTTGTTTCTTCTTATCTTTTTAAATTGCCTAATTGACAATTTAAAAATGACATATGTGGCTCACATTTCTATTGAACCTTGACACTCTACAATCCCAGAAACCACTCGGCGATGTCTGCTCCCCAGCCCCCGCTCAACCACGGAGACACCCCGAGGACTGTTTGTCCTCAGGAAGCTCTAAGGCAAGCGTTCGAAAGGTTGTTGCAATGGATGAGAAAGATTCTGCAATGACAGGATGGGACGTACCGGGGAGGAAAAGCTGTGACATTGTGGCTCCCAGCAGAAGCCCTGTGATTCGCAATACGGCACGAACCACGGTGGCTGCCGTTGGCCAAGCTCCTTATAAATGGCAATCACTGCGTCACATCCTCACCTTTCTTATCTCTGATTTCAGCAACCTCAGCATTGACTAAAAATCACTACCTCTCTGTGACAGAAGAGGAAACGAGGGCTTGGATGGGAAGTGACCAGCCTGTTTCAAATTTGGGAAGGGACGGAGCTGAATTCTGCTGATGGGTCTCACGAACATTCAGGTCCACACTCACCACCGCTCTGGAAGGCGACTCTGACCTATCACATTCATTTCCCCACGACCCACAATAACCACTGAGGCCCTTCTGCTTTCTCCTCAAAGCTCCACACTCCTATCCTCCCCCATCTGTGCCCTCAAGCTGATGCCCTCGCCTCGTAATCCACCACGTACCCCCTCCTGCCTGCTTCTGCACGACTGTTCTCTGCTTTCACACCAGTGACCAGAAAACAAGTGTCCTGCCCAAGACCTACCCTGCTGCACCTCCGAGACCCACTCCTCATTGACTTAAGGAGTTCTCTTCTTCACTTACCCCCTCTCCTGCAGCATCAATATAACCTTCTATATTCTATCATTTCCATCAGTCCCCAATATGTTCTAAAACCTCTTATGTTTTTAATAAAATCATTCTTTGACTCCACATCCTTCTTCAACTCACTCCAAAGACTCGACTGTACCCACCAGCCTGCCAAGCATGGCTGTGTCCAGTCCCCCAGCCCCAGGGTTATGTTTCTTACCTGGACCTTCCACCAGCTGTGATTCTGCTCTGGGCAGTTCTAAGTCCTGGTCTCCCGGGGAAAGTGACTCAGGTTCTAACTGTCTCAACAGAAGACGCCAAAAGAGACAGGGGAAAGGGCAATGGAACTGAAACCAATTTAGAAACAGGAAACAGAAAACCAGAGCCCCTTGTGATTCTCGAAGGTCCCAAAAGTGCAGCAGTATGCTACCTGTCTTAATAGCAGTAGGGGAGTGAGCAGGGCCCTTCTAGAAACTCCAGGACCTGACTGTTTTCCTCAACCTCAGTCCTCTGTGGGATGCAGAGGTTCAACCCTCTCAACATCAAGGGTCAAGGAATCCAGGTGGCCAGGTCCACTTTTTCTCCAGGCATCCAGGTAGACAGAGGAGCAAGTGGTGAGGAGAATCAGAGGGGAGCAGTAATAGGCAGAGATGAAGATGAGAAAGACATAAACTAGAAAAACACAAGGAGAGGTGGTGGGCGCAGACCAGGTGAGAGAGCTGACAAGACAGAGCATCCCACACCCACTCACGCTTCCCACGTTACTACTGTAATGCACCACACCTGTGGAAGCTCATTTGCAGGCTGTCTTTCTGAAGTATCACAAATCATCCAAGAGTAGCAGAGTGATTTGGAGACATGGGAAGGCAGACACAGACACAGATGTATCCTAAAAGCATTATTCCCAAGGTCTTGTTTCATTAAGGCTGCTTTCAATTTTAAGTCATTTACAATTAAACCTAACAATGGCTTAACACATTAATGGCCATGTGGGTTGTATTTTCCTGAAGCTAGTTTTGAGCCCAGAGCCTTGTGAAGCATGTGAAGACTCAACTCTCCAAAATAAATTCAATAAGTATGTCGTGAGTCACATACAAACTCAACTGGTGTGCAGTGTAAAAATTGATTCTAGCGCCACGTGTGTTATGTATGACTCATGCATGGAAAACAATAAAAAATAACACATCTTTCATTAAATTAGAAAGTATCATTTTGTTTTTGGAGGTTTTGTTTTTTCTACTTTTGTAATAAAATACCATGGCCCCAGGGAAAAAAATTTCTTTCTAGTGTGGCAGTCAATGTGTTAAACCAAAAATGATATTTATGATTTACTTTGTATGAATTTGGAGGTGGGTAGAAGAACTAGGTTAGGTTCTATTTAAATAATTTCATCAAGAACCATGTTCAGGCCAAATGTAATGGCTCATGCCTATAATCCTAGACCTCTGGGAGGCCAAGGAGGGAGGATCACTTGAGGTCAGGAGTTTGAGACCAGCCTGAGCAACAACGAGACTCTATCTCTACAAAAAAAAATTTAAAAAATTAGCTGAGTGAGGTGGCATGTGCCTGTAGTACCAGCTACTCAAGAGGCTGAGGCAGGAGGATCACTTGAGCCCAGGAGTTTGAGGTTGCTGTGAGCTATGATGATGCCACTGCACTCTAGGCTGGGAAACAGAGTGAAACCCTGTCTCAGGAAAAAAAAAAAAAGAATCATGTTTATTTTAATTCTTCTACTTTTTGTCATCCCTAATATGGTGGCTTTCTCCCTGGGGATTGCCACCTGATGGCTCCAAGATAGCTGCCATTGCTCCTGACTTCACACTACAGCATCCCAAGCCAGAAAGATGGGGAAGAGAAAAGGAGTCATTGGATGTTATTCATCAGAATTGTGATATATTCAGATTTGTATTTTATAAAAGTTTCTTTGGGGTAATACTTATCAGACACATTTAAGAAGGTTCTCAAGGGAGGAAGAGTAACGAGTGTGGATGTATTGAAGAATGACAAGAAAGACAATATCTTGTGGAAGAATTAAAATAAAGAGAATAGCCGAGGGCATTATTATGGACAACGGAGAAGGGCCCTAGAGAAAGCAAGAAATGAGGAAACCCAGACAGTAATTGCCAGAAAATTGTGAAGACTTCTGAAATCTGACTGTTCTTCCTGAAACTAGGCTCCTGGAATGCCTCTGTATGTTTCCCACAAGACACCTTTAAAAAGCATAGAAGGTTTTGCTCCTTGCTACCAAATGGCCCATGACTAACACACCACGATTTGCAAAGATGAACAGTGGCAAACGGGTGTGGCTCAAAGTGACCACAGTGAAGAAAACAAGGAAATTCTCGAAACAGACTTCCACCACTGCATCTGAGTAAGGCCCAAGGGGAAATGGCCTTCAAGTTGTCCTGGGTTGGGGGAATTCCTGCCTATGCTGCAAAATTCCTGACCCTTCTGGCAGATGAAATGTCTGAAATGGCCTCTGTGAGCAGCAAGGCTTCTCAGTAAATCTCCCGGCCGAGACAGTGAAGCCAGATTGCCTAGGCTAAAATCCCAGCTCTACTGTTCATTAGCTCTGTGACTGGACAAGGCATTTAACACAGATCACAAACATTTTCTGTAAAGGGCCACATAGTAGGTATTTTATGTTTGGCAGGCCATAGCGTCTCCATCAAAACTCCTGGGCACCACTGTTATAGCATGAACACAGCCGCCGGTGGTATGTAAATGATGCGCATGGCTGTGTGCCAATAAAACTTTATCGAAAACAGCACAAGTGGATTTTACATAATTTTTACATGTTGCAAAATACTCTCCGTTTGATTTTCTTCAGCCAATAGTAAATGTGGAAGCCATTCTTGGCTCTCAGGCCATACAAAAAGAGGTGGTGGGCTGGATTTGAGCCCTGATTCAACTGCACCAAGTCTCCGTCACTTCCCCATGAATCCAGAGTAATATTTACAGAGGGCTTTGTAGAGCAGAACAAATCAGATAACTGATACAAAGTATTCAGCATAAATTCCAGTGTCATGAATATTATTTATAACTTAGTAATTAGAAAAAAAAGTCTTTCCGTCTCCTGTTTTACATTCTCTCTGGTGAATCTATCCATGCCGAAAGCTTCAACCACACTTACCAATCCCCACATTCCTATCTCTAGCTCAGACCCGCCCTTGACCCCCACATACATCATCTTGGGTTCATCTGTCCACTCGGGCTCTCCTCCAGCATTTGATTTCACCACCTGCCCCCGTAACTCTGTTATTGACTGAATGTTGCCCTTCACCTCAATCCTTCTGTTCAAGCCCTACCCCCAGCACCCCAGAACGTGACTGTATTTGGTGATAGGATCTTTAAAGAAGTAATTAAGTTAGACTGAGTTCATTAGGGTGGGCACTAATCCATTAGGACTGGTGTCCTCACAAGAAGAGACTGGGACACAGACACAGGCAGAGGGAAGACCTCGTGAAGACACAGGGAGAACACCCAGAAGAAACCAACACCTTGATTGTAAACGTCCAGCCTCTAGAACTGTAAGAAAATAAGTTTCTATTATTCAAGATAAATTTCTATTACTCAAGATACCCAGGGCAGCCCTAGCGAACGAATACAGTGTGCTTCTCCTCACGGGTTCCTATCTCAAGGATGGCCCCCAAATCTGACCATTAGCCCAGTGCAGTGGTTTTAAAGAAAATGGCCACGATATTGTTTGACCCTTCTCCCGGTGAGAAGTAGGGTCTATGCTTTCTCTGCTTGAATCAGGGTGGGGCTGGCTCTACTTTACCAATGGAATGTGGTAAAAAAATAAATGATGCCATAGAACTGTCAAAGCTAGGTCAAAAATCTGTGAAGCTTCTAGTTCTCTTGCGACACTTGTTCCAGAGGACGGCAACCCTCGTGCCAGAAATCTGATTGCCCTGAGCCTGCCAAACTGGAGGGGCCACAGGTAGGTGCTCCAGTCTGTGGTTCCAGCCTAGTTAAGCATTTGAGTCATTCCAGCCCAGGTATCTGTCATGGGAGTGAAGGAGTTCCAGGTGACTCCAGTCCCTAGCCCTCTAGTCATCCCCTAACCGCTGAGTCTTTGGTGGTAGAGGAAAGTAACTCCTCTGTGCCTTCTCCCAATTCCCAGCCCATACAATCCACGAGCATAGTTAAATGGTGTTTGGGGCTGTTGGTTGCACAGCGATGGTTCCACAGAGAGCCTTCATTCTTCCTCTGTCCCGTAGCCATGTAGTCTCCAAGCCCTGGGCACCAAGCCCAGATAATCTCTCCCTAAACCACAGCTTCTTCCTATTGCACTGTACACGCCTTGGTTCACTTTGCTCTCTTGCGACAATCTCTGCTCTAGGATCTCTGCCTCCAATTGGGAACATGCCCAAACCCATCCTGTTTAGAGTCCCCTAGGACAATTCTTTTTTCTGAAGGACACACCTGACAAGTCCCTCTCCTGCTTAAATGGCTTTTCATGGTCTTAAGGAGAAATTCCAAATTCTTCCTAGCATCCAAGACCCTCCATGAGATGATGCCTGACACCCTCTACAGGCTCGTCACTATTGCTCTCCGCCTCCCTGTCTGTGCTCCAGTGGCCAAAGGGAGCCTGCTATGTCTTGGTTCCTTTCCTGTGTCCTTTCACCCAGTTCTGCTTTGAATGCGATTTTTTTTTCCTTCTTTACCCCAGTCCTTAAGACTCAGCCTAGATGTTACATCCTCCAGGAAGTGACCGTAGGCCCTGTTGGCCTGAGTTAGTTGTTTCTTTTGGGGATCCCTCAATGAGCCAGGCATCTCTCTGTCACTGTGCGTCCCCCACGCTGCTGTGACTAAGCACTTCACCCTCTCATCGCTCCACCCAGGCCGCCAGTGTTTCCAGGGCACAGCCCATGACTCATTGAGCTCTGTGTGTCCTGGAGTCAGCGAGGGACCACCTCTTCAGAGGCCTGTACCCATAAAATACCTACAACCCCTTTTTCCCTGATAAGTAAACTCCATTTTGTTCAGGTGGCAACGTGCCACCATCTCAGGAAATTAATCATGGTTGACCTAAGTCAATCAGGGCAACCTCGCTTTTAATTTTATTTTTTCTCTTTCTCTTTCCCTTCCTCCCTTTCTCTCTCCCACTCTCTCTTTCTTTCTTTTTTTGGGGGGAGGGTACAGATTCATGTAGAGATCAGCATGTTGCTCCATCTTGCCAAAGACAAGTAAAGAAAGGTCTTGCAAAGACTCTAGAAAAGATATCCCTCCATTATAAAATAAGAGAGGCATGTGATTGGAGTCATTGTATCTGCCTGTCTCCCTCCTTCTGGCTTGGAGGGCCATTTGCATGTGATGTCTGGTACAGTGGCAGCTATCCTGTGGTCATGTTTAAAAGGCTCCTGTAATAAAACCAATACGATGATGGGCTAGAAGAATAAAATGAAACTCTGTTCTTGTTCAAACTCAAAATCTACCTCCTTTCAAAAATTGTTTTTCATAATACATTTATGGGTAAATACCCTACATTTACCCATAGTTTAAAGTCACTGTAAACATTCTGTTGATATAGTAATTCAGGGAGAAAAGAGAAAATAGTTGTCTTCATCTCTTTCCCTTAGACTCTTGTTTTCTTGGCTCTGTCTTTCTTCATGATTATATGCCTTGAATTTGAACAACTTTCTGGAACATTCTGATGGTGGTTTAAACCTCAGAAAGAACCCATCTCCTCAGATTAGTGGCCCACAAGTTATCTTCCTAGGGCCAGAAAGTTAGGGGGTTAATCTTGGTGTTGATGTTGGAGGAAGTGTGCTCTCCCGTTCACCTCCTTACCTTTCTCTGTGTTCCTGGTTACTATTTGTTTTAGCCCTTTTATTTTTTTTTATTTTATTTTTTTTTTTT
>VBSM01001793.1:1520628-1549173 GCA_008086735.1 Cheirogaleus medius | reverse complement strand
CATGTCCTTTGCCCACTTTTTGATAGGGTCGTTTGATTTTTTCTTGCTGATTTTAGTGAGTTCTAAAGAATTTATGAAGAAGACCCCAAAGGCAATTCATTTGCATTCTTGACTCCTGTAAAGGCTTTCAAGTTCCCAAGAAATGTATACTCTTTAATGTCCAACTAAGGTATGGCCATAGAAAATAAGGAAAAAGGGAAAAATACAGGAGGCAAAAGCCAGGAGACATGGAAGGAGGTGCCCTTCCAGGTGAGAGAAGCAGTGTTTTCAGATTGACTCCACTGCCAGGCAAGGAATTTTTCCTGTTCCTGCCCACCAGCCTTGGTTAATTGCCATAGAATAATGGCTGCTCCATCCTCCCTGGTATTTTCTTCATTGGGAATTTTCCTTGAGGATTCCCAATTCCCACTGCATCTTTGTGTATTGGAGTCTTTGGGAGCTGAGGATTCTTTTAAGTTTATGGGATAGTTACCACAAAGAAACACTTCTAGACCTGATTGAGTCTGAAACTCCAAAATAGAACTTTGGGGACATCACCCCTGGGAAGGGTGAGATTACTTCTTCTGTTTAAGGACAAGAGTAGAGTGAGATGTTGAGTACCCAAAGGTGTAAGCTCTGGTCAAGATTGCCAGCTGCCTATGCAATATTCACCCTCCTTGTTTATTAACAAATGTGGGTGGCAATTTATTTAGCTAAAATAATACATTTCTCAGTCATCCTTCCAGCTAGATGTGAATAAATTCTAAGCAATTAGATGCAAATATTGTATATCGGTGCATAAGAGGCTGCCTCATTTTTTTTTATTAATAAACTTTCTGTTTTTAGTGCAGTATGATTCACAGCAAATTGAGCAGAAATTATGGGATTTCCCACATATCCCTTGTCCCTACATATGGACAGCCCTCCCAATTATCAACATGCCCCATTAGATTAATACATTTTTTTACAATTGATAAACCTACATTGACCATCATTGTCACCCAAAGCCCATAGATTACATTAGCCTTCACTGTTGGTGTTGCACATTCTATGGGTTTGACAAATGTATGATGACATGTACCCACCCATACAGTGTCACCCATACAATCTTGTCACTGCTCCTCAAATCCTCTGTGCTCTGCCTGTTTATCTTTCCCTCCTCCTCCTCCTCTGGAAACCATTGATCTTTTTACTGTCTTCATAGTTTTGCCTTTTCCAGCAAGTCACATAGCTGGAATCTTACAGTATGTAGCCTTTTAATATTGGTTTCTCTCACTTAGCAGTTTGAATTTCAAGCTTTCTCGGTGACTTGTCATATACTGATAGTTCATGTCTTTAAAGCACTGAATAATATTCCATTGGATGTTCCATAGTTTATTTAACCATTCACTTACTGAAAACATTGTGGTTGCTTTTGTGAACTAAAAATAAAATCCTAAGTTCTCTGCTAACTGAATGGATCCCTCTCAGCCAAGGGGACCCCAGACACACCTTAAAACTGAGGTTCCAGCCGTGACAGGAGGGGAGAGATGAAGTACAGTTATATGCATATGATTTCCCTTCATAAATATTCATGATTCCTATATAGCCTGTCGAATATGTGTATTTGACCACCCACTCAGTATAAAATCCGGTTTGTTCCCTTTTGTCTCTTCTTTGAAGCACGTGTGCCTGGCTTCTGGCTGGGGCTCGGCTTCCTACACAGTTGGAATGACTGCCCAGCAAGCTGCTACCCTTTATGAGAAATAAAGCTCTCCTTTTCCCAAAGAATAAACTTTGTTAATGTTTTTTATTTAAACACGCCTAAGTTAGGCAATTATGAATAAAGTTGCTATAAATGTCCATGTGCAGGTTTTTGTGTGCACATAAGCTTTTAACTTGTTTGGGTAAATACCAAAGAACATGGTTGCTGGATTGTATGGTAAGTGTTATGTTTAGTTTTTCAAAAGAAGACAAACAAATGGCCAACAAGCATATGAAAAAATGCTCAACATCACTAATCATTAGGGAAATGCAAGTTAAAACAACAGTGAGATATCATCTTACGCCAATCAGAATGGCTACTATTAAAAAACCAAAAAACAACAGGCAAGGTAGTAGAGAAAAGGGAACTTTTATACAGTGTTGGTGGGAATGCAAATTAGTGCAACCTCTATGAAAAACAGTATGAAGATTTCTCAGAGAACTAAGAAGAGAACCATCATAAGATCCAGCAATCCCGTTACTCGCCACCCAAAGGAGAAAAAAAATCAATATATAAAAAGATACTTGAACTTGAATGTTTATGGCAGCACTATTCATGTTAGCAAACATGGAATCCACCTAAGTGCCCATCAACAGAGGATTGGATAAAGAAAATGTGCTGTACGTATACAACAAAATACTGTTCAGCTATAAAAAAGATTGAAATCATGTCTTTTGCAGCAACATGGATAGTACTGAAGGCTATTGTCTTAAGTGAAATGACTCAGACACAGAAAGACAAATACCAGATATTCTTACTTTTAAGTGAAAGCTAAATAATGTGCACATATGGAAGTAGAGTGTGGAATGGAGAAAAACTTATCTGCTCGTGCCAGAGATTTAGACACCCAGATACAAGAAGCTCAAAGAACACCAGGCAGATTTATTGCAAAAGGGATATCATTGAGGCAAATAGTCATCAGACCAGCCAAAGTCAATGTGAGGGAGAAAATCTTATGAACAGTGAGACAAAAGCATCAAGTCATAAAGGAAAACCCATCAAACTAACAGCAGACTTCTCAGCGGAAACCTCAGAAGCTAAAAAGGATTGGGGTTCTATCTTTAATCTTCTTAATCAGAATCACTGTCAGTCAGGAATTTTGTATCCTGCAAAACTAAGTTTCATAAATGAAATAAAGTGCTAATAATGATCTATTTTTTTGACTTGAGTGGGGGTACATGAATGTTTGTTTTACAAAAATGTTTTAATTCTTCATGCTTATCTTTTATTCATTTTTGTGTGTATGGGTTCGTTATATTCCAGATTTTTTGGAATTTTTTAAAATTTCAGCATATTATGGGGGTACAAATGTTTAGCTTATGTGTACTGCCTTTGCCCCACCCGAGTCAGAGCTCCAAGCCTGTTCATTCCTCAGACGGTGCACATTGTACCCATTAGGTGAGAATATACCCATCCCCCCTCCCCCTCCCATCTGCCCACACCCAATGAATGTTATTACTATATGTGCTCTTAAGTGTTGATCAGTTAATACCAATTTGATGGTGAGTACATGTGGTGCTTGTTTTCCTTTCTTGTGATACTTCACTTCGTGGAATGGGCTCCAGCTCTATGCAGGATAAAACAAGAGGTGCTAGATCGCCATTGTTTTTTGTGGCTGAGTAGAACCCTATGGTATACATAGACCACATTTTATTAATCCACTCATGTATTGATGGGCACTTGGGTTGTTTCCACATTTTTAAAATTAAGAAAAATAAGTCGATCAAAATCAGGTTCCTTTTCCTTTCTGCCATCTGAATTTCTCTAAATTCGTACCTACTAGGACAGGGAGAGCTGGGGACGCCAAAGGCAGCAGTAGTGAACTTTCCTGGCATGACTGGCCTTGGTCTCGAGTGCAGATGAAAACTCACGCACTCACTCGTGCAGGGCGCGGTGGCTCACGCCTGTAATCCCAGCACAGTCGGAGACCGAGGCAAGAGGACCTCCTGAGTTTAGGAGTTTGAGACCAGCCTGAGCAAGAGCAAGACAAGACCATATCTCAACCAAAAATAGAAAAAAATTAGCCAGGGCATGGTGGTGGGCACCAGCAGTCCCAGCTACTCGGGAGGCTGAGGCGGGAGGATCACTTAAGCCCAGGAGTTTGAGGTTGCAATGAGCTATGATGATGCCACTGCACTCTAGCCAGGGCAAGAGAGTGAAACTCTGTCTCAAAACAAAACAAAAAAACAAAAAGCAAAAAGCCTAACATTAGAAGTTGAGCTCCATCTTGTGGCTGCTAAAACACAAAACAAGGAAATGAAAAGTCTCACTCTCACCTTCAGCTTTGTGACCTCATTGGAAATTAATCCTAGGAGAGCGTGATGTTTTCCCCAGGAGCACGCCCAGATTGAATTTCTGGGCACATATGAACAGGGAACTCTGTTTTTCAAATCCAGGAAGTCCCCTTCATTACAGAACGCACGTTCCAAAGACTGGAGGTCTGAAGATCTCTCCCGTATCTCATTCCACCCTGAGAGTTACTGCTGTTGCCAGAAAAAAAGAAAATCTATGTAAATGTTTCATAATCTTGGGACTGTCCAACTGTATTTCCCTCTCACATTCCCATCTCATGCGTCTCCCAGCTCCAGACATCATAGAGGTAACTGCTTCCCAGATGTTTACCTATGACTGATGACTGATGCTCTTCCGTCAGAATCACCTGAGGAGGTGTAGTTTGAAATATGGGTAAGGTCACAGCAGCAACAAGGTATCTCTTTTTATTATGTCTGGTTCGAAACTCAGGAGTTGTTATTTATTCACAGATTAGCTTTATTCACTTTACACGTTCCCTGGTAATTGTGATGTGCAGCCAGATTCACCTGATTATGAGCAGTCGAATAAATACTCTCTTTTCTAGAGAAAAAGAATAAGAACTAATATAGGCCATGAGAATAAGAACTCATATTGGACCTTGGCGACACAGGCATAGATTTACAGTCCACATCCTGAAACAAATGGCCTTTTTTCACATGAGGCTGGTGAGATAGGCATTGGATTGGTGTGTGGGCAGAAGTCCAGTTAGCAAAGATATCTTTAAAACTACCTTTAGGTTTCAAAAAATGTGATGTTATTAATATCTATGGAGAAAGTTAAAAATCTTTGTGGACAACCAGCCACGGGGAGAAGTTAAGAACCTTTATGGACACCAGCTATGGGGAGAAGTTAAGAATCTTTATGACCACCAGCTGTGTGGCTCCGGAGTGACAATTATAGAAAAGCAAACAGGGGGACAGCAACTAATTATTATCATTATTTTTAGCTAGGCCTTTACCATAGTTCTCACCTTGTACTCCATTATTGAAGGACAGTTTCAAACTTGTGATCTAGTTGTTAATTTTGAAAGATATAGTCAAGGAATTAACTAGCTAATGATGGAGATTTTGTGAGACTTACATAGATTTGGAAGGCTTTCTGGTTGATAAAATATCTGGCAATCTATAATCTTTGGCCTAATTCCAAGTCACACCTTAGCTAATATTATGCCAGTTGGTCACTGTGTTAGTTATTTGTTGTTGCGTAGCAAATCATCCCAAAAAACTTAGTGGCTTGAAATAACAGTAATCTAATTTATTATATTTTACAAGTACTATGGGTAGAAATTTGGGAGTGGCTTTATTGGGTGTTTCTGGCTTGGAGTCTCTCATGAGGTTGTAGTAAGGTGTCAGCCAAGGCTGCAGTCATCTGAAGGCTTGATTGAGGATAGGAGATTCACTTCCAAGTGACCTACTCCCATGGATGGTGAATTGTTGCTATAAGTTGCTTCCTGTCTACAGAACTGCTTGAATATTCTCACAATATATCTGCTCGCTCTCCCTAGAATGAGTGATCTGAGAAAGCGTTAGGTCAAAGTTTCATTCTTTTTATGATACAGAATTGAAAGATATATAGCATTATTTCTTCTGTAACTTCATTGGTCAGGGCAATCACAAGTTCCTATCCAGATTCAAGTGGAGGAGAAAACTCCCTCACTTCTCTGTAAGAGGAGGGTGTGTTACCTGTAAAGAGAACACATGCCATTTCACAGACTCGGAGTTGATCTCTGCTGCTGGCAGATGGAGCAACTAGCAGCGACTGTATCCAGAATGGCGAGTGAAAGTCCGTGTTGCTGATCCCAAATTCAGTTTCCATCCCTGCCACCAGAACTGGAAGAGGAGAAGGGAATAGACTGGAACGATCAAGGATAAGAATGAGATTTCACTGAGTGCATCCACTGTTTTTTCTGGAATACAGGAGATCCCTTAGGGCATCTGTTAGAACTACTGCGTTCCATGTTGAAGTCAATGGAAACTATAACAATGCACATCAGGGAAGGGCTGCGAGGCCCAGTGCGGTGGCTCACGCCTGTAATCCTAGCACTCTGGGAGGCAGAGTCGGGAGGATTGTTTGAGCTTGGGAGTTCGAGACCAGCCTGAGAAAGAGCGAGACCCCACCTCTACTAAAAAAATAGAAACAAATTAGCTGTACAACTAAAAATATATATAAAAAAATTAGCCGGGCATGGTGGCGCATGCCTGTAGTCCCAGCTACTCGGGAGGCTGAGGCAGGAGGATCGCTTGAGCCCAGGAGTTTGAGGTTGCTGTGAGCTAGGCTGACGCCACGGCACTCTAGCTCGGGCAACACAGTGAGACTCTGTCTCAAAAAAAAAAAAAAAAAAAAAAAAGGAAGGGCTGCAAATGGCCCAAACCTTTCACGAATAAAGGTTAGGTTTGGGTCACCCAACTAGGCAAAGAATGATGACAGCCTAGGTACTTGCTGAGGGAAAAGAGAATATAAAACAGAAAGTGAAAGAAGGTAGTTAAGAATACCTGCCATGATCATGTGACCAGCTGCAGAATTGAAGATTGTAATTTTAATGACTATTTCTTATTTTGTCATGAATATGTTTGTGTGTATATAAATGTTTTTCTTCCTTCTCTATCTCCTTATCATATAACATAAAATGTATTAATAACAGGTAATTTGACATCATGATATTTATGTTTGAGGATATCAGAGAGAAGTGACTGTCACTCCAAGACTCTGCATCCTCTTTTGGAGAGAGTTAGCATGCATTCTTGGTTGTAGGCAGGATAGTTGTATCGTGTTAGGCTGAAGTACAATTTTGTAATTGTACTTCTTTGGAAATTAAATATGATTTAAGGAGAGGTGGATGGGTGCCTAGTTTACAAGGATGGACTGTGATGGTTAGTTATATAAGTTATATTTCTCTAGTGGAATGCCAACTGATACGGCGTGTATCTGCTAGTGTTTAAAAGGAAACAGATGAATGATAACCATAAGTTTATGGAGATGGGTGGAAATGGGATGGAAGGAATGGGGGAGGTGATACTTCTCTGAGTATACGTCTTTGTGTAATGCTGACTTTTGATACCATGTTAATGGCAAACAAGCATTGAATTATAGTAGCATGTTTTACATATTAAAATGAAATTAAATAAAATGTTGGGGAAAACTCTAAAATGGAGTATGGAATGTCATACCTTTCAAACAGTCCCTTCTGACAGTATTGTTTCTCTCTTATTATCAATTTTCCTTATTTTGTCATTATTATCAGCACATGCACATGTTCTATCTACTATTTAAAAAAAAAAAGTTCTGTACCACACACATCCTCCTGTACTTTACAACCAATTTCTCTGCTTTCCTTGGCAGCAAACCCAAGGGTCACTTCCACTTCCTTCCTCTACTTCCTCTTTTCACATTTCCCCACGACCCGTTTCACAAGGATTTATGCGCTGAGACTACGCTCACCGAGAACAACAGCGACCCCTGTTGCCAAGTTGCAGCACCGCAGGCCCAAACATTCGGTGCTTGGCTAAGGGGCCATAGGGATAAAGCTACCGTCTGCGTGGTAGCAATGCAGTCTCTAACCTCTACACATATATGACTCAGTTTACCACCCCTTTCATCTTAAATATATCATTCTTTTGGTGACATCACACTTGTTTGATTTTCTTCCTACCTCAGTGACTTTTTCTCAGTCTCCTCCGCTGGCTCTTCTCTGGCTTCTGAATGCTGGCATACCTAAGGACTCAATTTTAGACACTTCCATCTATTTTATTAATGCAGTCATCCTAGGTGATGTGTTCCTGTAACTTGAAATACTGTACACTGATGACCCCCAAATCTCCATCTTAATCTATAACCTCTCCTCAGAAGTCCAAATTCACATCTACCTCCCTGCTCTGCAACTCCACTTGAAAGTCTAAGTAATATCTCGGATGTGGCATGACCAAAACAGAACTATCCATTTGACTCCCCTAAAACAGCTGCCTGCTAAGTCTTTCCCAGCATCCACATCTTTCCCAAACTTAGAAAAAGTCACCACCCTCTACCCAATGTCTTAAGTCCCAAATATAAATTATTCCTGATTCTTTTAATCAAATCCATCACCAAATCCCATTGACTCTCTCTCAAACACATGAACCCAATCTGTGTTCCTTCCCTATCCTCGGCTACCACAGGAGACCCGAGCGCCGCCACCTCCGCGGGCGCCTCCGAGTGCCTGTGCCTCGACTTCTCGCCAGACGCTCCGTCATTCTCTGACATCACAGAGCCCCTCAGCCCAAGACCCACTGGAGGGCTCCTCAGTCTCCGCCACCACGCCTGGGCACCAAGAGGGGATGATGTGGGGGACAATAAAGACTCAGGCCCCAGGTCATTACTGGATTTATAGGGGGATGAGCGGTTGTGCCTACAAAGCTCTGAAAACCCCAGGGAGCCAGGGGGCCTGGAGAGGTGGCTGGTTGGTCTTCACCGCTGGGCACTTTCTGCAGGTGAATGCACCGCCTTTTACCCAACCTGCAGCCTTCACTATGTGGCCCTCCCAGGTCGCCTGGCTATGAATGTCCCCACTTGGTCATTTGGGTGCAGCGTGAGCATTTCCATCCACTAGGAGAGAATCTCTGTTCGTGGGTATGTTTAGCGTTAGCACGTGCTGCCCAAGAGCTTTCTAAAGGGCTTCTCCCTGTGCTCCTGCTGGTCGACGTCCTCCTGACACTTAGCATTTGAGACTTTCAAATGTTTGGTGATCTGCTGACCCGTGTGGCTTCGTTGTGGTTTTAATATTCATTTCCCTCATGATTGAGAGGTTGGGAAATTCTCACATGGGCATTAGGAATCCTTGTATAATAGTATTCATGATTCTTTCTTTCTTTTTTTTTTTTTTTGCCTGTTTTTGTAGTTCATTTGATTCTTTACAAATATTAATATTTATGATTTGTTAACATGAAACTTCATTGGCAGTTAATATACTGCTGATATCTCCCAAGATAAAAGGTGCAGGTTTTCAGAGCACTCAGAGATGTGTGACCCCTAGTCAGAAACGGGCCATTTGGCTCTATTTCAAATTTAGGCCCAGGTAGCCACTCAGGATCCATCTGAAAGATTGGCTGTTTCAGGGTCACATTTGTTCACAATATGGATGCATCTCAAAAGCATTATGATAGGTGAACAAAGCCAGACATAAAAGACTGTCTCCTATAACTCCATACATATGAAGTTCTAGATTGCAGATAACCATACTGATAGAAATCAGTAAGTGGTTGCCAGGAACATCAGAGGGGAAAGGGGATCCATTGCAAGGGGACACAAAGAACTCTGGGGTCAGTGGAAATGCCTAATTTCAGATGATGGTTACATGATGGTATCGTTTATAAGCCATTCTTATTTATAAGCATAGCTGCAAAAACCCCAAATAAAATATTAGCAAACCATATCCAAAAATACATAGAAAAATATTGCACTATGACTAAGTTGCATTTATTACAGGGGTGCAAGGGAATTAAATTATGTCAACAATCGAATGAGCTTGGAGGGAGATTCTTCCCCAGTGTCTTCTGATAATAGCCCAACCCAGATGATTACCTTGATTTTGGCCTTGAGTCCCTAAACAAAGACTCAGCCAAACTCCTTCACCTGTCTGTCCTATAAAACTATCAGCTAAAACATGAGTGTTGTTTTATATTTCTAAATTTGCCGTAATTTGCTACACAGCAGTAGAAAATTAATACACAATATGGTTTTAAAAGCTTCTTATTCAAACAGGTTGAAAAGAACCACCCAATCCATTTACATATATCAGTAAACAGTAAAGAAAAAAGGTACATGGTGTTATATTAGAGTTCTTCTTTAATCTTAAATCTGATTATTTCTCTTACAATTTATGATATACAAAAACTTACAATGACGGCATACTCTGGTGGAAACTAAACATACAAACTAGATCAAGAATTACATGATAGACAATTTTCTTGCAGTATCTTATGAATTTTGAAAAACATTCTATACATGTTCTACAAAAATACTCAGAAACAAGGCAAATACACCCATCTGAGACCTTTCCTAAGTTAGTGCTCTGACTATATCACATATTCAAATATATAACAAAGTGCCATTTGGCATACTTTGATTATCTGCTCTTCATAACTGACTACTTTGTGTTTTCTATGAATACATGGAATTGTGGCAGGATCAGAATTTTTATTATAAAATTATTTATATGTAAACAACATTTCCTGTTATCATTACACCATACTATTTTCCCTCAATAAATATTCTCTGATGCACAGTGGGTTTGTACTTTATGACAGAGGCATCTCATCCATGGGACTTCAGTCATCTGTATTTTTTGGTATGAAAACTCATTTGTTTGGAAAGTATTCTGGGATTCACAGCACTTGCAGGACTGGCAAAAATTTTTTCAGTGAAAAATTTTATGGTCTGTGCAAAAACATGTGCTACACTCAAAAGGTTTGTTTCTGTGTGACATACAATGAAATTTATCTTATCAAGATTTTCACCTTTAGGCCGGGCGCGGTGGCTCACGCCTGTAATCCTAGCACTCTGGGAGGCCGAGCCGGGCGGATTGCTCAAGGTCAGGAGTTCAAAACCAGCCTGAGCGAGACCCCGTCTCTACTAAAAATAGAAAGAAATTAATTGGCCAACTAAAAATATATAGAAAAAATTAGCCGAGCATGGTGGCGCATGCCTGTAGTCCCAGCTACTTGGGAGGCTGAGGCAGGAGGATCACTTGAGCCCAGGAGATTGAGGTTGCTGTGAGCTAGGCTGACACCACGGCACTCACTCTAGCCTGGGCAACACAGTGAGACTCTGTCTCAAAAAAAAAAAAATTTCACCTTTAAATTAATTCATGTTGTGTTTAATGAAATACAAGGCTACACTGTTGGGAGATAATTGTCCCTTTTTCACTGCATTTAAAAGATATTTCTCTTAGATAAGTTTTCTGATGTTTACATAAGCCAAAATTCTTAGAAAAATATCTAAACTTTCTCTAAATTAATAGGTTGTCTCTCATGTGAGTTCTCTTATATTCAGGGAGACTGACAATTCACTGAAGTCTTTCTAGCACTGTGTTCCCAAGACTTTTTTTTCCTCTATGACTTTCCTGATGGGAGGTGAGGAAGAACTTGACAGAAAATGTTTTCTCACATTCACTACACTGATAAGGTTTCTCTCCTGCATGACTTCCCTGATAAACACTGAGGTATGATTTTTCAAAAAAGACTTTACCACATTCACTACATTGATATGGTTTCTCTCCTGTGTGACGTCTCTGATGTCTAATAAGCTGTGACTTCTGGTTGAATATTTGACCACATGGACTGCATCCATAGGGTTTTTATCCAGTATGGCATTGTTTATGAATAATAAGATGGCTTTTTTGGCAGAAGGTTTTTCCACATTCATCGCATCCATGGGGTTTCTCTCCCATGTGAATCAACTGATGTCTAATGAGCTGTGTCTTCTGGTTGAAGATTTGATCACATGGATGCATCCTTGGGTTCTTCTCCAGTATGGCATCATTGATGAAAAATAAGATGGCTTCTTTGACAGAAGGTTTTTCCACATTCATTGCATCCATGGGGTTTCTCTCCCATGTGAATCAACTGATGTCTTGTGAGCACTGCCATACTGCTAAAGGCTTTTTGGCATTCAAGACACACACACAGGGCTTCTCTACTGCATGTGTTCAGTGATGTATAATGAGCATTGGTTTTCATAAAAGCTTTTCCACATTCATTGTATTCAAAAGGTTTCTCTCCTGTATGGGTTCTCTGATGTGTTATGAAATGTGACTTATTAAAGGCTTTCCCACAGTCCTTGCATTCATAAGGTTTTTTCTTGTATGATTTCTCTGATGTACAATGAGTTGTGATGTGTGTATAAAAGTTTTTCCACATTCACTGCATTCATAAGGTTCTTCTCCTGTATGAATTCTCTGATGTGTTATGAGGTATGAGTTTTTACTGAAGGCTTTCCCACATTCTTTACATTCATAAGATTTTTCTCCTGTATGAATTCTCTGATGTGTTATGAGGTATGAGTTTTTATTGAAGGCTTTCCCACATTCTTTACATTCATAAGATTTTTCTCCTGTATGAATTCGCTGGAGAACAACAAGCTGATACACAAGGCCTTTTCACATTCTCTACATCCATAGGGTTTATCTCCTGTATGAATTCTTTGATGGATAATCAGGCTTGACTTCTGCATAAAACCTTTTCCACAATCACCACATTCAAAAGGTTTCTCTCCCGTATGTACTCTGTAATGTAACCTAAGCTTTGTCTTCTCCCTGTAAGCTTTCCCACATTCTTTGCATTCATAGGGTTTTTCTCCTGTATGAGTCCTTTGGTGTAGCATGAGATGATTCTTTGTTCTGAAGGCTTTCTTTTTTTTTTTTTTTTTTTTTGAGACAGAGTCTCACTCTGTTGCCAGGGATAGAGTGCCGTGGCGTCAGCCTCGCTCACAGCAACCTCAAACTCCTGGGCTCAGGCGATCCTTCTGCCTCAGCCTCCCAAGTAGCTGGGACTACAGGCATGTGCCACCATGCCCGGCTAATTTTTTTTTTTCAATATTTTAGTTGGCCAATTAATTTCTTTCTATTTTTTAGTAGAGATGGGGTCTCGCTCTTTCTCAGGCTGGTTTCGAACTCCTGAGCTCAAACGATCCGCCCACCTCGGCCTCCCAGAGTGCTAGGATTACAGGCGTGAGCCACCGCGCCCGGCCCTGTTCTGAAGGCTTTCTGACACTCAGTGCATCCATATGGTTTATCTCCTATATGAGTTCTCTGGTGCAGAGTGAGATGACATTTTGTACTAAAAGCTCTCTGACATTAACTGCATCTGTACGGCTTCTCTCCTGTATAAGTTCTCTGGTGTATGATGAGTTTTTACTTATACCAGAAGGATTCTGGACATTCACTGCATTCATAAGATTTCCTTTCTGTGTGAATTCTGTGATGTCTTTTAAGCCTTTATACATAAATTACGTTCATAGTACTGGCCTGGAGTGTGGGAGGTTTCAAGTATAATATGGGAAAGTGATTTCCCATGACCATTTAACTCCCCAGAGTTCATTTCTGAATGGCTTTTACTCTGAAAATTTGAATATGAATTTTGTTTCAAAGATATTTCTGTTGAGTCACATTTATGGGATCTTTCTATGAATGGAACAAAATTTTTTCTCAGAGAAAATATTTTTCCCAGTGCGTTACTTTCACAATCTCTCTCCACAGGTTCATCCTTCTCAGTATCTTCCTGATACCAATCGTATACTTGCCACATTACTTCTAGAGAGAGAAAAAAAAAAACCCAGTAAATGCTACTATTATCAGGAAATGAAGGATAGAATTGCAAGGCAATATTCAAAGAGAATTCAGAAAGTGATCCACAGGTACACACTATAAGTCTGAGACATTCAATAAAAGAAAAGAATAACTTATGAACTAAGGGGACATAGATGTCATCAAACTTGGAAAAGACTCCAGGAATATTTGAAAGCATACTACAAAAGATATATGAATATTGGTAGGAGTTAATAATACGATTGTTTTGAAAAGAAAAGTACCATTAGAAATGTATACATTTGAATAATAATAGCCACCTTTTGTCAAGTATATCTATCTGATATGAATAAATGTTTGTGTATCCACAAATTCGTATGTTGAAGCCCCAACCCCCAATGTGATGGTATCTGGAGATGGGGCATTTGGGAAGTAACTAGGGTTAGATAAGGTCATGAGGGTGGGATCATCATTATGACATTAGTGTGCTTAAAAGAAGTGATAAGAGAGAACTTGTACTCCCCAATTCTCTCTCCCTCCCCACGTCCCACTGCCCTGTGAAGATACACAGTGAGAAGACAGCCATTTGCAAGACAGAAAGAGCCCTCACCAGAAGCCAACCATGCTGGCACCCTGATCTCAGAATTCCAACTTCCAGAACTATAAGAAAACAAATTTTTCTTGTTTAAGCAACCCAGTCTATGGTATTTTGTTATGGCAGCTCAAGTTACTAATACTCCACTAGAAGCCAGCACTTTGCCAGGGACTTCAGATACACTACCTCATGCCATCCCCCAAATACACTGCAAGGTAGTTATCAATTTATTTGAATGGAATAACTGACACTTACAGAACTTAGATATCTTATCCAAAGTCACACAAATAAGTGGTAGAATTGGCATAAAAAGCTAAGAATGTCATTTCAAGCGTGTACAAACACTTGTGTACACGCATATGTGCACACACACCCACATAGCATTCGTGGCATAATTTTAACAACTCATGGATCTAGAGGGAGGGTATACAGGTGATCATTTTGTTGTCTTCCCAAGTTTTCTGTAAAATTGAAATTCTCCAGTACAAACACTGGGAAATATAATACTCCGACGTTTAACACAGCACCCAAATGTCTGTCCACCTGAGGCTTCCCTAGGTTCCAACCCCACCAGCCTCTCCCATGGATTCCCATACTGCCCCACCGCCCGGCACCCCACTCCTGCCTCCTTTCACAGCTCCCCAGACACCTGCTTTCTCGTGGCTCATAACATGGGCCCTCTGCACAAACTTGGACCACTGGAACCTCAGATCACTGACCCCTAGTCCCTGTCCTCACCGACCATACCCCGATGGCCCCTCGGGGGTTCTCCCTCGCGCCGGGAACGCGATGCAGAACACACACTCACAGCTGGCAGGGACGGCCTCGCGGTTCGTCCTCAGCCCCGCGCCAGCCCAGCCACCCATCGCACCCGCGACAACTCTGAAGCCGCCTTAAACCGCAACCCCTCGCCACTCGCCGAAAACCACCCCCCAAGCCACCGAATCCCCACGGCGCCGCAGGATTCTCAACGGCTTTGACAGGGTCAAATGTCACCTCGAACTACTCAAACCCTGCCAATGTACGCGCGGAAAGGGCGCGTCCCCATACGTCACTTCCGGCTGGCGCTTCCAGGCCGGCCGGAAGTCTCACGCACTCAGCGGGAGTCCGTGCGGGAGGCCGGTCTCGGCTCGTGCAGGAATGTCGCCCGGCAGTAGGGCCGCGCCCGTGTCGCCGCGCTGCGCCGGGGGTGGCCGTCGTGGCGGGCACGCCATGCAGACAGGCGGGATGGGCGGCCGGACTCCGCCTACCGGGGCCGGAAGGAGTAGCTGTGACCGGCCGGCCCGCTTCCGTCTCTGGAAGCGCGCGCACCCCCGGACTTCCGCTTCTGCAGCTGCTGTCCGCGTTGCGCATGCTCAGTAGCATTTCGGGGGGTGGGAGCTCTCACCTACAGTTTCCGGACGTAACCCTCGAGTTAAACCAATCACAAAACACGCCCAAACCGGAAAGGGCTGCGCCCACTGTGCCTCCTGACTCTCTGAACCCGCCCAAAACGCGGGGTGGTACTGAGAAGGGTTGGGTCCCTACGGTACGGGATAGAGAATCAGGGGACGTTCACAGCGAAGACGCCAGTAATCCGTTTGCGGAGAATGGGGGTTAGGACGTTAGAATCTGGAGAAACCCAGGTGGTATGGCGGGAGCGCTCTGGAGGTGTGGTTTGTGGCGAGGGACGGTGAGGGCTTAAGAATCATGGCAAAAATGCTTGTGGAGTAGACACTGGCCACCACAATTAAGGCCAAAAGAAAATCCCTTGTATCTCAGAAGGATCCTTTGTATGCCGAATAGTCACAATCCACCCATACATTTGTTTTTGTGAATACTGTGATATAGGGGTCAACTTTTTTTTCCCCCTTGTAGATAATTATCCCACCAGCATTATTTGAAGTCAATCTCTTCCCCAATTTGTTAATATTTTGTAAGGAATTTTACATTTATGTTCATAGGAGATACTAGTCTGTATTTTTAATTTAACAATAACTTTATCAGGTTTTGGTGTCAGTATTATGCTGCCTTTAGATAATGAGTTGGAAAGCATTTGCTTCTCCTCTATCATATAAACAATTTGTCTAAGCTTGATATGATTTCTTCCTTAAATGTTTGTTAGAATTAACCAGAAATATAACTTGGGCCTACACTTTGCTTTGTGGGATGGTTTTAAATTATAAATTCGGTTTTTAACTATCCAGATATATTTATATCTTCTTGAGTTAGTTTTGATGAATTTTGATTTTCAAGGGATTTGACTATTTTGTTTAATTTGTAGAATTTGTGAAATATTTTCAGTAATATGCCCAGACAGTTTCAAGGGAGGGGGTGTTCTACATTTTTCTTGATTAGTCTTGCTAGGTATATACCATTTTAATTAACTTTGAAAAAGAACTCACAAGAAAGGGAAAAGAAATTTGCTAATAGGAAGGAATCTCGGAGAGGATGTAGGCCAGATGGTCTAAATGTGTGTCCCAAAGTTCCTGTGTTGGAAATTTAATCCCCCATAGGGAGGTGGGGTGTAATGGAAGGTGTTTAGGTCAGGAGGGCTCCAACTTCATACCACTATAAAAATAACTTATAGGAGTGGGTTAACCCCTTTTGCTTTTGCCATATGAGGACATAGCAAGAAGGCCTCACAGATGTCAGTACCTGGATCTTGAACTTTCCAGCCTACAGAGCTGTGAGAAACTAAATTTCTATTCTTTATAAATTACCCAGCCTCAGGTATTTTGTTATAGCAGTATAATGGACTAAAACAACACTGTTAAGAAAATGATACCACATGATCTCGTTTATATGTGGAATCTAAAAAAGTCAAATTCATAGACTCATAGAGTAGAATGGTAGTTGCCAGGGGCTACAGCTGGGGGGAGGGATGATTTGCGGAGATGTTGGCCAAAGGATACAACATTTCAGTCAGGAGGAATAAGTTGATAACTGTAGTTTTATTAAGTCTGTTTTGTGTTGCTATAACAGAACACTTGAGGCTGCATACTGTTGATGGCTTGCCATATAATTGTACAGCTTAAGAATTAATCTTAGGAAAAGGAGTACGTGCCCAGCCCAGAGCGGCGTGAGAGTCATATGTTCCAGCTTAGGTTCACCTAACAAACAAGATTGCTGCTTGAAGGCATAACAAAGAGTTTGAGCTTCTGCACGTAAGCAAATGTTTCCCAGCCCCACAGCCCTGGGGGTCTGGAGGCCACTTGATAAACATCTTGCCCTTATGGGTACCGCCTGAGCTCGTGGGATGGCTGGTTAACCAGGGACGGGTAAGATCCCTCAAGGAGGAACAACCTAAGACAGGCACAGCCGCAGGGGGCCAGGCCAAAAGGGATGGGAACAGAAAGTTTCCCTTTGTGGCTGCAGTCTTGTACCATCTTTATGTGTGTCCGTGTCTTTCTTTGTGTGTTTCTTTGTGTTTTGTGTTCATCCCCCATCCTGCAAATGGGCCATGACAGCATACTTTTTTAAAAGAGGTTTTTTCTTAGCTTTGAATATCAGTAGGTTCCTGGTTCATACCCAGGTGACCCCTAAAAAAATTAAAATTAAAAAAGTTAAAAATAGAGGTTTATTTGGCTCATGGTTCTGGTGGCTGGAAAATCCAATAGTATGATACTAGCTTCTGCTTGACTTCTGGTGAGAGTTTTCATGCTGCATCATAGCATGGTGTAGAAGCAGAAGGGGATATGGGCTTGTGCAAAGAGAGACCAAACAGGGTGAGGAAGCTTGCTCTAGAACAGCCCACTCTCATAGGATCTAATCCATTCCCACAAAAGAACTCACTCACTCCTATGAGATGGAATTAATCTATTCATGAGGGATCTGTCCCCATGACCCAAAGACCTCCTACTCAACCCCATCTCTCAACACTACCACAATGGCAATTAAACATGAGTTTTAACAAGAAAATACATATCTAAATGATTTCAGTAGTTAGTAACAATGTGTTATATACTGGAAAATTCTTAAGACAGTAAATAAGTGGTCTCACCACACAAACACAAAAATAAGTATGTGAGGTAATATATATGTTAGCTTGAGTTAGCCATGTCACAATGTATAAATCGGGCGTCCTCAAACTACAGCCCGCGAGCCACATTCGGGTGTTTTTGCCCGTTTGTTTTTTTACTTCAAAATAAGATATGTGCAGTGTGCATAGGAATTTGTTCATAGTTTTTTTTAAACTATAGTCCGGCCTTCCAACGGTCTGAGGGACAGTGAACTGGCCCCCTGTTTAAAAAGTTTGAGGACCCCTGGTATAAATATATCAAAATAGCATGTTGTATGTCATAAATATATATAATTTTATCTGTCAAATAAAAAGGTAAATTTTACAAAAACAAAGCTGCAATAAATATAAAAAAAGAAAAAGAAAGAGGTGAGGTGCAAAATGGGAAAAAATGTTCATGTCAGTTAATATAACTGACAAGGAATTTGTATGAAGAATACATAAAAAAGTTTTCCAAATGAATAAGACAATCTAATTTTTTAAATGGCCAAAAGAGTACAATAAACACTTCACTAAAAAAAGATATATAGATCGCAAATAAAGAAATGATGTCCCGCATTATTAGCCATTAAGGAAATTCAAATTAAAAACACATTGAAACACCACTAAACATCTGGTAGAATGGCTATAATGAAAAAGTTTGACATTACCAAATGTTGGTGAGGATATAGAGCAACTGGAACTCTCATATACTGTTATAAGATTGCAAAATGGTATAACTATTTTGAAACACATCTTGGCTATTTCTTCTTATGTTAAACTAACCATCCTACTCTTAAGTATTTACCCAAAAGAAATATAAAACTTAGTAGCCAGAACCCCAAATGCCTATCAGCTGGTGAACAGATAAACATATTGTGGTTTCTCTATATAATGGAAGACTATTCATCAACAAAAAGAACTACCGATATACACAATAACACGAATGAAAGTTCATTTCATTACGCTATGTGAAAGAAGGCAGACTCAAACGTTCTTTATTGTATCATTCTATTTATATAGCATTATGGAAAAGGCAAAATTAGAGAGACAGTAAACTGATCAATAGTTACCTGGGCTGGGGGTAGGGAGGGAAGTGTTGACTACAATGGACAGAAGAAGAGATTTTTTAGGGCGTGATGGAACTTGTGAAGTAAAAGACTAATCTTGACCAAAGAGAGGTTTGACCTTTGCCCTCCACTCCTGGGAGGCAACCTCTAAGCCACTGGAATTTCCTGCCTGGTGTGAGTGTCTTTGTTTACTTGGGGGCCTTGGGTGATGCCTGGTAGTATATGATAACAATATGATTTATGTTGGGGGACCTTAGGCCATGTGGTATTAACTCCACTTCTGCAGACTGTGATCAGCCATGTGGACAGTCAATCATGTCTATGCAACTGAACCACAATAAAATCTCCGTACACCAAGACTTAGGTGAACTTCCTGCATTGGCATTATTCTGCATATTGTCACAAATTGTTTCTGGGAGAAATAAGGGCTGTCCACATGACTCTACTGAAAGAAGACAACTTGAAACTCTGTGCTTGGTGTCTCCTGGACACTGCTCTATTATCTCATACCTCTACTGATTTTGCTCTACATTCTTTTGCTGTAATAGACTGTAACTGTGAGTATGGCTTTTCTGAGTTTTGTGAAACATTCAAGCAAATTATTGAACCTACAGGTAGTGTTGGGGACCCCAAAACTTTGAAGCTGGTATCAGAAATGAGGGTGATCTTGGGTATCCCCAAATTTACAGTTGGTATAATTAGTGAAAGTGTTCTTGGGGAACTCTGAACTTGCAGTTGGAGTCGAAAGTGAAGATGGTCTTAGGGACTCCCAAACTGCAGAACTGTTTTGCATCTTGATCATGGTTGTGGTATCATGAGTCTATTTGTCAAAAGTCATAGAACTGTACACCAAATCAGTGAACTTACAATATGTAAACTAGTAAATAAAAAATTTAAAGATACAAAATATTGTACAAAGTATGGTATAGGTGATAAGTTGAAGGTGATTTTAACTTTTGTGTAGAATATGCCTATAATTTTTGGGTGAAAAAGATCACCATTTAAAATTATGGGGTGCTTTCAAATCTATACTCAAAGATAAATTCATATAAGATTTGTAACATATATTTTAAAAGAAAGTTAATTTAGAAATAGAATCATTATAAACTATATTAGCCCCCAGACATAAGTAAAAATATTTGAAAATAGCTACCATTGGTCAAATACCAACCAGAAGCCAGTCACTTTGCCAGCCATTTTACGTACCATATCGCACTCCATCTTCAAAACAAACCTGACAGGTGTATATCATTTTTTTTTCTAATGAGTAAGCTGAAATATGTAGAGTCTGGATACCTTGCTTAAGTTCACACAGCCTATGAGAAGCAGAAATAGCATTAACAAATAAATCGTGTTCTTTCAAATAGTTCAGTAGGGGAAAAAGTAGACATATGAGGGCTGTCTGGAAAGGATCCAGCCATGTAGTATGAAAATTATATTAACAATGGCTGGATACTTCCTGGACATCCCTGAAATAAACACACACACACAAATATATATATATATATATATACTAGGTATTTTGTAACAATTTTAACAATTGTTGAATATATAAGTGGTGAGTTACTATAATTTCAACTTTTCCATATATCAAAAATTCATATTGCACTGAAACTTATACTCTCCTGAGGCCTCCTAACTACTAACACCACCAGCATCTTCTAGGACCTACCACATACATCCATAGCGCCCCCGTATCCCCACACCTCACATTTGCTCCGTCCACAAAACCCCAGACACCTTTTCTCACACAGACCCTTCAAATCCTCAGACCCAGAAAACGGAAGCCCCAGATGACTAGGCCTCCAGCCCTGCTCTCCCTGACCATTCCCTGAGGGCCAGTGGCTCGGCCAGTGTCTCCGTCACAGCCACGGAAACGCCCTTCACTCTCTCATCCCTTTCCTGCCCCCAACAGTCTCCTGGACACACTGATGCTGGACACCGTGGCTCGTCTTTAACCAACCCCAGTGAATAACCCTCACACGTCACCTGCCACACCCCTAAGTCACTGGGTCCTATGGTGGCACATTCCAGAACTGTTCACGAAAAAAAACCAAAAACTCACGCCTGTAATCCTAGCACTCTGGGAGGCCGAGGCGGGCGGATCGCTCAAGGTCAGGAGTTCAAAACCAGCCTGATCAAGAGCGACACCCTGTCTCTACTAAAAATAGAAAGAAATTAATTGGCCAACTAAAAATATATAGAAAAAATGAGCCGGGCATGGTGGCACATGCCTGTAGTCCCAGCTACTCGGGAGGCTGAGGCAGTAGGATCGCTTGAGCCCAGGAGTTTGAGGTTGCTGTGAGCTAGGCTGACGCCATGGCACTCACTCTAGCCTGGGCAACAGAGTGAGACTCTGTCTCAAAAAAAAAAAACAAAAAACTAATTCTATCTTCCATAAACCTCGAGCCAACATAAAGGAATCAGCAGGTCACACCTGAACTGACAGAGAGCTTACTTAGACTCACTGCGTTTTTGAAGCCTCTTCCATTCCGGAGGAGTGTTGAGGTCTGCACGTCAACGAACACATTCCCTGGGCAAAGAAGAAGGGAGAGGGCAGGGAAAAATCCGAGGATGCCTCTGGAAAGAGGTCACCTAGAGAAGAGAAACTGGCTCAGGAGAAGTGCTTCAGGCCTGTCTCTGTGTAGGGATCTTGACCATAGAAGTTCAAGAGCAGAGCATTTACTGGGGATGGATACATGGGGTTTCCAGAATGCTCCATTGCTTGATCTGAGTGGTATTACATAGTTGTCCACATATAGGTGTTTCCGTTATATGTCAAACTGTCATATGTGTGTATGATTGTATTTAGTATACTCTTACGTAATGGTCTATTTTACAATATGAATGTTTTAATAATTGCACTTTGCCCCATCTTTACACAACTGGCAATTAGGTAAGGTGAGTGACTCTATTTAAAAGTTTTCTTATTCCCTACTCCTTATTCCCTTTCTCTAACTCAGTACCGTTTGAGTCTCAGTGGTCAGCTCAGCAGTTACAGAAATCTCATGGAACTCAATAGGCCAAATTTCCCCATAAAGACAACTAACTATATATTTGGCCAGCCCCAAATAAAAAGTGACCTAGGAGCCAGGAAGCTCATGTGAAAAGCACACTATCCTAAGATTTACCATTTCTGCTCCTTTTACCTGCTGGATCTTGGGTGATGAGCATTGTATGTCTTTTTACAGAGGCATCAGAGGATTTCAGTCCTCATGGAGGAGGTGAACCTGCGGCCTTAAGCCCACGTGTGGCCTTCTAGGTCCTTAAGTGCAGCCTTTTGACTCATTCCAAATTTTACAGAACAAATCCTTTCATTAAAATGGGTGCAGCAGAGAAAGATGAAGCTTTTCTTGCCTCCTTCGGTGCTTAAAAAAGAACAATCTTGAAATAGGAAGATCACAATGTCTCCACCCCTGGAAGAGGTCTGCAGTTTACCTTCAAATAGTTCATTCAAAAGAAATAAATTGGGTTGAAGAATAAGATGGAGAGAGAGAGATGATAGGTAGAAAATAGATAAAACAAATATGGCAAAAATTAATATTTATTGTATGTGATGTATATAAGGATGTCCATTATACTATTACTGAGTTTTTATGTCTCAAAATGTTTACAATACAAAAACTTGAGAAAAATACTAGTGACTGATGTTGGATAACATGTAATTGATTCTCGGGCTGCTTGTTTTCTGTGTAGCAGGAAGTTAGAGAGGAAAGTGGACGTGGTGTCTATTATATATCATTGACAGAAACCTTGTTAGTGCTTTCCTGATAAGAATTTATTCTATACCATCTCTGGAAGAACCAGGGTTTCTGTTTAGTTTTCCAGGATTAAAGTCTGTGGAGAAGCTAATGAGATGATGCTATTGGAATTTGTTCAGCTGCTTGGATTTATTTAGATTATTTTTTTATCAAAATGGGGAGATTTGGGGCCATTATTTCTTGAACTATTCTTTCTGTACCTTATTCTGTTTCCTCAATTACATATATGTTGGTGTGCTTGAGGGTGTACCATAGGTTTCTTAGGGTCTGTTGATTTTATCTTTGTCACTTTTTGTTTCACTTTTTCATTTTCCTCAGACTGGATAATCTGTGTTGACCTATCTTCATGTTTGCTTATTCTCTTCTGCCAGCTCAAATCTGCTGTTGAGCCCTGCTCTCTTTGTTGTTACTATTAGGTTATTAAGTATGAAATGTCTGATTTTCTTAAGTACTCAGTTTGACAGTTGATATCTCTGACATTTCACTTTGATACTTCTTGTTTTATTTTTATTGTGAAGGAACATCCTCAGCCTTTCAAATGCAAGTTTTGGCTTGCGATTATCCTTCAAAATTTTTTTAGAGCAATTTTTGTGAAACCATGTATAAGTCAAAAATTCATGTCATTTTCGAATATGAGTTCCATTGTGGAACCCAATGCAGTGCAGACAGCTCGAAATATCAACCAAGTGTTTGGGAAGGATGTAGCTAATGAACACACAGCACATCGATGGTTTGAGAAGTTCCATTCCGGTGATTTTAATGTTGAAAATGAGCCACATGGGCGACATATTTGGTAAGACATCATTTTCGCACTCTCTTTTAGTTCTTTTAACATAGTTTTAGTTCCTTGAACACATTTATAATAGCTAATTTAAATTATTTGTTTATTAAGTCTGACATATGGGCCCCTCTCTTTTTTCCTGTGTATGGGCCATAATTTTCTAATCCTTTGTCACAAATTTTTGTTGAAGCTAGACATTTTAGATAATATAATGTTGCTACTTTGGAAATCAGATTCCCCTTCTCCCCAGTTTATTGTTGCTGATGCTGCTGCAGTTTGTTTAGTGGCATTCCTGAATTAATTCTATAAAGTCTGTGTTCCTTGTAGTGTGCAGTCACTGAAGTCTCTGCTTGGCTATGTAATAATTCATCTGAGATTTCCTTAATTGCCTGGAGCCAGTAAGTCTTCCATCCTTTACTGAGGGTGCCATGTGTGTGTTAAGGTGCTGCTTCAGTGCGTAAGCAGTTCATAAGTCTACCTTAGCCTTCTCCTCCCTTTTCTTCAGGGCTTCAGGGTCAGCTAGAAGTGAACTATCAGTGCCCTCTCAGTCCTTCATGGGCATGCACACAGCTCTGTGTATGTGTGTTGTCCTTGTAGATCCTCAGGAATGTGCCAGAATATTTAAAGGCTGCCTATGAACATCTTGTTCTTCAGATATTCCTTTAAAAATGCTTGGCAGAGCTCTTTGCTCCAGTGGTACTGCAGTCTTAGGATACTGCAACATTGAACAATCGAAGCTGATTATTTTTGACTAATGCCCTGGTAAGGGGCATTTCCTTGAGTGATCTGGGAGTTAGGCCAAAGAATGAGTTATGACAAAGAATGGAACTTTACCATGGAGCTGTAAGACAAGTCATGTAAAGAAACTGCTCCAAGGATGGGGGTTTTTGAGCACTTTCAAGCTTATTTTCTCTCTCTGGTGCAAGGCTGGTGGTTGCAAGGCTGGTGGTTTTCATGGATACTACTGCGGTTTTGAGGCTGCTCTTTCTGAAAGCTAGTGCAGAGCTGCGGAGAGGGGCATGGGAGTAAGCCAACTTAAAATTCCACAAGCCCCACAGGTTTTACAGAGGTTCACAATTGTTCTTGAATAAATGCTGTTCAGAATATTGCAAGCCTTTGGTTAATTTCTAGAGTTATAAGAAATTTGACTTTGATAACTTTGATATTATTTATGTCGCTTTTATGGAGGATTTACAGAAGACCTCACTCTGCTACTCTGGGGGTCTTTCCTCACCACCTCATTTATTTTTGCATAATAATTTCATAGGATAAAATATATTAATTTTACAGATAAATACCCTAACTCTCATAATAATTAAGTGGTTCCCAATGGGTTATAGTTGTAGTTGGTGCACAAGAGTACATTACTATTTATCAATATACAATACTACATCCAATTTAATAGTTGCCTAATGAACCACTGAAACTTCTAATATGTCGCAAAATTATTTCTACCCAACCTCTACCCTTCCATCAAATATTTCAAAGGAAAAATGTAATCAAAAAGCATCAGGATAATGCTAACAGTTTTGGGTTTATTTGAGTGTATGTCTGCCTCCCAGGTGAAGCTGAAAGCCACCACATGGCTAAGTCAATGTCATCCAAATCTAGTATCATCTGTATCTTGGGTGTATGTCTGTCATGTTCTAGACGTCCACACATCCTCGCTTGAATAAGTGAATAAGCAGATTCTTTGAAGAAAAGAAACTCTCTTGTGAATGGGGCCACTAGTAATTTAGGATTTTTTTCACCATTTAAAAGCAGAAACTTGGTGCCCGAGGATCTCGAATCATCAGTATCAGGGGGCTGAGGGTAGGATAACAGGCTGCCAGAAAAGTGGTAGTATGTTGCAGCCAGAGGCGAGGTTTGAAATAAACAGCATTATAAATTGTAAGGATAGAATTGACTAAGTAAAACAAAATGAAGGTGCTTGCCAGAAGCAGAATGGTTCGAGTGGCTTTTGCCTCCGGGGAGAGTCTGTGGGAGTTGCTGAGGGTGTGAATGTGCCTCATTCTCCGGTGGTGTCTGTGTAGGAGAAGTGCCATGTAGACACTGGCCCCGGCCATGATGCCCATGAACACAACATCCGGGAAAGTCATTAGAGTTGTATATTTCACAGCAGAAGATGTTTTAGGATTTTTAGAAGAGCATAGTCCATAATTCCGTGTCTCAGTAGAATTGTGGATGTGCTGAAGGGCCTGTATATTTACAGGAACAAAGATGTTTATCAGCAGGTTGGAGATCCAGCATAGGAAGCAGGAGAAACCGTTGTTCTTCAAAGCTCTGTCTCTGAGCTTCATCCACCCACCAGTTCCAGGGCTGATGGTGATGGCCTGAAAACTGCTCAGGTGGCAAGTGGTGCAGAGAGAAAGGCCCCGGGCCATTCTGTGGATGTAATAGACAAGTTTACACCCAGTTTTTCCCAGGGTGTGTGTCACTCCCCAGATAAATATCATCTGAGGGATCCCCTTGAAGAGAAGAACCAAGAAGTTGGCCACAGCTAGGTTGGTGAGAATCAAGTGTGTGGACCTCAGTGCCTGGCCAGTGCAGGATGTGGAGGCATAGGTTAAGAGAAGAAAGGTGTTCCCCAGGATCCCAATCCCAGTCTGGACCACAAAAAGTAGCTTCAGGATCAAATTAGCAAGAGTCATTCTCATGGAATCATGTAAGAAGTTGTCCAGAAAAGAGTCCAAAGGTCACAGAGTTAGAACTCAGAGTAATACCACCAGTCACAGATGTGCTCCAATATTCCCAGTTCTAATAGGGAGGTCTGGTCCTCTCTAACTCTTCTTTCTGAGGACAGCAGTTACATTTATGGGGTGGGGACTCCGCACCAGTGAGCTCAGAACTGCCACTCAGAGTAGCCAGCCTGGCATGTTTCTTTTTATACTTATACAGCCATGCAAGATGGTTCATTATTTAGTCTATTTCCCAAATCCTTCAGTGTGCATGTCCAGGACATATTGATAAGGTACAGTTTTATCTGTCATACCAAAAATGTTTCTGAAATATCTACTATATGCCAGGTTGTCAGCCCTCAAATATACAAAGATTAATTGACCTGGGTCATTGTTCCTAAGGGCTCAGAGCCTAGTATGGGAGACACACACATATATATATAATATGATAACAATAAAATGTAAATCATGCCATGAATCATGGATATAAATGATATCATGGAAACATTGATCAGGGTCTGTAGCACTTAGTGATTCTATGGTTTTATTAATTTAGTAAATTGTTCTCCCAAATTAGCAAATTAATATGTATATATCACAAGTAGTAAAATAATACAGACATATAGAGAAAAGAGTTAATCTGTGTTCCCATCCCTCATTTATAATCATACTCCTCTCCTTTGAGATAACTGTATTTCTTAGGTGTTCATTCTTCCACAATTTTCTTCATGTTCTTACAAAATGTGTGTGTGTGTGTTTCAGTAATCAGTAATAAATATGGGATAGAATTTTCTGTTTATGTTTAGAAATTTAAAGCATTCTTCCTCATAACTCAGGTTAAAGAAAAAAATTATACTGGAAACATGGCATTGAGAGAAAAATACATCATGATCATGTGTGACATATAACAGGAATGCAAGGACAGTTCAAAATTACAAAATCTATTAATAGAATTCATTATATTAAGAAAAATCATATGACTATTCATTAATGCTAAAAAAAAACCTCTTGACCTTTTACAAAAATCAACAATATGAGTTTTTTTAAAATCATTCAAAAATATAGGAGTGTATGAATATTCCCTTACCGTGGTTATGCATATATATACTAGCTCTTTACTTATGCTTTGCTTTATAACAAAGCAAAGAGGACCACTATTTCAATTAACAATTAATACTGTCCTGTAAGTATAAGTCACTGTAATTATACAAGAGAAAAAATTAGCACAAAAATTTAAAAAGAAGTAAAACTACATTTGCAGATGATATGACAGTATAGTAAGAAACCCCTAGAGATGCGGTTCCCAGCCCTTGGGCCGTGGACTGGTACCGGCCCGTGGCCTGTTAGGAACCGGGCGGCACAGCAGGAGGTGAGCGGTGGGTGAGCACGAAGCTTCATCTGTATCTACAGCTGCTCCCCATCACTCGCATCTCCACCTGAGCTCCGCCTCCTGTCAGATCAGCAGTGACATTAGATTCTCATAGGAGTGTAAACCCTACGGTAAACTGTGCACGTGAGGGGTCTAGGTTGTGGCTCCTTGTGCGAATCCAATGCCTGAAGATCCGAGGTGGAGCTGAGGTGGTGGTGCCCATCCACTCCCAGTGTGTGGAAACACTCTCTTCCATAAAACTGGTCCCTGGTGCCAAAAAGGTTGGGGACTGCTGCCCTAGAGAATCAATGTTAAAATTAACTCAATTAAAAGAAGAATTTAGGAAGGTAGCAAGCTATAAAATTAATACACAAAATCACTAGCCTTCATATAAATAGATAATAGTTATAATATATAATGGAATAGAAAATCCTATTTACAAAACCAACAAAAAGTTATAATTTTTAGGAATAAACTTAAGAAGAAACATAGAAAAGCTTGATGATGAAAAGTCTTAAACGCTTCAATACACTACCAAGGTAGACCTGGTCAAATGGAAGGCATTTCTTATTCTTGGGTAGGATTTCTAAATATTTTAAATAAATCAGTTCTCCATAAGTTAATCTAAAAATGTAGTGGGCAAAGTTAATATAACAATAATCTTTTTTCTGGAACCAGACAAGTTGACACCAAAAATTAAATGGAAAATAGCATGCAATGTTAGGTAGGAAGAGTATAAAGGAAAAGCTAGTTCCACTAAATATTATTTTATAGAACATACTTCAAAGTCTCTATAATTAAAGCAGGGTTACAACTGCACACAGATAGACAAACCAAGCAGGAAGATATCTAAATCTTTAAAATGAAACCATCCATATAAGTATTAGAAAATAGGCGACACCGTTTATGCTATCCTGGATTAACCTTAAGCCTGTTATCCAAAGTGAGTCAACACAAGACCAGGAAAATGGGCTCCACATCTACTCACCATCAAATTGGTTC
>VBSM01001793.1:1471955-1499832 GCA_008086735.1 Cheirogaleus medius | reverse complement strand
GTAGCTGGGACTACAGCCGCTTGCCACCATGTCTGGCTACTTTTTCTGTTTTTGGTAGAGAAAGGCTGGTCTCGAACTCCTGACTCTTGCTCGGGCTGGTCTCGAACTCCTGACTTCAAGGGATCCTCCTGCCTCAGCCTCCCAGAGTGCTAGGATGAGGCGTGAGCCACCATGCCAGGCTTTTACCTATTTTTTAAGTGGACAACAAAGTCATATATATCTGTCAGATACAACATGATGCTTTGAAATGTATACACACTGTGGAATGGCTAAATTGAGCTAATTAACATGTGCATTACCTCACATATTTTTTTTATTTCAGCATATTATGGGGTTACAAATGTTAAGGTTACGTGTATCACCTTTGCCCCCACCACCAACCCCCCGGAGTCAGAGCTTCAAGCGTGTCCATCTCTCAGGTGTTTCCAAGTTTACTTAATTAGTCAACTTTTAAGTTCCATCAAACATTTAAAAAAACCCTGACAATTAAACTATGACACTCCCCTGACTGCAATATGCATCACAATTTAACATATGGTAAGATGTGAAGAAATGAATCCATGAAATAAAAAATAAAATATAATTTAACACTGATGCTTTGCCACTTTCACCATATTCATAAAATCTCTCTGTGCAGCAAATTCTGTTCCTATTTTTAAGAGCTTATGATGCTTAATGCCATCTAATCCTCCATAGAAAGCATTTTCTGTGACTATAACCACAGCGCTTAAGTAAATGTCTGAGTCTGCTGAAGAAGAATACATATGATTCCTTAATGATTTTATACCTCCACTGAACTTAAATATTATTGCCTTGTCTGAGAATAGGGTGTCTCTACTGTGTCAGTTAGGAGGCAATTCAGGAGCTCTGAGTTGCAAATAAAGTAATTTAGGCAATTGCTGCAATTCTTTCCTGCTTGCTGTTTGTGGCAATAGCAGACTTTGGCCATTGGCTTCTCTTCCAAATTAAGTACCAGATGTATGTCGCTGTCAAAAGCTTTCCACATTCCATTTCAAAAGGACTTATCAATTAAATGAGTTCACTGATATAATTTGTGATCTTTGACATCTACATGAAGGCATTACCACATTTACTGCATTAATAGGGGTTCCTCCTGTATGAGTTTGCTAACATAAAAAAGATATGCATTAATTGGGAAGACTTTATTGCATGCATTGCATCTGTAAGATTTTTCTCTCACACAAGATGTTCAAGTTTTGACTTTCTGGAGAAGGCTCTCATTATCACAACATTCATGAGATTTTTACTTTTATATACAGTGAGGTGTGACTTTTCTTGGCTTTCCCACATTCACTGCATCTGTAGGGTTCCTATCCTAAATGAATACCTTAATGTACAAGTAAGATTTCAGAGAGAATGATTTCTCATTTTCATTACAACCACAGCTGTTGCCTCCGAAATGCATAGCCTCTGACTTTCTAATAAAGTATTTGGACAATCACTGCATTCATAATGTTTCTCCCTTGGTGAGATCCCTATGGTATATTGAGAGATGTCGTCAAAAAAGTGGGCTTAAAACTTTCAATGCATCTATAAGTCTTCTTTCCCATAGGATTTTCAGAAGGGCCTACAACAATCATAGCATTCATGACACTTCTATTACACATGAGCTCTCTAAGCAGATGTGACTAATCATAAAAGCTTTCTAATTCCCAGTCATTGCATGGAGGATTTTCCTCCCTTATGCTGAGTTTTCTGATGATTAAGTACTGACTTCTGAGTAAAGGCTTTTTGGCATTCACTGCATCCATAGGGCCTCTTTCCTGTATGAATTCTCTGGTGACAAATGAGAGTTGACAAAGTAGTAAATGCTTTTTTACAATGGCAGCATTTATATGGTTTCTCTCCTGTATGAATTCTCTGATGTACCGTGAGATGAGATTTGGCTATGAAGGTTTTATTGCATACACTACATTTAAAGGGTTTCTCACCTGTATGGGTTCTCTGATGTATAACGAAGTCTTTCTTAGAGGAGAACACCTTCCCACATTCACTGCATCCATGAGATTTCCTTACTGCATGATGAGTTTTCTTATGATTGGTGAGATCTGACTTCTGGATGAAAGCTTCTTGACATTCACTGCATCTATGCGGTCTCTCTCCTATGTGAATTCGCTGATACTTCATGAGCAGAGCCTTTTTTGAGGCTTTCTCACAATCCAAGCAAGCATATGGTTTCTCTCCTGTGTGTTCTCAGATGTATAGTGAGCTGTGTCCTAACCACAAAGGCTTTAGGACATACTTTATATCTGAAAGGCCTCTCTCCTGAATGAGTTCCAAGATGTAAAAACGCTTTTTCCATGGAAAAGCTTTCCTACATTTACTGCATCTGTAGAATTTTCTTTTCCTGTGAAGAATTTTCTGATGATAAATGAGCTCAGACCCAGTCTTGAAAGCTGTTTGACACTGACTGCACCCATAAGGTCTCTCTCTTGTGTGAATTCGCTGATGAGTTATGAGCAAAGCCTTTTTTGAGAAGGCTTTTTCACAATCCAAGCAAGCAATTTCTCTCCTGTGTGAGTTCTCTGATGTAGAGTGAGATGTGTTCTAACCATGAATGCTTTATCACACACTTTGCATGTGAAAGGTCTCTCTCTCAAATGATTTCTATGATGTAAAATGACTTTTGACTTCCAAGGGAAAACCTTCCCACATTTACAGCATGTACAGATTTTCCCTTCATTGTGACGAACTCTCTGATGATAGATGAGCCCTGACTTTGTAATGAAGGCTTTTTGACATTTACTGCATCCATAGACTCCTGTGTTTCTTTGCTGGTGAGTAATGAGCTTTAACTCACTGGGAAGGGTTCTCCTACAATCATGGCATTCATAGGATTTTTTCCCTGCATACATTCTCTGAGTCATGGTCATGAGTAGTTTACAAGTATTCACTACATATTCACTGCATCCATATGATTTCTTTCCTAAAAGACTTGGGTCATAATTAGCGAGCTCTGACTTCTGGATGAAAGGTAATGTACCCACAGCAGAATAAGCTAGATAACAAGAACATGTTAAAAAATGGCTTTTTTGATGCATTTACTGGAAAAACATTAGTAAGACAATCAGCTAAATTTAAGCTCTGTAGGTTGGATAATAGAACTGTATCAATGCCAATATTCTGACTTTGATAACTGTATTCTCATTATGCAAAAGAATTGAAAAACTCTATCCATCGGATACAAACAATGACTACCAAGAAAAGATGCTAATTTAAGTCTGAGGAACAAATATCTGAGGGAGCGAGGTTAGAATAAAGGATCCTCACGTAAAAGTAAGTGCAGCTATCCTGTCTTATTGATTCTTTCTTCTTTAGTTAATTCTGCATGCAATGGACAATGAACCTTCCCAAAGTGTCAACAACAATTTAGGCATTTGCAGTCACCTTCAAAGTTTCTGCCTTGCTGAACACATCTGGAAGGTGTCCACCCCTTAAAGCCAGCTACTTTCCTTTTCAGGTCTCCCATCTTGTTGGTTCTCAGTTGCTCACTCATCTAAGACTACTGACCTTGCCTTTCATCCTCTACTCTACAAGACTCTTCTCCATGTTTGAAATTAAGGATCATATCTGGTTTGGTAGATTGATAGCCTGTTCATGGGAAATGACAAAGACTTGGACACTTATAATTAATTGGACTTGATTGGGGGCGGGGTCTATGAAGCACACAGAATGTTTCAGGAACTGACACACTTTTGCCTTGGCAGATTAAAGATTTATCATTTGGAAGGTGAAAGCATGTTAAGTTTTATTTGGGAACAGAAGAGGGACTAAAAATCTACTGCCTATAAACTCAAATCCAGTATATCATGAAACTCCTTGGAAGTCATGGCAACTGAAAACGGAAAGGCAATTGGCTGTGCACACTCTGAATGACAAAGGGCCACCATGCTTACCCAGCATCATAAGGTTGCTATAATTCTCCAACATCATATTCTTGTAGAAGTTCTAGGCAGGACCAGTATTAATCCCTGTAATAATACATTCTTCTTCAATTTGAGGTGATCATTACCTATACATTCTGCTTGTTTGTAAGCATAGTTAAAAAAGGTTATATCTTTGTAATAGCTTTCATTACTCATTGCTCATTATGGAAAGAAATAAAATGACATTAAACATATTTTTCATTGTACATTTAATTAGCAACTAATTTAATAAATTGGAAGTTGTTGAAAGGTGTATTCATTAAATCTTTTAAGTGAAATAGCTCTAAAGTCAAAATCTCTGGAAAAAAATTTTTTTTTGAGACAGTCTCACTTTGTTGCCTGGGCTACAAGCGATCCTTCTGCCTCTGCCTCCCAAGTAGCTGGGACTACAGGCATGCGCCACCATGCCCGGCAAATTTTTTTTTCTATATATATTTTTAGTTGGCCAATTAATTTCTTTCTATTTATAGTAGAGACGGGGTCTCGTCTTGCTCAGGCTGGTTTCAAACTCCTGACCTTGAGCGACCTGCCTGCCTCAGCCTCCCAGAGTTCTAGGATTACAGGCGTGAGCCACCACGCCCGGCCTGGAAAATATTTTTAACATCTACTTAAAAGGTAGAGAACTAAGTGCTGATATATTATATAAAGGTGGCACATACCTGTCCTCGAGGAGCTTTTGTCTTGATCACGTTTCAACAGAAAAAACAAACAATATAATGAGACATAAAATGACTATCTACACAGGAATTATCTTACTAATATGAATACTTCATGCATTCAGAAAGAAGATACCAAATATATGGGTAAAGAAGAAAATATTAAAATGGCTAGATGTATATGAGCCAGAAGAAAATTTTAAAATAGAGTACACCCAATCCTCATCATTCAGATTTTGTTTGTGAATTCACCTAATTGCCACATTTATTTATAACCCCCAAATCAATAAAAGTGCATCCACGATCATTTGCAGACATGTGCACAAGCAGTGAAAATTTGAGTCACCAATGTACATACTCTCAGCTGAGTTTGAACAAGGCAACGCTCTGCCTTCTGATTTCAGTTGTCACACTACAAGTGTCCTTTCTGCGGTCCATTTGGTGCCACATTTTTCACATTTCTGTGCTTTCTATTAGAGATTTTGGCATTTAAAATGGCCCCAAAGCACAGTGCTAAAGTGATGTCTAGTGTTCCTGAGTGCAACAAGGCTGCAATACACACTAGAAAAAATATATTTGATAAGTTTCATTGAGTTTACTGTTAATGAATCAACAATATACATTAAATAAAGCCTTTTAAATAGAAACACATAAAACAAGGTTACAAATGGAATGAATGACAAAAATGTTGTAAACAGGGCTCAGCAAAACATAACCCAGTATTTCACCTAGAAGCGATGGTTTCATATTTGCCAATTGGTGTTTCTGGTGACTCTATAGAATGTAACGACTGTGAATAACAAGAATCAACTGTACATAGTAATCAAAATTAGAGACCCAATTGAAAAATTAACAGCCAAATAGATACAGCTGAAGAATTAGTGCAATGCATAAAGATCTAAAGAAACTCCCCCCAAAATGCAGCATAAAGAGACAAAAAGGCTACACAAAGGAATGTTTAACTGTCCTTTCTATTTAAATAGATTTAATGTGATTGCTATCAAAATTACAGAAGGCATTTTTAAAAGAAATAAACTCATTCTCACATCTATATGAATAAGAAAAGAATATAGAAAAGGCAAAACAGTATCAAAATATAAGAAAAAAGCTGGAGGACTTAATTTTCTGATTTCAAGACTTTAAATCTATGGGAATCAAGACAAATGTAGGCAGACATACAGGTAAATAAAAGAGATAAAAATGTACAGAACTAAACCTATATTAGTACATTCGATTGATTTTTATATCAATGTAATACGTGAGTCCACTGGGTAAAATATCGTTAATCATTATGTTGCTGGAACACCTGGATATCCATATGGGAAAACAGAAACTTCAATCCCTACCTCACTCCACATACTTCAGTGCCAAGAAATAATTATTTCCTCTAAAGAGCTGGTCTGATTTCTCCTTGTGAACAATACATATCCTATAACTTCTAGTGCTCCTCGTGTTACTGGCTGTGTTAAGCAGACTACTGATGGTGTCCCCTCAAGATTCCTATCCCTTAGCTGTTAATCAAGTGTAAGGCACTGGATATGCCATTAAGGTTACTCATCAGCTGACCGCAAGACAGGGAGATTACCCTGAACTATCTATCTGGTTAAGCCCAATGTAATTGCACAAGCCATTTAGCAGAAGAGGAAGCTAGAAGATCATTCAGAAAGATGAGACAGAAAAGGAAGTAGGAGAGATCTGGAGCATGAAAGGAACTCAATCTACCATTGTTGAGGAGGAAACACATGGAAACCGTCAGAAGGAATACAGGCAGCTGTATGAGCCTCTAAGATCAACCCCTGCTGACAGCCAGCAAAGAAAGAGCTCTCAGTCTTACAGTCTATCAACAACCCCGATAGGCTTGGACGTGGGCTCTCCCCAGAGCCTTCCAATAAGAGCCCCATTGGCCCACACCTTGAAATCAGTCTTATGAAACCCAGAGCAGGGAAACCAGCCAAGCCAGCCCAGACTTCTGACCTAAAAGAACCGTGAGATAATAAATTTGCATTGTTTTAAGCTGCTGAATGTTTGTGAGAATATGTTTTGGCACCAACAGAAAATTAACACATTATTAACACCAGAAACATTAGAAAAAAATTGTAATTCAACTTAAGTACACCATCTACTCTTTCATATTTATTCACCTGCACTCAAACTTAAGGCACTTTGTATGAACCCTATGGCCTACATTTCCTCATTCTAGCTTTGTCTGAATCTTGATTTTATGGTTTGTGTTTATTTTTCCTTAAATTTTGCGTTTAGCAATGTATATATTTCCATTTCATAGCTATTTTTATAAAGCCTCTATAAGGAGGCTTAAGGGCATAAGGAAAGAAAGCACAATTGAGAAAAACCTTTCCAGGACTTGATCTTTGGAAAAGACCAGCATTTCTAAGGTGTGACCTATGCTGTTGTCTTTTTTTTTTTTTTTTTTAGGGAGTCTCACTCTGTTGCCCTGGCTAGAGTGCTGTGGCGTCAGCCTAGCTCACAGCAACCTCAAACTCCTGGGCTCAAGCAATCCTTCTGCCTCAGCCTCTCGAGTAGCTGGGACTACGGGCACACACCACCATGCCCTGCTAATTTTTTCTACATATGTTTTTAGTTGGCCGATTAATTTCTTTCTATTTTTAGTAGAGACGGGGTCTCACTCTTGCTCAGGCCGGTCTCGAACTCCTGACCTTGAGAGATCCTCCCGCCTCGGCCACCCAGAGTGCTAGGATTACAGGCATGAGCCACCGCCCGGCCCTGTTGTCTTTTCTGATTGTGAACATCTGAGAAGAGATCTCTGATAAAAGGTAGAAGCATTTCAGAGAGGGGCCTAGCTTTTATAATTGTGACAATTATTCAATTTACCTCTCTTGATGAAGGACAAATTTTTCAAAGCATAAGGCCAGGGTGGGTAAAAGGAGCCCTCAGAGATCAGACTAGTCAGCACATACACCAAAAAATTTCTAGTCCTCTACCCCTATCCTTAAACAGACACAGAGAAAAGCAATGGAACTTGGACTACCTTCTCCCCTTACAGGATCAGAGCTAGGCAACTTCCAATGAGGTAGCTGACACTAGACCTCTACTGTGAGATCTGGCAGGTCTTAGAATCTAGAGATCCAAGTTCTAGGCTGGAAATCAAGACAAAACAGGTGAAATCTGTAAATCCACCAGGGATTGTAGGTTCTTGAGTGTATAAATCAAAATTCTTTATTCCTAAATCATCTTCCCATTTGTAACAATAGTACCATTTAAAAGTTGCTCAAGGCACTGTATGGCAGACATTGTTCTATAAGTTTTCTGTTAATGGTGATACAGTTGGTAATAGGCCAGGTCCGGACACCACATCGGACACACAGACACCTAAAGAAGTTTCCTGTGGGGCCAAGGAAGAAAGGCTTGGTAGATAGAGTCAGGTTCAGTAGGACTCACACCCAAAGTCCCCTCCCATCTGGTCCATCTGGTCCACTAGAGCAGGAGGAATCAGGGCAAATATATCCCACACACCAAGGGGATTCTGTAGAGGTGCTTCCCACCTCAGCCCCAGAGTGGTGCAGACCCACCAAGAACCAACTGGGCTTGACTCACAGGAGACTGTCCCAGCCAGAGCAGAACTGCCAGACCAGCTCAGGATTGACTCACCCAAGCATTCCCTCACATGCTGTCTACAGAAACCACAGCAGCCACTAGTTAGGGTTCTGGCTGGCCCATTCTTCAACTGCTCCAAATACTCAGGTAGAAGCCACTCACAAGGAGAAAAACAGCCAAAGGCAGATGAACTATATGAGACAGAAACCCCTGGATGGGGAATAAACAGTCAAGACACACCAGCCCCTAACTGGAAAAACAGTTGTGAGACCTCCAAACCGTCCTTCCTAGAAACCTCAGCAACCCAGCACAGGTTTCTCAGGTCCCGCCCTTGGCCAAACTACACTTCCTAAGACACTCAGCAGCCCTACACAGGGGCCTCAATTCCCAGAAAAAGTGGAGAGGGACTAGACACAGGGTACAGTACCATCCCCAAATTCAGCACAGCTTGGTTCTCCTCAGAGAACCAGGGTCCCCATTGCTGGCAATTACTTCCTTCCAGCTCTTCCCTGGGAAGCCTAACATTCTGGGGCACATGCTCCAGTGCCCATACTGAGCCTCTTCTGCTCATTGTTCAGATAGAGGAAACCCCACAGCAAATAATTTTAATAATCCACCTTATATAGCCTTTTTGAGCATATGGAATACTTATAACAGCTGTTTTCAACATCCTTGTCTGCTAGTTCTATCATCTGTGCCACTTCTGGGTTTCTTTACATTGACTTTTCTTCAGGATAAGGGTCATATTTTTCTGCATCTTTGCATACCTGGGTAAGTTTTGGTTAGATGGCAGGCATCACAAATTTTACATTATTGGTTAATGGACTGCTTTCTATTCCTTTAATTACTGGGCTCTGCTCTCGAAAGCTGTTAAATTATTTGGAAAGTTTGGTCTTTTAGTGGCTTGCATTTATGCTTTGTGAGATAGGTTGCAACCAGCCGTTAGTCTAGAGTTAATTTAAGCTACCCACTGATGCAACATTCTTCTGAAGATCCAGTGTGATTCTCCAAATGTTAGGCATTTCCATTCCAGCTGGAGGAAACAAAAATTATCCCCAGCCTTGTGTGAGCTCCCAGGATTTTTCTGCCTGTTTATTTCCAGTGGTTCTTTCTCCAGCCCAGGGAGTTTCCTCACATATGTGTGCTGATTATGACTTAGATAAAGGATTGTAGGGAAACTCTCTACACCCGCTCTCCCCAACCCCTGGGGCCATGGCCCAATACCAGTCTATGGCCCATTAGGAAATGGGCTGCACATCACCGCCTGAGCTCCACACCACCCTCCCACAACCCATGACACACACTGCCCTCACCAGTCCGTGGAAAAATTGTCTTCCATGAAACCTGTCCCTGGTGCAAAAAAGGTTGGGGACTGCTCCTCTACAGAACTCTGGAACACTCTCACTCTCTGAGTGCAGCTCAGCTCTATTTTCCAGTAATCTGACTCATGAATTTGGGCCCTAAAATTTCCCAAACTCTAAACTCTGGCTCAATTCAGAGAGATGGCTGGGATCTGTTTGGGTTTCTCCTCCCTGCACTGCAGACTGGAAACTTTCTCCAGTTAGTAAGCTGGGGCAATCATAAGGCTTATTTCATTTGTTTCCTTTCTCTCAGGGAAAGCTGCCCTGAACTCCCCAACGTCTAATAAAGTTCATTCATATATTTTGGCATTTTTTTAGATATTCAAAGTGGGAGGGTATACACATTAAACACTGTTAAAGAAAAAGGGATTACTGGAATTGGCTATGAAAGATTTGGTCAGTATTTAGATGCATTATGTCACATGCATTCCATACTCAGAACAGGATATGTTAATTTATACAATTTCAGAATAGATACCAATTTATGTGTGGCAATATTTCAGGGAGCATAAATCTCATGTTCTTTTAGGACATTTAAGAGTTGTTTTACAAACATCTGTCGGGTGTGGGGCAGGTGGGAGGGGGGAGGAGGGGATGGATATATACATACACAGTGAGTGTGATGCACACCGTCTGGGGGATGGACATGCTTGAAGCTCAACTCAAGGAGGGAAGGGAGACAAGGGCAATGTATGTAACCTTAACATTTGTACCCCCATAATGTTCTGAAATTTAAATAAATAAATAAATAAATAAAAAGTTGTTTTACAGTGCTGATGATTTGATTTAAATATTTCAAAAGCATTTCATGATGTTCACATATAACAATCACAGCATGAGATTTTCTCATTATAGAATAAAATGTTAATGTACTGGGATTATAATTATTATAGTTAATTACTTCCCTAGGAATATGCTTTTCCAAATTTACTTAATGGCTAGGTGGGAATTTATCATGGTATGAATTTTCTGATATCTAACATCGTTGTGGCAGGCAAGATAATGGCGTCCCAGAGATGTCCATGTCCTAATCTCCAGAACCTGGGAATGGGAATGTGTTAAATTATGTGGCAAAGATGAATTAAGGTAGCAGATGGAGTTAAGGTTTCTAATCAGATGACTTTAAGATAGGGAGATTATCCTGGTTTATCTGGTGGTCCCAATATAATGGTCCTTAAACATGGAAAAGGGAGGCAAAAGAACCAGTGTTACAATGATGAAAGAGCTGAATGGCCATTGCTGGCTTTGACAATGGAAGGAGGCCACAAACCATTTGGGCAGCTTCTAGAAGCTGGAAGGGCAAAAAACCAGATTCTCCCCTAGAGCCTCCAAAAAGAAATGCAGCCTTGCCAACAGCTTGATTTAGCCCAGGAAGATACATTTTGGACTTCAGTTCTCCAGAACTGCAAGATAATAACTTTGTGTTCTTTTAAGCCACCAAATTTTTGGTAGTTTGGTGCAGCAGCCATAAAAAACTAACATAGTTATACTTCCAGATTCATTATGTTCATAGGTTTTCATGACATAATACAATTCCTAGTGTTCAAGATTTCATTTATTAGGGAACTCTTCCCAAGACTCCTAAGTTATAAAAGTGTGATACATGAGCGCATCTGGTGAATTTCCATCATTTCTTGCTTTCAGGGGTTTCTCTTTTCTATAAATTCTCCTATATTTTACTAAAAATGTTTTCCATATCCACTGTCTTCAGTTGTCTTTCTCTATTTCTCTGACACATGATGTGGTACAATTTAGCACTGGAAATACCATCACAATCTTTCTTATATATTTCTGTAAGAATTCTTTTGATACCAATTAAGATTTATCTCCAGGCAAAAGCTTCCCCATAATACCTGCACTTCTACCCAACATGATTTCACTGATGCTTAATAAGTCTAACTGCTCACAGAAATGTCCTTCACAACCAATGCATCCATAGAGTTTCTGCCCTAAATGAGTATATAACATACACTGACATATAAAGGTTAGAGGATTCTTGACAAAGACTTTTCCACTTTTCTAGTATCAGAGAATTTTTTCTTATACAATATCTGTAACATATAAGACATAATTTATTGCCGAAGGTGACACATTCACTTCATTTGCAAGGCTTAGTCCCTGTTCAAATTCCTGATTAACTAATAAGGCTTGACTTCTTGGAAAAGATTGTTCCACAATCACTATGTTTCTAGCCTCTAAGAACTCACTGATGTTTAATAAGGGCTGGTTTCCTGAGGAAGGTGTTCCTGCAGGTACTGGGTTCATAGGGTTTTGTTCCTGTGTGAGTTCACTCATATATAAAGAGGTATGACTCCCTGATGAAGGTTTCTCCACCTTCAGGGAATTTACAGCTTCCTCTCTTGTATGAGTTTTCTTATGTTTAATAAGGACTGATATGTGGGCAAAGGCTTTGCTACATTCACTGCATGAATATGGTCTCTCTCCAGTATGAGTTCGCTGATGCTGAATGAGCCCTGACTTGCTTCTAAAGGCTTTTTCACATTCACTACATTCATAAGGTTTCTCTCCTGTATGAATTCTCTGATGTTTGGTCAGGTCTGACTTAAAATAGAAGGTACTTCCACATTCATTGCATTCATAAGGCTTCTCTCCTGTGTGAAGTCTCTGGTGTGCAAGGAGGTATGCCTTCTGAGAAAAGGCCTTCCCACACACCTTGCATCCATAGAGTTTCTCTCCAGTATGAGATCGCCAGTGTCTATTGAGCCGGCACTTCCGGCTGAAGGCTTTTCCACATTCATTACATCCATAGGGTTTCTCTCCTGTGTGAGTTCTTTGATGTACCATGAGCTGTGACTTTCTGGAGAAGGCTCTTCCACATTCATTACATTCATGGGGTTTCTCTCCTGTGTGAGTTCTCTGATGTTCAGTGAGCTGAATCTTCCTCATGAATGTTTTCCCACATTCATTGCATCCATGAGGTTTCTCTCCTCTTTCAGTTCTCTGATGTCTAATGAGCAGTGCTTTCTTGGAGAAGGCTTTCCCACACTTACCACATTCATGTAGTTTCTCTCCATAAGTTTTTTGATGGTCATTGAGCTGTGATTTAGTGCTACTGGATTTAACACATTTGTGGTATTTAATTCCAGTAAGAATTTTATCATGTTTCATATGGAGACAAGACTTCCCATATCCACCAAATTCATCAGAATCCTTTTCTGCATGTCTGCTATTCTGGATAACAAGACCTAAATGAGATTACAAATTTTTACAATGTGAGTCAAACTTATTGTGTCTTTGTGTTAAAGGAACAATACTTTTGCATAAATCAAAATTATTTCCAAGGGCATAATTTTGCTGACATCTTTCTAAACTTTTAAGCTCATTTTGGTTTTCCAGGTGCCACTGCATATGGTCACTCTCCCACATTTCTTCTAGGAAAAATAATAATATCTATGATAATTTGGGGGAGACCTAGAAGGATGTACAAAAATGCCATGATTTTGGCTGGCTTTTATAAGATTCCAGTCTAAGGAATGTACCTCATGCTCTGTGAAAAAGAACAGTATCATAAAAGAGCAAAAGGAAAAACAGATACTTCAGAAACAATGATGGGTTGTCTAAAATTAATAAATATAACTTGGGCTGCTTTCCAAAAAGGACCTTGCAAAATGGGGACAGAAGTAGAAGCAGAAACACATTGTGACTGGAATAGATCACAAATAGATGGAGGTGATGGATCCATTCATCCAACAAACACTGAATGGGCTCATATTTGGGACACTAACGTGACTAATAATATATTTTCTGTCTCCACAAAGCTGTCATTCTAATAAAAAGAGAATCGAGAGGTAGGTAAAGAAATAAGAAAATTACAGAATGTGTAAAACAGTATAACAGAGGTGACAGAATAGTGGTAGGTCAATCTTAGATAAAGCAGTCAGCCACAAGAAAAGTAAAGTTTAGCTGACATCATAGGGTAAGGATGAGTGATGTTATGCAAAGAATAAAATGAAGAACATTCCAAGAAAAGAGAACAGCCAACACAAAAACCCAAAGAAACAAAAAACTTAGGCATGATCAAGAAATCTAAGAGAAGCTGGTATACATGGAATCTCCTGAGCTTGAGTGAGATAGAAATACCTAAGTTGGGCACGGCTGGCAGAATTGAGAACATAGAGATTTTGTAGGAAGACTTTATTAAAAATTAGAATTTATGCCAAGAAAAATGGCAGGAAGCCATCAAACATTTTTTAGCAAGAAAACAACATGTTCTGAATTGATAGCTCCAAAAAGTCACATGATTATTCTATGGAGGATGAATTGGAGATAAATTATAGAAGAGAAAAGATAGGAGGCTATGGTAGAGTTCACATGGCTTGAGCATGAATAATTATAATGGAAATGGAGAAATGTGAAAAAACAAAGGATCTAGAATGGAAAAGGAAAAGACACATATGGAGAAGAAAAAGGTAAAGCTCACCGTTAAAATGAAGGGTGAAGGTAGAAAAGGGAAGAATCAAGGAGAGCTCCTCATTATGTGGCTTCAGCAACTATGTAGGTGCTGGTGCCATTTAATAAAATGAGGAAGATTAGAGGCATAGGTCTGGCATTTGGGAGGAATAAAGTGCTCCATTTAAAAGCTCGTCAGGTTTGAAATGAATAATACATTTTCAAAACAGAATATCAAGTACTCAGGTCTGAGTGTGGAGAAAGTTCTAAACTTAAGACAGCAAATTTAAGTCATGAGTATATGAACATTATATAAATATTTGGAATTGTATGGGACTAGATGAGATCATTTAGGAAAGATGGATGGAGAAAGATGAAGGCCCAGAGTAAGAGCTTCAAGCACTCCTAAGTCTTAAGCATTCCGGAAGAGGGATATGCATAGAGAATATGAAACAAACCATCCAATGACATGAAACTGTGTCTATGCTAATCATAGTAAATAAGCAACATGGGTTTGCTTATTACAACAAGAGTTCCGGAAGAGGGATATGCACAGAGAATATGAAACAAACCATCCAGAGACATGAAACCGTGCCTATGCTAATCAAGTAAATAAGCAACATGGATTTTAGCAACAAAGGTCTGGAACTGGAAAATCAGAGTGTAAGACCTGCAGCTTCTAATGCCAAGATTACTGAGGTCAAATATTCAATAATCACCTTGTTACTAAATCTTTCCCTTCTCATTCCAACTGCACACCAAAAACTAAACTTTCCCAAAACATCATTTTACAGTAATATTATAGTCAATACTCCAACTTTCTATGTAGATGCTGAGATATTGTGATATAATGATACATATGTATTTGGTCTTTGTCCCTGGCTCCATGAGGCTAGTTACAGGCTAATCTTTTGACAGTCCTCACATGGCCTTGCACAATGCCAGTTCCACACCTTCTAGAAAGATTTCACAGGATTACTGTCCTGGGTGCAGGCAAAATATAGAATTAGAGGGCAGGTGAGACTACAGAAAACAAGATGTCGACTTGAGGCTGTCAGAAGACAGAGTTTCAATCTTTAGTAGATAGGAATATGCTCTATGATGGTGGAATATCTGGGAGAGAGAATTTTGTCTTCACATATAGGAAGTAGGAAATCTTTGGACAGCTGTTCTGGTGGCTGGCAACATACAGGAGATGAGAGTGCAGATTAGTCATTAATAGTAGAGATGTCAATTTGGGAGTCTCCAGTATAGGACACAGAGCTTAGGCTCTGAGAATGAACTAAACTTTTGATAGGAGAATCAAGCAAAGGATAAAAAAAACAAAAGCCGAAAAGGTAGGAGAGCAGGGGCTGAATAAGTAGATAAGAGTTGCCCTGAGAGACCAGGTGTGGGGGGCTTTCATATGAACTAAGGTGAGGTGATTGTCAGGAAAGAAAACAGAAGGGAGCAGGGATATGCCTAAGGAGAGAGCAGTGCTACATACAAAGTGACCTGCATGGGTAGTGAGGGGAACTTCAAAGCAAGAAAAGTGGAGAACAGGAAGTACAACAAGCCATGAGCAGGGTGGGAAAAACAGAACCAGGTAAAAAATCAAGGACCTAGATGAGATGGCCTGTAATCAGATCCAGAACAGAGAAAAAAAGGACATTATCCTTTGACAGCAGGTAAAGAAGAACAGCCCCATTGGGAATGAACAAAGATACAGAAAGGTTTTCATTAGGATTCTGGGTCATCAGTTAGAAAAGTTCCCTAAACAGCATTTCAAAAGCATCAACCCTTCACTGACCAACTGGGATTTTCGTGCCATCTCCCCATTTTCTTAGTTTTCACTCACTTACCTGCACAAGTTTGACTATGGGCTGCTTCTACTATCCATGGGGGTTTTCCTTCTTCCAACTTGAAGAGTGAATCTGGTTTGGTACCTTGATACCCTATAAACAGAAAATCACTGAACACTTGCACCAAGTATGTATGCTTGCGGAATCTATGAAGACTGGAGAGAGTGAGTTATATTTCAGGGACCACATTACTTGTACTTTGACAGAGTAAAAAGCTTTTACTCATGAAAAGAGCACATACACTTTAGGCCAAGGAGGATAATAAAAGTCTATGACATACCTCACATCCCTTAGGATGGCTATGATGAAAAAAACCAAAATGAGACAAAGGAAAAAAACTTTAAATAAAAAACAAAACAGAAAATAACAAGTGTTGGCAAGGTTGTGGAGAAACTAGAGTCCTCTGTATTCCTGCTGGGAACATAAAATGGTACTGCCACTGTGAAAAACAGTTTCTCAAAAAATTAACAATAGAATTACCATATGATCTAGCAGTTCCACTTCTGAGTATATATCCAAAAGAATGGAAAGCAGGGTCTTAAAGAGAGACTTGTAACTGACTATGATGCTGTCCTTACCTACTGATACTAGGTTGCTGTAGTTCTCCAACATTACTTCCTTGTATAGGACCTTTTGAGATGGGTGCAAAAACTGCCACTCCTCCCTGCTGAAGTCCACAGCTACATCATCGAATGACAATGATCCCTATAAAAACACATTCCAATGCAATCTAGGTGTATATCAACAGATTATGTGGAAAAGAGGAACAGAGATAAGTTCAGATCACTTTCTACATGATAAGTTATGCACACTGTGGCTATTTCACGTACCATGGGACCATGGAATTCCACAAATTCTTCCTACTCTAATAAAGCACTAAAGCAATGTTTGCATAGATACAAAACATGCAATAAGAATGTTTATTATTTCTTTGATTATAATATTAGAAAACTATCAACAACCTAAATGTCTATCAAAAGTAGACAGGGTTAAATTACAGCACGTACCTCAATCTATAATATACCATACCTATGTTAACATCAACAAGGTAAATGTATATATACCAATGATATAGATACCAATGTATAGATACCAATGATCTTCAAGGCATTCTTTTTTCTTTCTTTCTTTCTTTTTTTTGAGACAGAGTCTCACTCTGTTGCCCTGAGTAGAGTGCCGTGGCATCAGCCTAGCTCACAGCAACCTCAAACTCCTGGGCTCAAGCGATCCTACTGTCTCAGCCTCCCAAGTTCCTCGGACTACAGGCATGTGCCACCATGCCGGCTAATTTTTTCTATATATATTTTTAGTTGTCCAGCTAATTTCTTTTTATTTATTTTTTAGTAGAAAAGGGGTCTCGCTCTTGCTCAGGCTGGCCTCGAACTCTTGAGCTCAAATGATCCACCCGCCTTGGCCTCCCAGAGTGCTAGGATTATAGGCGTGAGCCACCACACCCGGCCAAGGCATTCTCTTAAATGAAAAACTCAAGCCCTCAAATTATATATATAATATGATCCAAGACATGTGAAAAATTTTAACAATTTATGTTGGGAGCTGTCCTGAACACAGGAGATTCTAAGTATGGCTGCTGCCCAGAACACTGGGGTCTTTCGGGACATAGCACCTGCTCTGAATCATAGCTCTAACATTCTAACCTTTCTTCTTACCTAAGGGCCTGGTGGAAAACAGCTTGTGCTCTGGAAAACAACTGAGGTAATCACTGCACATAACTCTCCTTGATCATTGTGCCCTTTAGGCCTGGGCATTCTTTACTCCAGGCTGCAGAGTTATTCACTCCTTATCTTTAGCTTAACTGCTGTTGGGAACGTTGCCCCCAGACTTGTAATCAAGGAAACTGATGATGGAAAAGTTTACTTAACCACTTGGGTAAGTAAAGGCTTTGTGATGGCCTGAAACAAGAATTGTGTGGTTTTTTAGCTATTTTGAAGTAAACATGTAGGCAGTTGCTCAATTGTATCAGTTCCTTTGATTTTACTTGTATAAATACAGCCTGAAAATAAACGTGGCACAGCAGTCTTCACAGACTCCGTCCTCCCGTTCCCATCTGTGTTTTGTCTCTTTATTTCTCATCCTCACCCCCAAACTTCAAGTTCCACACGTCGCCGGCTGGCTCCGGCAAATTTATAGTTATATATGCATAGGTACACATATGTATATATACAGAAATCTACACGAATGTATATATATTCTACCATATGTCCATGATAAAAAGGGACTAGATGGAGACCCAAACCATTAACATTTATTACTCTTTGGGTTGGAGTCTGGGCAGGAAAATGGTAAAAGGGGATATTGTCTTTTGGCACAAATACTTCTGTTTGTTTGACTCTCTTGCATGCAAAGCCATGTAATCATCTGAGACCAAAACAAGAATAATTAGTACTGACTTCATTTTGTAGACCTGGGGTCAAGAAGGTAAGAAAGAAGCACTGTCAGTATCCATACTCCCAGCTGTAACCAAAGAGGAACTTTTAGCAGGCTCCTGTCAAATCAATACCAAAAATTTGATTGAGAGAATTCTTCATGGAGGACCGCTCAAGGTCAAACAGCCCATTCATTCTATTGGATGATCCAGGCTTTATTCCAGGGTAAAGTCAGACTACCAGAAGGCTCTGTTTTCAAAGCACACTGGGTTTTTTTTTTCTTTTAAAGAGAAGGTACAGGGTTTCACTCTGTCACCCAGGCTGGAGTGCAGTGGCACAATCATAGCTCACTGCAATCACAAACTCCTGGGCTCAAGTGATCCTCCCACCTCAGCCTCCCAAGTAGCTGGGACTATAGGTGTATACCACCACATCCAGCTAATTTTTTATATTTTTTTCAGAGATGTTGTCTAGGCTGGTTTCGAACTCCTGGCTTCAAGTGATCCTCCCACCTCGGCCTCCCCAAAGTGTTGGGATTACAGGCGTGAGCTACCACACCCAGCCAACGTATGCTGTTTTTGAAGAATTCTGCCCAAGCCAGCTCTGCTTGGGCATTACCTGCTTAGCTGACTCCAAGGAACACAGTAAGAAAAAACCCAAAGTGAACATCCTATGCCTTTATTATATGGCTGATATTAAGGACACTGTTTAGCACAAAACTTCTCTGAAGAAATTTCTTAAGATCGAAGAGCAATAAAGTGTATACTTCCCCTGAAGAACTGCCTTGCCTTCTCCTCACAAGACAATGTGAATCATGATACTTTTGATGTTTTTCTCATTATTACCGCTACCAAAAAAGGCAACACAGTTCAAAGCTGAGGCAACCCACAGGGTCTTAAACAGTCAATGTTCCAACATTAAGAACTTTGCACAAACCCCATGACCTACATATCTCACTTCTTAATTTGCCCAGATTTTAAGACTACAACTTAAACTTATTGTCTGACAGATCCTGATTTTTATTAACATACACTGTCTCATTTAACCAGACTGTCTTTTACAAGCTTCCACAGATCTATTGGGAAATAAAAGATAAAACAGGTACAATAAACCTCACCTGGGCCTTGGCCATTTTCTTCTGTTCTTAAGAAAAGGCTGGCAGCTCCAGGCTGTGCTCCATCTTCTGCCTATTCCAGACCTGCCGGCAGTTGTGGTCAGGTATCTCAGATCAGGCTACTACCAGAAATGATGATCTCCCTAGCCTGGAACCTCCTTTTGCTATTACTGAAAGTCTTGTTCCTGTAGACTAGAACCTGTGGATTCAAGACCAAATTCAATTACAATAGGACACGCACCTGGGACCATAACTATCTAATTGCCATTTGGACTCACACTAAAGTCCCAATATTTTATCTGTCTCCTTAACACCCTGGAAACTTTTACATCATGGGGTGGCACTCTGTATGAACATATAAAATGGACAAGAGGAATGTCTTTTTTTGGTAAAGCAGCAATGGAGTGGATGTGAAAGAAAAGATGGTAAACAAAAACCATCTCACGGCCAGGCGCGGTGGCTCACGCCTGTAATCCTAGCTCTCTGGGAGGCCGAGGCAGACGGATCGCTCGAGCTCAGGAGTTCGAAACCAGCCTAAGCAAGAGCGAGACCCCATCTCTACTATAAATAGAAAGCAATTAATTGGCCAACTAAAAATATATAGAAAAAATGAGCAGGGCATGGTGGTGCATGCCTGTAGTCCCAGCTACTCAGGAGGCTGAGGCAGGAGGATTGCTCGAGCCCAGGAGTTTGAGGTTGCTGTGAGCGAGGCTGACGCCACGGCACTCACTCTAGCCTGGGCAACAGAGTGAGATTCTGTCTCAAAAAAACAAACAAACAAACAAAACCCATCTCACGGTATTTGTCCACTGGCAGGTTCTCACATGGATCAATTTTAGGAAAGACAATGTATAGAATTAGTAGCTCTGGAAATCAGCTTAAAATCATCTGCACTCACGTGATCCTAAGTTTTGTTTACTGCACTAGGGCAATTACTCCAGTACCAAGACCAAGGTACTAAACAAATCATTTTGTCTTATTTAATCCTCAGTACTATTTTATTTCCATTTTAAACACAAGTAAGCTAAAGCTTGGTGAGGGGAAGTCTGTTGCGCAGGTTAACAGCCTTCCTAATTAGCAATGTGGGAATTTGAATCCCCATCCAGCTCTCTCCATTGTGACATTTCCCTGTTGTAACAGCCTCACAGTACAAATTCGTTCTCTTTCCCACTTACTTTTAGAACTTTACTTTCCGGTGCCTCACACTGTGCGGTGGCCATACAGTCAGGGCTGAAACACAGAGCCCCTGCAGTCACCTCATGTAATATTCACTGTGCATGCTCCACCAGCCACTTCCACACAGGCAGAAATGCAAAGGCAGCCCCATTCTTGCCCCAGAAGCAGCAGATCAGAGGCCAGAGTTCCCAGGAGCCAAGCTCTGGAGTCACACTAGCAACTCACAACTCTGAAGACACCAAGATGGTGAGATCAACTTGAATTTTGCTTTACCCCGGCAAGTCATTCCCATAGTGCTCCACCCAGAGTGCTCATCTCCAACCCATTTTGTGATCCGCTGGTAAACACACGGCTGAACATGCATACCACCCCCATCTCCAATCCTGAGACTGCCTGTCCCATACTCAGTCCTTCAATCTCATCTCCCTGCAGTGCCAGTCCAAAAAGAGAGGTGCACAATTCAAATGCAGATCTCCATGTGGATATTTGAGAGGTAGAAGAGGCAGCTAGGCATGAATGGGTTGGAGCTGAGATCTCTAGGGTTGGAGGATCCAGGATCCAACTATTTCCCAGAAGTTCATGGCAGACTTTCCCTCACACCTCACAGATCAGAGTTGCCTGGAACATGCCAGTGAAACTGGGAATGGCTATATAAACACCCTGGTTGGTAAAACTAATTCGAATTTCCTACTGAACTGAAGCTGAGGTTAGATAGATGGCTGCTTAAATAAAATAGGAATTTTCTTAACAAAGGGGGCATGGATGTCAAGTCGGTAGCCAACAGTATCCAATACAAAAACTAAGAGGTCAGAGGAGGAAAGCCACATGACCATCTAAATAGATACTGAAAAAATATTTCACAAAATTTGATATTACTTTTGTTACAAATCCCTGAGAGGCTAGGAATGGAGTGCCTACTTCCTTAGACTGAATAAAAGACATACACACACACACACACACACACACAGAGTCCTATGTATCTCTTGTAAAAGGATAAAGTGTAATGTCATTTGTATAAACTTTTAAAGACACAAACATTATATATTGTTTGTGGATGCAAATACACTTACAAGCCCAAAAATGAGCATAATATAAAATTTCAAGTTAGTGGCTACTTCTGGGAAGGAAGGAGGAATAGAGTTGAGACTTGGAGTTGGGACCTTAGTATTTCTTTCCAAAAGAGAAGAAAAAAGGAAAAAGATCTGAATGAATAAACAAAACGAATAAACAAAATGAATAAAATCCCAAAATCCAACACTGTATATGAGAGCCAGTGATGCACTGGAAACATTCCTACAAAGTACAGAAAGGGTGCATACAATCACCATTCTCATTCATCACTGGTCTGACCATGCATCCCAATGTAATTACAAAACAAAAATATACCTACAGGCACTGCCTAGGTCCACTGATAAAAGATTAATTGAATTAATAATGTTAATCCATCTAATAGAATATTACATAATTACTTAAAATGTTAATATGCACTTACTGAAATAAAAAAATACCCATAATAGGCTAGGTGTGATGGCTCACACCTGTAATCTCAGCAACTTTGGGAGGCCGAGGCAGGAGGATCGCTTGAGCACAGGGGTCCGAGGCTGCAGTGAGCTATTATCATGCCATTGCACTTTAGCATGGGCAACAGAGCGAGACTCTTTGTCTCTTAAAAAACAAAAAAACAAAATTTTGTTCATAATAAACACCTCAGTGACCAAAGAGCATTACTACTCATTACATATAATATGATCCTGTATTTCTTTAAAAGCCATATATCTATAGCTATGCATGTGCATGGGCATACACACATACTCACAAAAAAGAAATATAACAATATGCTAATAATTATTATAGCTAGTCCAACAGATTGGGAAGTGAATTTTACATCTTTTTCTCTAGTAAGCATAGGATATTTTCTAAATTTAAAATATTAAAATAGAAAACATTTTAATGAAAACAATTTAAATGAATAAAGACCTCCACTTGAAATAAAAGTAAGAGTGTTGCCGAATCATTACACCCCAACAACCTTATATGCTCTTGGGAGGAATTAAGGGAGGAAGAAAAGGAACAGGCAATTTATTATGGTATAGTTTAACTTGTTCTTCCCTACCTACTCAACTCCCAATTTTTCTTTTCTGTTTTTTTTTTTTTTTTAAAGAGACAGGGTCTTGCTCTGTTGCCCAGGCTGGCCTCAAACTCTTGGACTCAAGTGATCCTCCAGCCTCAGCCTCCTGATTAGCTGGGACTATAGGCATGTGCCACTGTGCCCAGTTTCCAATTTTTCCTTTTAATTAAGTAGGTAGTTGAACTCAGTGGTATTATTATAGTTTCATGTTCAATTTTTGTAGGCAAGAATCCTTCGCCTTTTTCCAAGGATGCTTCAGTCGCTGACACCGTCCCTTTCTCCGAGGCTGCCCCAAGAACTGAGCTTCCCCAAGAAAACCTTCTTAAGCACTGACACACCCCCAAAGACACCCCAACTCCCTTCAAGGGCACCCCAATCACTGACCCCAAGAACATCCCAACGACTGAACCACTCCCAAAGTCACGCCAATCACTGATCTGCCTCCAAGAGCACCCCAGTCACTAACCTCCCCTACAGATTCTAACCCCAAGCACTCACATTCTTCTCCAGGCCACCCAGGCCCTGACCACTCTCAGGCCGGCACCATTCCCTACCCTTCCCGCTTCTCCACAACGGCTTGCCACAGTCACGGACTCCCCTACCATAAATCCCAAATCTCCTCAAATCCAGCTCCTGATTCCGCTCCCGGAACGCGAAACTGAAACCCGTTAGAAGATCCCTTAGCGCACCGGCTGGGTCGAAAGAGCCACGATCCGTCACTACTGCCTCAGACTCGCAAGCCCGGGTGCTCCACCTCCGAGTCTGCAGGCTGCCAGCCGCCACCCGGGGCACATTCGGTTCAGTTTTCAGGTCTTTTGGACAAAGACACCGAGAAAGAGTGTGGCGGCACCGTTTAACAGACTTATTTGGGAACAGCCATCTTGGAAAGTTGGCCATAAAACCGCTTTCCCCGCCCAAGATAACCATTGGTCCCCGTGAGCCAATCGCAAGCCCCCGCAAACGGCGATGCGCATGCGCCTGCCCTCTCGCCGGTCCAATCCCCTTCACGAGAAGCACCAAACCCAACATGGCCGCCTCTGCTTTGCCTCTGGTAGGTACCAAGCTGCACCTTACAGCGGGCGGAGCCATCTTGATGAAGGTGTACCTGTCCGTACAGAAAAGGGCCCTCTCCTCTAAGGGTAAGGAGCGAGTGAAACGGGCTCCAGAAATGCTTCCAGAGGATAATATAGGGTTTGGAGATAATTGTGGGCAGAGTCAGCCCAACCAGTTGAAGGAAAAGATGTCTCCCAGCCAGGATTAGTGCTGGGGGTTGGGTGTGTCAACGGAAAAGAAGCCAAACTCTGTAAAATAATTTTAAAGAGGTTTATTCTGAGCCAAATGTAGGGGGGCTGATTCTGGCGATTGCCTGCCTTATACTAATCATTCACTATAGCCTGTAATGTACGTGTGCTGCATGATGCAGCAGTAACCAGTATTCTCTTCAAACACAGTTACTGCCTTGGGACATAACAAGAGGCCTGAGTTTCTGCACGTAAGCAAATGCTGCCCAGCTCCCACACGGTGGGCCCCCATGATGGGAGTCTGGAGGCCATAAAGATAAGAAGAACATTCCCAAGGTCTGGCCCCGTAAGATGGTTGGTGGCCAGAGATGGGTAAGATCTCCCACAGAGGGGGACGACCTAAGACAGGCACAACCGTGGGGGTCTGCCGCTGACTGGGAGAGAGCACAAGAAGTTCTTCTGATGGCTGCATTGTTTAATGTTGCTTATTTCGGCCTTGATTTTTGAGTTATGTCTGGTGCTGGTGCCTCAAGTAACTGTTTCTAGGTCTGAGACCAGGGGAAATTGTTCCCTTTTGATACAACTCCGGAATTGATGGTTATCACTGCTGTGCTCAGATGCTCACGTACAAGGAACTAACCTTGGGTCTGGGGGGTATAAAAATAAAGCGACCGGTGCATTGGGCACTCGAGTCATGTGAAGTCTTTATGTGTGTCTGTGTCGTTCTTTATGTTCTGTGTTCCTCTCCCGTCCTGTAATCGGGCCACGACAGCCAAATTTGAGGACCATGACCCGGAGCTACAGCCAAGAAGCCTTGATCAAGTAGATGCACAGTGGCTGGGTTACAGTTTGGTTTTATACATTTCAGGGAAGCAGGGGTTACAGGTAAAGTCATAAATCAATACATGGAAGGCATACATTGGTTTGGCCTGAAAAGGTGGGCCATCTAGATGTGGGGCTTACAGGTTATAGGTAGATTTAAAGATTCTTTGACTTGTAACTGGTTGAAGACATGAAGTTTTTTCTAAAGGCTTGGAATGTTTTAAGATAAGGAGGTCTATTAATCAGAGACAATGGATAAGCAAACTGTGCTGTGATCATACCATGCATTACTACTCAGCAATAAACTACAGATGCATGCAACAACACAGATAAATCTCAACAACCTTATTCTGAGGAAAAGCAGCCAGACAGAAAAAGAGTACATACTATGTTATTCCACTGATACGGAATAACAAGTGCTCAGGAAGAATTGAAACCCTCATACACTGCTAGTGGGAATGTAAAATGGTGCAGCCACTTTGAAAAATAATCTGGCAGTTTCTCAAACAGTTAAACATCCTGATCAAATAACCCAGGAATTTCACTCCTAGGTTTATATCCAAGAGAAATGAAAACATACATCCACACAAAAAATTTCACATGTTTATAGCAGCATTATTTATAATAGCATCAGATGGAAACAACTCAAATATCCATCAGCTGGAGAAGGGAAAAATAAAATGTGAAAGGACAGTGGGTCTTGTGAGCGAAATTAATCAGCTCTGCGCCCTCTCCACCTTAGCAGACAGTTGCCCTGTTGGGCACTTGGACTGTTTCCTGTTTGGGGGGCTATTAGAAATGAAGGTGCTATGAACAGTTTTGAGAGTCTTTGTGAGAACACATTATTTCATTACTGAATGGAAATCTGGCGTCTCACTGTCCCTGGAGTTATCTCAATTATTCCTTCTAGAATTTCTGGCTTTGGCTCTCACAAAGCCCCGCCCATAACATTTGGTTCCACGCCGCCCCGCCCCCAGAAGGGAAGCCTGTATCCCGCGTAGGGAAAATCCCGCCTCCCTGATTGGATCCCCTCTTCCCATTGGCTCGTGACTACTCTTCTCCTGTGCTGGGCGGTGACCATGTCCCGCAAATATAAACTAGGTTCCTCCCAGACGCTGTTTTTTCACCTACCTTTGGCGGCGTGACCGCTGTATCTGTGCCGCAATTGCTTTTCCAGGCCTTTTTTGTGTCCTCAAAATCTTCCTCCTGTCCTCCACACGTACCCAGAAGCCTTCCGCCGTAACCGCCCACCGGCCTCTGCTCTTTTTCCTCCCGCCGAGAAGGGGTTAACATGGGTACGGACTGTCTCTCAGCGCAAAGTGATCTTCCCTCCCCAGCCCGCCGAGGTCCACACAAGCCCGCCCCGTGTTTGTCTCGTGTAAGCTCGAGCCTCTAAGAATCAAGGAACCTGCGGCCCAGGGCTTAAGGTGCCAGGAAATGGGGCGGTTTCGGTGCTTCTTGACCTTTTCCCACTCTCCCTGGCTACTTGGCCAATAACGGCCACTTTGCCTTCTGTACGTCCACCATTTCAAGATGGCCGCCCCGGGATCTGTCGCGAGGTGGGCGCGGACATGTTACCTAGGCGAAGACAGGCCGGAAATCCAGTCGTCTGTGCTCCGTACGAACGCTTTGGACCCTCGTCGGCCGCCGTAGGCCGGCGGGGAGGCTGGGCTAGGGCCCGGAAGTGGAAGAATTCTCGGAAGTGTAGACTCCTAGGAGGTCCCGGGGCTTCACGAAAAAAAAATCAGGTTAGTGTGTGGGTCCCTCTGTGGAGCAGGATTAGGGGACGAGGGTGTCTGTGGGTGTCCGTGTAGTGTGGAGCTGTGGGGTTCGTCGGGGGAGCGGAAGCAAGTGGGAGTTTGTGAGCGAGCTGTCTGTGGTTAGGGAGGTTAGGAGTCAGTCCTGAGGGATTCCGGGGGTCAGTAATTTAAAGGGTGTGTCGAGATCAGTGACGCCAAGTCCGTCGTCGGGGTCACTCCAGTCTGCAAGGCGCAGTGATTGAGGACTGGCGTGGGGTGCGGTTTTGTCAATGAAAGCGTTGTCAGATTCGGATTCCGGATTTATCACAGTATGTGGCTCGGTGGGAGAGAAGCCGAGGCTCATCGAGGTCGGTGAACCCGGGTGTGTGGTCCAGGTTTCGGGATTGTGACCAAGGGAGTGTGACCAGTGTTTAGGGAGGGCTCGATGTGTCAGTCATTGGGAGACTTGTGAAGGCTGAAGCTTTGGCTGTCCAAGGACCCTGGTTGGTGTGTGTGTTCAGGTTCAACGTTACATATCCCTCCGGCCCTTTACATTTCTTTGCAAGTACTAGTTTATAAATTTCCTTTGGCTTCTCACATTTCTTCTTTCTCTTGCCCTCGTTGATAGGAAAGCTTTGGGAAGATCAGGATTGATCAAACCTAAAAAGGTAAAGTGTCTATTAAAGAAAAGGATTTTGTCCTTCTTCCTGCAAGTGTACTGTGTGAATGTATGTATGTACACGAACAAGTAAATATTTCCTATCAGGTTCATTCTGTCATAAGTAAAATAACACTTCTCTTATCCCAAAATATGTTCCCCAGTGATGACTTTTTATAACATTTTTGTGCATTTCAATTTAAATTTTCATTTTTGTATGCTTGATTTTCACAATTCAGATAAACTATGAAACATTGGTATAATTTTCATATTTAATTTTATATCATAAACATTCATATAGTAAACATCATAATTTTTGTTTAACAATTGTTTTTTAAAAGATTTCTGTAATAATATACCACCAAGAGGCAAACTTGTACCATTATGACTGGAATCACTAAGTATATGCATATATTTAGATAGAATTTCAATAATTAAAAAGTTCAGTTATCACTTTTAAGATTTTGATTCCAAGTCTTTTGCTCCCTCACCCTCTTTGCACCTTGATTTTTAACTTTTTCCTCTTTGTAAATGGTGTATTTTTATTTTTGACATTCTTTTCTAATTTACTGTTACATAGAAGAGCAGTTAGTTTTAAAAAATATGTATATTGTTTCTGGTCACTTTACTGAATGCTTATTAAACTTTCCTGTCCTCCAACATTTTGTTACAATTTTTTTTTTTTTTTACTGATGCAAAATATTTCTTCCAAGTTAGTTATTTTATGCAATAGTTTCCCCCCTCAACAGACCTGTGATAACCACATCTTTTACATCTGTAAATAATGTTATCAAAATAATCTTAATCTTTGAAATCTCACAAAAATT
>VBSM01001793.1:1459507-1471855 GCA_008086735.1 Cheirogaleus medius | reverse complement strand
AATTTTACAGTTGAATTCCTGTATGCCTGCCACCTAGATTTTATCATAATTTTATTGTGTTTCCTTTATCTGTATATCTCTCTCTCTCTCTCTCTATCCCTCTGTGTGTGTGTGTGTATATATATATATATATATATATACACACGTGCACATATATATGTATATATATATGTATCACCCTGTCTATCATTAATACATCCTTTAAAATATTGTTTTGGGGTTTTTTGGTGCATTTCAAAGTAAGTTGCAGACATTCATACATTTGCCCCTAAATATTTCAGTAAGTATGTAATAATTAAGTTCTACTGATAGCTTTTTCTAGTAACAGCTTTATTCTTCACATACCATATAATTCACCCATTTAAAATGTACAATTCGGTGGCTTTGTGTATATACAACCATCACCAAAGTGAATTCTTCACCTCAAAAAGAAACCCCATACCCCTTTCACTACCACACCCTGATCCCTCCTTGCCCCCCACCTCTGAACAACCATTAATCTACTTTCTGTCTCTGTAGATTTGCCTATTCTAGACATTTAATATAAATGCTGTCATAGGATATGTGATCTTCTAGGACTGGCTTCTTTCACGTAGCATAATGTTTTTAAGGTTTGCCCATGTTGTAGCATGTATCTGTACTTCATTTCTTTTTATACCTGAATAATAGTCCATGGTATGAGTATAGCACATTTTGTTTATCCCTTCATCAACTGATGGATATTTGGGTTGTTTCTCCCTTTGGGCTATTATAAATAATGCTGCTATAAATGTTTGTGTACAAGCTTTTGTATGGACATGTTTTTATTTCTCTTGTATATAAACCTAGGAATGGAGTTGCTAGGTCATATGGTAAATATGTTTTACTGTTTGAGGAACTACCAGACTGTTTTCCAATTAACATTCCCACCAGCAATATTTGAGGGTTTCCATTCACTAACACGTTATTTTGGGGGTTTTTTAGTTATAGCCATTCTAATGGGTATGAAATGGTATCTCACTATGGTTTTGATTTGCAATTCTCTGAAGACTTATGATGTTGAGTAACTTTTCATGTGCTTATGCTATGTATAACTTTAAGGTATATCTTTTTTTTCACTAAGTTTAGATTGTTAGTATTTTTAATATTAATAGCTACATAGTATTTCATTGGATGTGTGTACTTGTACTCATCCAATTAATCCTCTGTTACTAGACCTAAATAATATTTTTACATCAACTTTGCATGTATGTGCCACTAGTTTGCAAAGATTTCTAAAGTGGATTTTGGGTTTTAGTAATATCTCTATTGAGAGTATTCAATACAAAATGTTAAACTATTCCCAAAATTGTTTAGTCATTTAAAACTCATAAAGAAGTATGTATGTTTTGGAATGCTGTCAATTTTTAGACATAGGTTCTGTAATCAGCCATCTGACTAAAAAAGTAACTTTTGATATATGTTCAATTGAATCTGTGAAACTCTAACTCTTCCTTAGTCATATTGGAAAACATAATTTGTTTCCTTTTCTCTAGTATTGATTATTCTTACTTGATTCTTTATCAAATTAATTGGGTAGCATTTCCAGAATAGTTAAGATAATGGTGCTGATACTGCTCATCCTTGCCTTGCTCTTGACTTTATAGAAAGTACTTATATTATTTTACTAAGTGTATGTAGGATGTATTTGATTTTTTTAATTGAGATGAAATTTATAAGACATTATGAATTTTCACACACATAATGAAATTAACCGTCTTAAAGTCAACAATTGAGTGGCTCTTAGTACATTCACTATGTTGTGCAACCTCCACTTCTGTCTAGTTCTAGAACATTTTCATCACCCCAAAAAGGAAACCTTGTACCTATTTAGCAGTCACTCCACATTCCACATTCCCCCTTCTCCCAGACCATGGCAACCACCAATGTGCCTTCTGTCTCTATGGATTTATCTAATCTGGATATTTCATATAATGGAATCATATAATATGTGACATTGTGTCTGGTATTTTTCACTTAGCATAATATTTCTGTGGTTGTGCATTGTGTGCTGAGGTACTCTAACCATTGACAGCCAGGCTGTCTACAACTCTGCTTTAGTCTTCACTTCCTGCTTGTACTGAGCCTAGATGTCAGCCAGAGGAAAAGCTTGAGGTTGTCTCAGGTCTTTTCTCGGTAGGTATCCTGCCCTATGCATGCATGTGGCTTTATAAATTCCCCAGTCTACACAAGTGCTTTTGAATGGCATAATTTCCCCAAAAATCTCTCTTCCCAGCTTTTGTATAGTGTGTATTTTTGGACAGTAAAGTTAATCTCTAAGCCTTAGGTTTATGTTAGAATTGGAAATAAAGATTTATACCTTATAAGGGTGTAATGAAGCAGGTAGTAATGAGAAATTTAGGTAAGACAGTGCCTGTGCTTTGCTTAGCACATTTGCCTTCACACTGAGGTGTGCCTGCACGTAGTTGTACGACAACTTTTGAACAGGTACACAGACCCACATGGTTTTAAACAAACAAATGTGTCCAGGTCCTCACCTTCTGTATGTCCTCTTCTAAAAATTGGTCTCTCTAAGAATCCCTTGGTGTTATGGCATCATATTGTTCTGGTTCTCCTTCCCCATCTCCCCCTTCATAGTCACTCCACTTCTTCACAAAAGAAAGACATATTATCTGTCTGTACATCTAGAATCTTATGTTTTATCACCCCAGGGCATAAAAGCTTCTGAGTCCCCAAATAAAGGGACAGTTAGGATGGCCTTGAGTTAAGGTGAGTGCACAGCAGCAGTGACAGCACCTGGGATCAGAGGCAATGTACACTCAAAGTGAATTTACTCTTCAGCCCACAGGTCCCGGCACCAGGACACATCAAGTGAAGTGAGGAAGAGGTTCCAGGACCTGGATGTCATCATTTGTGGGGACACCATTACCAAAGACTAAGATTTCCTACCAGAAATTTAGGGCAGTTCAGGAAGAGACTACAGACGCGGCATCCTAGTCACTGGCCATTTCCCAATAACAGAAGAAAATGATCAAGGCCCAGGTGACTTTTGGTTTGTTTTATTCTTTTCTTCATTAAGGGACTGATTTCTGGAGGACTTTAAAAATCAATTGAATTAAATGGAAAAGTATACATTGGTAAAGCAGGATTTGTACAGAAATAAACTTAGGCTCTAACTTCAACATCTAGAAAAGGTAAGATCAGGAATATATTGTTCATAGATTCAGCGTCATTGAAATACTTGGTTGTCCCTGGTTCCTGGCACAGAGCTCCTAAAACCCTTGGAATTTCCTGAGTGACAAGGGTGATAGGAGCCTCTTTTGTTCTAATGAGGCGACTCTTAGTGGACCCCTATATAACTTCAGGATGAAGGCTGGTTGCCAGAAAAACCAAGCCTTGATGAGAAGCTCGAGACTTTCAGCCTTACCCGCAACCTCCTCCAGGGACTAGAGAGGGGCTGGAGATTGAGTTCAGTCACCAATGGCCAGTGATTTCATCAATCATGCCTATGTAACAAAACCTACATAAAAACCTGTAAACAATGGGGTTTGGAGAACTTCTGGGTTGGTGAACACATCAAGGTCCTGGGAGGGTGGTGTGTGCAGAGAGAGCATGGATATCCACACCATCCCCGCACCCAACCACACCTTGCCCTGTGCATCTCTTTCATTTGGCTGTTTCTTAGTTGTTTCCTTTATAAAAATCCAGTAATAGTAAGTAAAGTGCTTTCCTGAGTTCTGTGAGCTGCTCTGATGAATTATTAAACCTGACGGTGGGTTGTGGGAAGCCCCAAATTTCTAATGAAGTCAACAGAAGGGTGAGTAACCTGGGGACCCCACACTTGTGACTGGTGTCTGGAGTGGGGTTGGTCTTGTGAGACTGAGCCCTTAACCTGTGGGGTCTTCACCAACTCCAAGAGTTGGTGTTGGAATTGAATCAAATTGTTGGACACCTTTGTGGTGTTGGAGAATTGAAGTGGTTGATGGGAAGGAAATCCCACTCATTTGATGTCAGAAGCGTTGTGAGTAAAAATAGCACAATAGAATTCACAGTAACTGAAGTTGAAACATAATGTGTGACAGGAACATCCTGTGGGTTATATTAGTTGTCAGCTTCTGTCTATGATGTCTCTGACAGTCATCACATCCAGAGAATCATGATAATTTGATAGTCACGGGATATGCACTAACTGCGGAGAAAGCAGACCAGTTTCTGAGAGGGGTCACTATTACATGGCACTTAGGTGTCAGGACATTTTTTGAATGGTTCTTCCTAGAGGTAATGTGATAGATGGTGTCTTTAAACTGTAGCCTTCTCATAAATGCCAAAGCAAGTATCCTCAGAGACCCCTTGGGAAGACACCAAGGGAACTCAGTGGACATAGTTCTCCATGGAGCCATAGCAAGGTGACCCAAGAACCCAGTCTTATGGCTGTTAGGGTCAATCTGGGAATAAGACCTAAATGGCCAAGGAAAGATTGCATGACTTTCCAAGGTCCTGTGTGAACAGGTAGCTGACCTGGTGTTTTGAGTACAGATTGGGCAGTAGGGACTTGAAAGTACTATTGTCGGGTAGGGGCATGGGTTGCTGTGATCCAGAGGGTTTTCTTTAGAACTTTAGAACTAAGATAGTACACACTCCTTTTTCCATGTTCAAAGTCGTTTCTTCCCTACTGCTTCCTCTTTTATTACCTTTTTAAATATTCAGTCATACAAATGTACATGGATATATTTTACAGGTAAAAAGAAAAACTCCAATGATTACAGAGTATACATAGTAAAAAAGAGTTTCTTTCCTTATCCTCTAGTGCAGCGTTAACAAATGGGTGGTAGTGTATGCTTCCTGTCACTGTTACCTGTGTGTACATTTACATCTTATCTATTAATATATATAGTCATGTGCCATATGATGATGTTTTGGTCAATAATGGACTTCATATATGACAGTAGTCCCATAAGATAATAGAGCTGAAAATTTCCTGTTTCCTAGAGACGTTGCAACATTGTAGCACAATTACTTCTCTTAAAAGTAAATTTAGTATAAACTAGGTGTACAGTGTTTATAAAGTTTACAGTAGTGTACAGTAATGTCCTAGGCCTTCACATTGACTCACCAACTCACCCAGAGCAATTTCCAGTCCTGTAAGCTCCATTCATGTTAAGTGCACTAGACAGGTGTACCGTTTTATCTTTTACACCATAATTTTACTGTTCTTTTTCTATATTTAGATATGTTTAGATATACAAATACTTACCATTGTGTTACAGTTGCCTACAGTATTCAGTACAGTAACTGCTGTACAGGTTTGTAGCCTTGGAGACAGGCTATATCATATAGCCAAGGTGTGTAGTAGGCTGTGCCATCTAGGTTTGTGCAAGTACCCTCTGTGATGTTCACACAATGATGTAGTTGACTGACATATTTTTCAGAATGTATCCCTGTCGTTAAGTGATACACGACTGTGTATATATGTGTGTGTATGTATATATCTATTTACAGAAGTATCTATCTTTACCCTTAGATCCTTGGATAGCACCTTTCCATTGTATCTTCTCTTTTATAAACTAGATTGGTAAATGCTAGACCTCAACTATCCTCCATATTTATTAATCTGTCTTTTATATATTGTATCATTTTGTCCTTGTGCTGCCTTTTGGGTAGTTTCTTTGGATCTACTTACCAGTTCACTAATTATCTCTTCGATGTATGTTGCTAACACACTTGGTAATGTAAATATAAATAATTTTAAAAATATGTGTTAATGTTTTTCAAGTAACACTATGTATTTTCTTAGTCTGCTTAATAATACTTAATATTCTCTTGTTCCTTGGACATATTTTAGAAAGATTCTTTTATTCCTCCTAACATATAAAATACTTATTTAATATGTAGTATCTTGCTATTATAGTGTTTGGAGTTTCTTCATCTTTGATTCTAATATTGAGTATGAAGATTAATGGTGAATATAGGAATGTACTTTATTCATATTGATATTGTTACAATATATTTAGTGCCTGGCAAATATGTGCTCAAAAAAAAAAAAGAGGATTAGCAAGAGCATTAAATGATTGGTTCTTACAGAAACTTCTGATTTATTAAATCGATGGATAACTGTACCATTACAGAATATTTTGCTAGAGATAGATTTCGAATGTAGATAGATTTTGGAGATCGGTTTCGCTTCTATCACAATACATGTTTTTAAAAAGTCACAGCGCCTAGGTATATAGATGCAGCCTAAATGGTGAACAATGATAAGAACAATGCCCTTCACATTCCATGTCAATAAAAGAGAAACACTTCATATTAAGCAGGACTCTGTTTTTATAGGAATTGCTGACCCTGGAGGATGTGGCTGTGGAGTTCACGTGGGAGGAGTGGCAGCTCCTGGACCTTGCTCAAAAAGACCTGTACCGGGATGTGATGTTGGAGAACTATAGCAACCTGGTGTCAGTGGGTGAGGACAGTGCCCCATGTTGTTCAGAGGGTGCCCAGTCATTGTCCTTTCCTTCCTCAGCTTCTGAAAGCTCCAGAGGGCCTGTGGAGCTCTGAAGTGGTAGATTTTTCAGTCCCTTCTCTGGCCCCAGATAAAAGAATATAATGTACCCCCTTTTGGGAGAAAAGCCTTTGCTTTGCAGACATGTAAATTGTGTAGTTCCTAAAATAAAACATCCTCCTGTGATGACAGACCACAGCTTAATTCAATGAGCCTAAGTCGTCTGTCATTTCCCATGAACAGGGTATCAAGCCAATGAGCCAGATGTACTCTCCAAGTTGGAACGAGGAGAACTATGGACAGTAGAAGATGAAATCCATAGTCAAATCTATCCAGGTGAGTGGGTGAGAGCCAGCAATGAAGGTGGCAGAGCAAGTTGCATGCTAGTCGTTTAGAAGCATCTCAGCCATGAGGGGGCCTGAGGGTGTGTGGATAGAGCCTCCAAACATTCCTCTTTGCACACAAGAGCTCTTTTAGGTATTTAGAGGAATATCTATCTCTTTTTCTCCTCTTGGATTTGATCATTGTTTATTTCAGCTAGATCCTGATTTTTTTTCCTCAAGGTTTCTTCTTTAGGATTTTAAAGTCTTACCATTCTCCTCCTATCAGAACATCCTTGCCTGTTCTTTCTATTTCTCTTGCTATGAAATTGTACCTCCCATGTCTTTCTCCAAAGAGAGATTTTTGATCTAAGCACTGTCTTCTGACTACTGCACCTTCCTGCCCCTTTGGATTGTGTTGTACACCTCAAATCTATATAATCTTTATATCAGATATCAGTGATATCTCAATAAAGCTATTAAGAAACAAGAATGAAGGTATGGAATCAGAAATGTGCACATCCTTGTGGGGACCTCTCGAAAGATTGGCCTGAACTCAGCCACATGAAGGTTAGAAATATTTGTAGGGGAACTAGTTGAGTGTGAACTTGGGTAAATAGGGTAATCATTGTAAATTTTTATTTCTGGGTTGACTGTTGTGGACTTTTATGTGCAATTGAGGTAGAATGGGGGGGATTATAAGTTTGTTTTGTATTGCCCTTGAATATACTCATACTTTTAATAGGCTGGCAGGAGTGTGGCAACAATAAAGTACATTCAGTAGTACTTAACAAATGGAAGGCAAAACTCCTGACAGTCTTGGTCTGAGATCAAAAGTGTAATCCTTCAAGACCCCTTAAACAATGGCAAATAAGACATTTATGTAGAATTTTGAAAGATAGTGGCAGGTTTAGGGATCATTGCAGCAGCAACATTGAAATAGGAACAATTATTCAAATATCACATGTGTACAGGCACAGAATGTGACTGAAAAAGGTGAGTTCCCTAGCCAGTGCAGCAGCACATCTACTTCTGAAGACTATGGGGTCCAAAGTACATAGGGATCACTATTTTTCTCTTTCTGCATTGATATAGAAGAATGTGTTACAATAATCTAAAATATTAGAGAGTTGACTACAGAAGTTTTCCTTTAAATGTGAGATTGATACTTTGGGAAATTTGGTTTGATGGTCTACGTATGAAAAACAGATAGCAAGTTAGAGGAATAAGATGACCGTACAAAAATCTATCAGTTATCTTGAAATCAAATGTTGTGTTTACAACATTCTGACTCACTTCTTTGGGATAATAGTTTCTAATACCTATGTCTGCTTATTTCCCTAATGAGTATAGTGTTTGGTACCCCTGAATGGGCTTTAACAAACCCAAATTTGAAATATTACAATAATCATAAAGTTGGTCCTGTGCCTTCATCTTGTTTCAATCTACACACTTTTCCAAACATCTCATCCAGTCCTCTGTCCTTAAATTTTTACTTACTGATGATTTCCACATTGTTATCTCCAGTCAAGACCTTTCTCAAGATTTATATATCTGAAACTGGAATTTTAATGTTTGTACTTGAATATCTAAAACCCATTTCGAGATTGATACGCTTTAAAATGCACACTTAGTTTCCCCCATATTTGGAACCTCAGGTTTAGTCCCCATCTCATTAAAAGGCATTACCCCACTATCTAGTGGCACAATCCAAATAATTAGGAATAATCCTTAATTCCTCACTTTTATTAATGTCTTCATATTGAAATCATGACTGAGCCTTATTTTTTCTTTCTCTAAATTATATCCTGATTTTTTCCATCTCCCTCTCTGTTGCTCCCTCAAACCACTATTCATAATTTTTATCTACCTTCTTTATTTCATTGTTTCCTTATTCAGTTTTGCCCTATCTAGAATGTCTGCTCAGAGAAAATAAAGAATATATTTCTCTTTTTTTATTTTTGCCAACACCTTGATTTCAAGGAATATATTTCTAATTATATCCCCATCATCAGCATAGTGCTTGATCCATAGTCATAACTTAATAAGGATGTGTGGATCCTTATTTGTATGAATGCGTCCCTTCTCATTTTAAAGCAAATAGTCCTCCAACTTCTGTGGTCCAGTGCTAACAGTGACTTAATTTTATTGTCCCAGCATGCTTTATAAGATCACATTTAGAAAGCAGCCAAACCTGTGTTTATTTATTTTGAATAAGCTAATATTATTTATGTAGTGGCTTGTTTTACCTTTTGTTTTCTTTGTTAAATTACTGTGTTTTACCCTCATTCAAGTGACACTGAACATATCTACATGGAGTTTTAAACTGAGGTAATAGTGTAGTCAATAAAGAGCCAGCCTACACAAAACTATTTGTGAAATGGTTTTATTTTGTTCCATCTCATGGAAAGATTTATTGTTCTCTTCTTTCCTAGAAATGAAGAAAGTTGATGATCATCTACAGGTGCACTCACAAAACCGAAGATGTCTGAAGAGAGGGGAACATAATACATTTGGAAACATCGTTCAACAGAGAAAAAGTAATTTTCCTTTAAAGCAAAATCATGATATATTTGACTTACATGAGAAAATATTAAAATCAAATTTAAGTTTAATCAACCTGAACAAAAGCTGTGAGATCAAGAATTCTGTTGAGGTTAATGGAGATGGGCAATCTTTCCTCTATGACAAGCATGAACAATTTCATAATGAAATGAAATTCCCTGAATGTGGAAAATGTACGAATATAAATTCACAACTCATAAAGCATCAGAGAACTCAAAAGATACATAAACCCCATATATGCAATGAATGTGGAAAAGCCTTCCTCAAGAAGTCTCGCCTCATTGATCACCAGAGAGTTCATACAGGAGAGAAACCTCATGGATGCAGTATATGTGGGAAAGCTTTCTCTAGAAAGTCCAGACTCACTGAACACCAGAAAACTCATGTACGAGAAAAACGGTATGAATGCACTGAATGTGACAAAGCATTCCGCTGGAAATCACAGTTCATTGCACATCAGAAAATTCATACTGGAGAGAAACCATATATATGCAGTGATTGTGGAAAAGGCTTCATCAAGAAGTCTCGGCTCATTAATCATCAGAGAGTTCATACAGGAGAGAAACCTCATGAATGCAGTCTGTGTGAGAAAGCATTCTCCAGAAAGTCCAGGCTTGTTGAACATCAGAGAACTCATACGGGAGAGAAGCCCTACGAATGCACTGAATGTGACAAAGCATTCCGTTGGAAATCACAACTCAATGCACATCAGAAAACTCATACAGGGGAGAAATCATATATATGCAGTGATTGTGGAAAAGGCTTCATTCAGAAGGGCAATCTCATTGTACATCAGCGAACTCATACCGGAGAGAAGCCTTATATATGCAACGAATGTGGAAAAGGCTTCATCCAAAAAGGCAATCTCCTTATACATCAACGTATTCATACTGGAGAGAAACCCTATGTATGCAATGATTGTGGGAAAGCCTTCAGCCAGAAGTCATGCTTAATATCCCATCAGAGATTTCACACAGGAAAGACTCCTTTTATATGTTCTGTGTGTGGAAAATCCTGCTCACATAAGTCAGGTCTCATTAACCATCAGAGAATTCACACAGGAGAGAAACCCTATACATGCAGTGACTGTGGGAAAGCTTTCAGAGATAAGTCATGCCTCAATAGACATCGGAGAACTCATACGGGAGAGAGACCCTATGGATGCTCTGATTGTGGGAAAGCTTTCTCCCACTTGTCATGCCTTGTTTATCATAAGGGAATGCTGCATGCAAGAGAGAAACGTGTAGGTTCAGTCAAGTTGGAAAATCCTTTCTCAAAGAGTCACAGCTCATCTCATATAAATAATCTTATTCAGGATAAAAACCCTGTTAACATGGTGACTGTGCAGATGCCTTCTGTGGCAGCTCAGACTTCATTAAATAACAGTGAGTTCCAAGCAGATAGCAACGTAGCCACTGTGGGACAGCCAGCTGCCAGATATTCATCCTCAGCAGACAACAGAATTTGCACAGAAGAAAAACGTTATGAATGCAGTGAATGTGGTAGTGCTTTCAGTGATCAATTACATCATATTTTATGTCACAAAAAACACAGGAAAAAACTGTGATACATTCAAGGTGGAAAACCCTTGAGTAAAACCTAGTTCATTATAATTATGTGGCTAATAAGCATATAATGACAGCAAAATAGTGAGAATGCAGAGGCTGGGAAAGTCTGTTATGGAAAGATAGACTCTATTAATCTGGAGTATGTCTTCAGTGAACATAGATCACAGGTCATCAGTGAGCTCATAGTTGGTAGAAATATAATGATCATGGAAAAGTCCTTGCCCAGACACAAAACCTCAGTAGGTGTCAGAGAGTTCTGTAGGAGAGAAACTGATGGAAGACTGTTGAAGGCCATGAATGTGGCAGAGTTGGCAGTGGTACATTCTGCCTCATCAACTGTGAGAGGAAATCATAGAAATAAAACTATGAACACACTAACTGGAACATCTTCAAAACAGGAGAGAACACATGAAACCACCCCTGTGAAAATGAGTATTTTAAAGATTACTGTCATAAATCTAACATCATTATACAGCAGATAATATACAAGAAGTATATTTTAGGACAATATACTTGAATCAAACTCCTCGGTATATCAGTAACTCCTTAATTAAAAGGAGGTTGTCTGTGTTGCACATCATTGGTAAAATTTATAATACAATTCACCCCTCCCCTCTTTTCTGGGCATGAGTCTTCTAGTCCCAAACAAGACTATTATATGATTAGCTCTTGTATTTCTTTGATTACTAAATTTATTTGTTACTTTGGACTCTGAAGTCCTTCAAAAGGAAACTTTGAATATATTTAGTTCTATAATGTAGCATACCGTGTTTGGATGTATTTACTATGAAATATGACTCCAGGGGAATGAAGTTCAAAACTCATGATTAACCCAATCAGCTATGCTCTTACCTTAGAAGGTAGTTTGCATTCTAACTCTGTGGTTTCTCTTATTGTTGATATACACAACACTCGGAAACATTTTTTTTTTCATTTTTTCCTGTAATAGGTACTGTAGGTGATGGCAGTGATAAACAAAATTTTGAGCCAGCACTTTTTAAAGCTAGATTATATGCATATAGCAATTTTACCGTCCAGCAAATGTATATACCCATATTAGTTGACAGGGACATACAGCATAAGGATTAAAGTGTCCTGATAATTTCTTGTTCAAGGGACATTATTATTTGGAGTGGGAAGGGGAAAGGGCACAATTTTACTTACATAAAACAGATATGAATAATTTTTTTAAAATGTTCATGTCTTATCTCTACCTAGGTTTAAATTCCTTGATAGTTGGCAGATAATTGTGTATTCCCCAGCACATACCAACATAGAAATCAATTATATGTAGATTTGGAAGGTTAATAAAGGTGCATGATTGGCCCAAAGGACAATCAATCAAAATTGTTTGTGTCATTGAAGGAAAGGAGCTATTGGAAAGAAATTCTAAGGATTAGTATTATTTTAAAAAAAAAAA
>VBSM01001793.1:1449146-1459407 GCA_008086735.1 Cheirogaleus medius | reverse complement strand
TTTTTTTTTTTTTTTTTTGTATCTGCATTGTGGCAGGCACTGTTGTACATACAGGTACACTGACAAACAAAACATAAAAATATACAAAGTATCCAGCCATTAACAGGATGGATTCAGTACAGGTGCTCTCCAGTAAAGAATAAGAAAGGGACACTTCAACCCAGACTCTAAATTCTCTCCATTTATTGTCTTGTGAATCTGCACATGCTATAATGGCAGCTATAATGTCTTTAATCCCTGAACTAATCAGTCAGGGTCTCTGAATGGGTTGCCTGGGCCTGCTCTGCCGACCAGGTGTTGAACTCACCTTTCAGAAGTTGGCATCCCAGATACATAAAAAATTTTAATTGGATAGACAATTTCAGGTTGCCTCTTGAAAAAGGTACCATTCACCTCCCCACCTTTATAAAAGTTATAGCTAACATTTATTAAGTGTGCTGTTTGTCAAACGATAACTTTATTATTTAGTTATTTTATACTCTCATATGCTCCATTTCCATCTTCCTGTGTTTTAGGGAAATATTTGATGACATCTGAAGCCTCATCCCTTTTCTCCCTGTCACAGTTACGTAACCACATACTCTATTCAGTTGTGCATGGGCATTGGTCTTCACAGAGACTGCCGCAGTATTTGGCCTCCAGACAGTTTCACCCCTAGAAGAGCGTTGCCTATTCTCTTCTCCACCCCCTGATGGGGTCTCAAAACCTACACAACTTTGGTCCACTGTGACCACTGCCTCCCGGATCCCCTTCAGCCATCTCACCTTCCTGTTGATCCTCCAGAGGCGCCCCTAAGCCGCAGACCCTTCGGGGTACTAGGCAATTCCACCCTAAACTCCCACGAAATTGTGTTTTCTGCTCAACGGAAACTGCACATCCCCTCAGATGACTCCGTCCACGGTGCTCCTTCCCAACGGCTCGGTGTGGGGCAGAGCGCGGGCCATCTTATTTTTTCTGCGCAGCCTGCTAAAGTTTTCATACTTCCAATCATTTCCGCATTTAGCGCGGTGATTGGGGTGCCCTGAAGTTAGTGGGGTACCTTCCCCCAGCGCTGCGGTGTAGCAGTCCTTACCGCGGCGACCCGGGCGCCGAGATGGGCGCGACCGGATTACGTCACAATGCGGGGCCGACGGCCAGAACTCGGACTTCCGGGAACGCCCAGTTTCCGGCAGACGCCTTGGAGTTTCCCTGCAGACGCCTTGGAGTTTCCCTGCAGAGCAGGGGCTTGCGGAGCTGGAGCACCCGAGTCGGCAGTCGTTTTGGTCTTGGGTTCAGTCTTTGGTCTTTACTGGTGGAGAGTGGGAAGCCCAAGATCAAGGCTGTGGCATTTGGTGGGGGCCCTCTTGCTGCATGATAACGTGGTACAAAGACATCACCTTGCAGAGGGCCAGAGAGAGAGCAAGAGAGGTCCGACTCATCCTTTCATAAGAAACCCACTCGTGCAATAATGAACTCGCTCCTAAGAAAATGGCATTATTCCTTTCATGAGGGCAGAGCCCTTGGTGGCCTAATCAACTCTTACGTTTCCCACCTCTTGCCGGTGTTGCATTGTGGATATAGTTTCCCACATAGGCTTTTTAGGGGAATGTTGAAACCATAGAAAGTCAAAACTGCACGTTTGAACCTAATAATATGGTAGGTAACTTTTTAAATCACATTATCCCTTTTCCAAGAGCTTTTACAATTTTTGTTTTTGGATGGTCTGAACGTAGTAAGTTATCTCACTTGATTGTTCACAGTCAGTTACAGATTGAATTCCTGTTCTACTACTTTCCCCCCTTTCCACTACTGCACTTGACGAGTCTTTAAAAAAAATTTGGTTTTGTTTCAGTTTTTTTATTGTTTTAGATTGTGCTTGTACCAGGATCAGACTTAAAGATCTGCTTTGGTGTGCTCTAACTCTGTGCCTTTCCCTGAGCATGCATGGTGATTTTCTAAATTCCTCCATATATGCACTTGCCTTTGAATAGCCTCAGTCTTAAATGTCTGTATTCCAAAAGAGTGAACAAGACTAATGATAGGTGGAAAAGTAACAAAGAAAAAATGTTCAGGCCATTTGAATCCCCAGAGGGGGCGTGGGACAGCCTTTCATCCGTGGCGTGTGAGTGTCATAATGGCCGTCTGCACCTCTGTGACCACATGCAGCAGTAAACAGTTTGAACACAGGCCCCTGATATCTGGAGGACAGAGTTCTTATTGCACACCCTGGATTCTCCAGGATGTGTGCAAGCTGCTACAGGAACACATGAACCACCCACTCCGTGCCAGAAATTAGCTGCAATTTGCTGCTCAAACTTTTCCCTGGAAGATACAAGCCTTCTATAATATATGCTCCAGAGTTGCAAACTATTTGCATCAGACAGATTCTACCAGTGCAATTGTTGCCTTTGTGGAGGATTCCTGGGGAATTTCCTACTCTACCACCTTCGTATAATTTGGTCCCACTGAAGATTTTGACATCAAGATGAAACTTGATTGTGTAGTGCAGTGTGGTATTAAAGACTGAAAGAGGCAAAAAGAAACAGAAAGACCAGGAAACTTGACAGAAAAGTAATCTCTAAGGAAAAGTGAGGTTAACCTGGGCGAGGCAATGATAGGTGACAGCAAATAAAACAAAGCCAGGAGCAACATTTTCAGAATACATTGAAATTTATTTCCTCAGGGAAAGGCACAGAGTTAGAGCACACCCGAGCAGATCTTTAAGTCTGATCTTGGTGCAAACACAATCTAAAACAATCAAAAAACTGAAACAAAAACAAATTTTTTTAAGGCTAGTGCTTGATGAAAAAGAAGACATTTATATTCACACTTATAACAGAATAATTGTGAATGGGTTCCTGATACAAATTTTAAGAGTATAAAATGATATTTTTAGAAGAAAACAGAGAGCATCTCTAATATATCTTAATAGGAAAAGACTTTTTAACAGACAGGAAATATTAACCATAAAAGAGGCCATCATAAATAATATGGTATTAAAATTAAGAGCTTCTTCAGGTGTGAAATTCATGTAAACATTTCAGAATACTGTTTGGCAACTGAGTAGATGTAAACCTAGATCCCAACAATCCACTGCCATATATATGCCCAGCAGAAATCCATGCATGCATCACCAAAATGTGTTGTAGAACTTCCATACCAGCACTATTCATGACAGCCCCATGCTGAAAATTACTCACATATGCATGAAGAACAATTATTATATTGCTTGATATATGTACAGTTAAATTCTAGCACAAAATACATGCAAACTTCACAATATGTGGATTTTTAAAAGCCAAATACAAAAGAATTCATGCTAAATTATTCCATTTATATAAATTACAAAAAAGCGAAAGTGATGTATGCTATTAAATGCCAAACTCATGGTCACTCACAGGAATGGCAGAGGCACAAGGAAACACCTCCCAAGCTGACAATATTCTGGGGTTTTTTTTGGGTCTATGTGCAGATACATTTGGTTTGTGAAATTTCATTGAGCAGTGCAGTCATGATCTGTAATAAAACTTTTATAACTATATATCAACAATTGGCTGGGTGCGGTGGCTCATGCCTGTAATCCTAGCATTCTGGGAGACCGAGGCAGGTGGATCGCTTGAGCTCAGGAGTTCGAGACCAGCCTGAGCAAGAGTGAGACCCCATCTCTACTAAAAATGTAGAAAGAAATTGACTGGACAACTAAAAATATATAGAAAAATTTAGCCGGGTATGGTGGTGCATGCCTGTAGTCCCAGCTACTCGGGAAGCTGAGGCAGGATCACCTGAACCCAGGAGTTTGAGGATGCTGTGAGCTAGGCTGATGCTACGGCACTCTAGCCCTGGCAATAGAGTGAGACTCTGTCTCAAAACAAACAAACAAACAAAACTATATATCAACAATTAAAAAGTAAGTTGTAAGAAAGTAAATAGATTAGTATGCAATGTCTTTAAATTGTCTATGTCTAGAGTTGCAGTCTGTGGCCTGTTAGAAAAACAGGGCTGTGTGTCACCACCTCACCTTCCTCTCCCCCACAATCACCACCCAGCCCCACCCCTGCTCCTACTCCCCCCTCTGTGGAAAAATTGTCTTCCGTGAAACCGGTCCCTGGTGCAAAAAAGGTTGGGGGCCGCTGGTCTAGAGTAAACATATTACATAACTTTACATTGTGATTAATTTTTAAAGACATAAAATGTTTTTACAGCCCACTGCTATATCTAGGTTGAAATCTAAGCATTAGTAAATTATACAGCACCCAAAGAAGAGGAGTAAAATGTAGAGATTTAAAATAAATTAACAAGAACAAAAATCAACACAGAAAGACAAGAAAGTAGTGCAGCTGTCAGGACGACCACGCAATATGTTGGTAAATGCTTTCCAAGTATGTCCATTATCACATTAAATAAAAAAGACTAAGTACTCATGTTAAAGTAAACATTGCTTGACTTTATTCATTTGGACATTTTTTGGGAAAGATATACAGCTAAGAAATAAGAATTAAAGTATTAATAGGTAAGTCAAAAATACATTTCACATATTTTACCAGTTGACCAACTACAATGCCAAGATAAATATCAGATAAAATATGCTTTATATTAGTTCGTCATTGTCATATTAGTATTAATCTAAATTCTAAATTTTACATATCCTATGTAATATTTCCTAGTATTATTACTTAATGGATAACAGCCACAATCTGATTGATTTGCATATATACACACGCATGCCCACATACATTTATGTACATGCACACATTTATAATGTACAAATGTATGTGTGTGTGCATGTGCACGTGTGTGTATGTTTACCATCGCTATATTTTGATATAACTGTTACAGTCCTGTGGGGGATGAATGAATAAACAAATAAACATTGTGCAAAAAACATACAAATAATATCTTCCTTCTATGATTAGGGGGGTTTTGTGTTTCTTATCCAGACAAACCAGAGTCTGGATGTCCTGGAGTCCTGGCTCATGAGCAGAAAGGGGCTGACAGCTGGGAAACACCCAGCGACCACTGCAGTGGTGTTCACCAGGAGCCAGCTGGGATTAGTAACAAGAGCCAAACAAACCTGAAAGATGCAGGAAAGGGTATAAAAATAGGCAAAGAAGCTCACCAAGAGAAGGATGGCTTTAGTAGCTCTGGACTCAGGGGAAGATCTGGGGGAGACACTGGCCCTATGAATGTGTCGCACCTGCTGCTTGTGCCTGTGCAAGACCAAAACCATGAAGCTGCTGGCCCAGAGCATGAGCCCCACAAAGAACACGTCAGGGAATGACAGCAGTGCTGCATACAGGAAGTCTATAGTTTTCTCTTGATGAACAGCAGAACAGTATTCTAAATCTTTTGTGTTTGTAATATTTTTATTGTTCAATTTGCCAGTCACATACATGAGAAAAATGACATTTATTAGCATTTGCAGGATCCAGCACAAGAAAATAGAGGGACCAATGTACTTACAGGCTTTCAATTTAAGCTCTGCCCACCTGGAGCTCCTGGGATGGATCGTGATGGCCTGGAAGACACTCAAGAGGCAGGTGGTGCCAATGGACACTCCCCTGCCCACTCTGTGAATATAGGAAGACAATTTGCAGCCCAAATCATTGAAGACATGTTGCTGCCCAAAAGATACCACCGTATATGGGATTCCTCTAGAGAAAATGACCAAACAGTTGGCTACAGTCAGGTGCTCCACAACCAGATCTGTGGTCCTTAACCTACACCCAGTTAAATAAAGGAAGAAATAATGGAATAGAAGAGAGAAATTCCCCAGGATTCCAAATACAGCCTGTGATAAGAAGATCATTCCTATGGCCAAATCCCTGGTAAACATCCTGTTAGTTCTCAGTGATTGATATTTGTCTTCTGAGCAGAAGAATCCTGCATAGAAATAAGGAGTGGGCTACAATTGCTGCATTGGATGAAATCCACTATTCTCCATTTACCAACAGTTTTCATGTGGAAAGCATTAAAATTTTCCCATGTTTAGGGTTTCCAAGAGTTGAATATATAACCTTTAAAGAACATTTGCAATGTATGAATCACAGCTATGAAAGCTATATATGCTGTGACTTCTTTATTCCTCACAAATTTATGAGACAAGCAGAGATTTTATTTTCCTTATAAAGATGAAGAGAATGTAGGCACAGAGATTAAGTGTTTGGTGTAAATTCACACCCTCGTAGAGGCAGAGTGGAGATGAGAACCAGGCTGTGCTGGTAACAAAAAATACTGTATTTAATTCATTACATGCTTAAAAGCTGCTTAGCTCTGTTGTTCAAATGAACCAGCTCTAAATTTAGTTTTAATTTTACACCTTGTCGTTACATTTTATTTTAAAATTTGGTAGTAATGATTTTTCATTTATTTATTCAAATGTATTCTATAGGTCAATGTAATTTTTAAATAAAGCTTTAGAGATCTTAGCAAAATGTAGTAGATACACAGATTGCAGTGTAATACTACAGGTACCTGCCCCTTGATATTTGGATTTAATCAATGCAGAAATGGCATGATATTAGAATGGCAACAGAATGACTCATCTGTTTTTATCTCAGGAACAAAATTACAATGACAAATATTAAAGGAACTATGGGATGTAAAACACTGATGTCTGATATAATATATGGTAGAAACTAAGTTATTACTAATTTCACATCATATGCTTATCTATTGATTAATACCTGAGTTAAATAAAATTATTAGCAATAAGGAACTATTTGAGAAAGATTAAAATGTGGGATACCTGCAAAATGGAATGATGGGGCAAAAAATCTTGTGTATTGTATAAATTAAAATACATTTTTGGATTAGCATTATATTTTAAAGTAGAGGAAATATCACAAGATACATCTGAGCCTGACATATACTGTCTGAAACTCATAAAGTTAAGGTTTCTTTAAATGATGCTTCTCTAACTTTAAGAGGGAAAAGTCTCCGCATAGTCTGTAGAGACGCAATTATTGAATCCACTAATCACTTCATTAGCCCTGAGTTAGAGAAAACTTTTCTGTTCCAGCAACTGCTATTAGATACACTGTTTATGCACAAGATTAAAATATTCCTGTAGATTCATCCTACTCTTTATTAAAAGCATGGAGGTATTATTGATGCACCAGCGGTAAACCTGAAACTCATGTCCATGATTCCTGTCAAAGAGGCTGGGCAGCAGAATATTGGAACTGCAGACCTTAGCACATTTAAAATCAGCTTTGTTTTTGGCTTGGACTAAACACCAACAATCGCCGTCGCTGTGAATTACAAGATATTAGATTAGGAGTCCTAGAGATTGGTGTGAGGTCTAGGACCCCTTCTATAATATCTTTAGTAGCTTAGCCCATGCCTCAGAATTACTTCTTCTGTATGGCTTTGGCACTGGACCAAGTTCAAACCCAGAAAAGACTTTTTCCAATATGATCACTTACCCAGACTTTTGGTACAATCTCTTCCCTTATGGATTCTGTCTCTCAGGTTGAAATGGAGAATAGCCACTGAATTCTTTCCGTTGCTTGGATGGTAGATACACCGTGAATGTCCAGGCAGCTTGTGCACATGCGAAAGGAGGCATCTAGACTCTGGGATATGGGCTTACAATTTTGTGACCTCATCTCTCCTAAGGACTGCAATTATCTTTTCACTCGTAGCAGCATCGTGAGCACAGGTTGGGGAGATGAAAATATTTCTGAAAACATTTTTCCCTGTTGCTAATTTTCAGGAAACAATTACAAGTTTATAGTTATCATCTCTTCAGAGACTATTGGAGAATTTGGGACAGGCTCTTTCTTCTACAAGATCCCTGGAGGCAGACCTGGTCTCACAGGAGAGCAGGAAATGCTGAGGTCTGACACACAAGGGACGGTGGCATATGTGTGTCTCACTGGACGCCCTGCCTCACTGAGTTCTCCTACCCAGACCTGAGATCTTTTCTAATCTTCAAACCACTGAGCTGCATCATCACATAAGTTATGAGCAAAAAAAAAGAACGACACAAATAGTTGAGAATAATTGAAAAAGAGGTATGACAAAGGACAAATATGATGCCATTTACATTAGATATCATTGGATTCATTTATACCACTCAGTGCTAATTAATATGAACATTTGGTAGGAAGATAGATTTTTACCAATATTAATCCCAGAAGTGATTAAAAGTAGGAGAAAAATCTTTCTGGAAGAGAGAAAGTTCCAAAACTATCTCTTACAAACAAAGCACTAGGGTCAGATATTTCATAGGCAGATTGCATCATGCTTTTAAATATCAAATAAGCCAATGCTATATTTAATTCAACATCATTGAATGTTCAACTCAGTCCTGTATACTTTCCTTTGCTGAAATTTCAGTAATGAACAATCCTGTCTTTATAATTAATTAAGCAATGTAAATTATGAGTTGAATTTTATTCTTTAATTTTTTTTCTACAAACAAATGAATAATATGATCCAGGTTCACTATGCAATCACCTCCAATTTTTAAATTAGTGGTTAGAATCATAGTGGTGGAAAATTCACACTACACACACACACATATCCTACATAAATTCATTTACACATGGATGCAGACACGTGCACACAGACACATGCACTCATATTTATACACATTCAGCCACATACACAATTGCTGCTGCAAACTCACCTTCATGCATACACTTGCCATGTACAAACTCACACTGACATTCATAAACCCTCATAACGATACACACTCACACCATATCACAATTACACTCTTTCATAAATTCACCCTCATACAGTCTACATGCATGTGTGTATCTCAATAACATGTTCTTATACAGAAGCACAGCTATATTTCCAGACTTCTGATGCTTGATAAAGTGTGCATTTCCGCATTTTATCATCCTTCTAACCCTGAAAGAACCTGAAAAGGCAAAATTTGTAGTGTTCAGCACTTGAAAAGTACCGTGAGCACCGCCTCCTATTTGGATACCTCTGGTGGGAAAGTTGGAGTATTTGGGAGAACGACAGTGTATGGGGGGAGGTGTGTGTGTGAGATAGAACAGAATATAATAGATGCCATGAGGAAAGGGGGACATAAAAATTGTGGTGGTGCAGAGAGCCTGTGCACCATGGGGTGTAGAGAGTGTAGGGAAGAGAGAGGGCAGAGGGATAAAAGGCAAAGGATAGTAAATGTTGCTTAGGGAATAAAGAGCAATGCCACTTTAAGAATTCAAAGAGACAAAGGAAGTTAAGATATGGAGTATTTTCAGATGTGGGGTGATAAGAGTAGCAGGGGGTCACGGGAACAACAGTGCTCATGAGGATGGGGTTAATGGACCAAAGTGAATACAGGTCAGTAGAGGGGAGGGGTTAAAATACGGTATGGAAGGAAGGGGAATACAGATGGGGTGGGCCAATCTTGTAGAATAACGATCCAACGTAGATAGAGTTTGGGACAAGGAGCTGGAGCCTGCGGGAGGCAATGGGCAGGGGACAATGAGGGAGTTGTGGAGGGTAGTGGGCATAAGTGAGCTGCAGAGATCACAAGGAAGAGTCAGGATTATAGGGTTGGGGGTCATGGATCCGGGGCGTGCATTGGTTTTATAGAGATGAGAATGCCTGAACGTTGAGAGCTGGGGATTTTCTGGGCTGAGCCATAGCAAACACGGGGTATGAGCTGAGATACTGGAGTTGGAAGTATATATAGATAAGAGGGAGGAGAGCACAGATGATAGAGCTTGTAGGGGTGACTGAAGGTGAGGAGGGTCTGACTGAGGTTCCAGGAATAAGGACACTGAGGGATGGGTATCACAGATGTCATGGAATAGAGGAGGGGGCTAGGAGAACTATAGAAGGGTTGGATGGCACTCAGAGAGCGGGTGTAGACTTAGTGGCTCTCTAGAGGTCACACAGTGGAGGGGTGAAGGATGTGTCAGGGGAAATAGGAGTGGAGTGAGAGGAAGGATTAGGCAAGGGCTGATGAAGGTGGCAAAAGACATTCTGGGGGCCGTTAGTATATTCCCTCATTCATTCATCCCCTCACTTATGATCACATCACAACAGTCTTACATTCTCATTTCACCTCAAGAGGCAAAAACCTTGTTCCTATAAAATGCCCCCAAAGCCCCCTTAACTTGAGTGTGCAGTAGAGGACAGCAGCCACAATTTTAGGTGAACAACACTCAATAGTAGTTTCTTTTCTTTGGGTTTTCCACGTACAGAAAGTATCAACAGGAAGTATTAGAGGAGAGGCTGCTGACTGGTGTCTGGTATTCGGTGTTTCAAAGAGGCACCAGTTCATCCATTTGGATGGTCTTCTTCTTCTTTTTTT
>VBSM01001793.1:1437862-1449046 GCA_008086735.1 Cheirogaleus medius | reverse complement strand
ACCTTGGCCTCCCAGAGTGCTAGGATTACAGGCGTGAGCCACCGCGCTCGGCCCTTGAATGATCTTCTGTATGAAGAATATTATTCTCCAAGACTGAGGTGATAAACATCCCTTCATTTTTGTGATATTTCTAAAATATAACACTTCATTTTAAGCTTTCTAAGCTATTATTGATATAAGCTTACATTTGTAAGCTTTACCATAAAAAATAAAATGTTTAAGGCTGTACTCTCCCTTCCTTTTTTTATGTGAATCTGTTACTAGAGATAACCAGTGGTAAAAGTTCTGTAAATATATCGACAATTTTTAAAAATAACTTTTTTATTGCCGCAAATGTGTGGGTCTCATGATACCATGAGCAGATTTTCAATCCTGGGGGTAACGTTACCTGGGTGGTTTTGTTATTTTACATGGCAAAGGGGATTTTGCCATTGTAATTAGGTTACTAATCATCTTATTTTAAGATTAGGAGGTTGTCCTGGATTATCTGGTGGAGTTGAAGTAACTACAACAGTCCTTATCAGAAAGAGATGGCAGAAGATGCTATAGGAGAGGAAAAGCAGGACTGGAGGAAGCAAGGGATTTAACACACCACTACTGGCTTTGAAGATGGAGAACAGGTCGTGGTGCGTGCCTGGAGTCCCAGCTACTCAGGAGGCTGAGGCGGGAGGTTCACTTGAGCCCAGGAGTTTGAGGTTGCTGTGAGCTAGGCTGACGCCACGGCACTCACTCTAGCCTGGGCAACAGAGTGAGACTCTGTCTCAAAAAAAAAAAAAAAAAAAAAAGGTAAGCATAAGAAGAAAATAAATCCTGTCAAAATCTAAAATATCCTGGATGTGAATTCTTCCCCAGTGTCAACAATAGATCCCAGGCTGACTGAAAGCTTGACTTTAGCTTGTGACACCCTAATCAGAGTATACAGGCAAACCCCAAAGATTTCAAATATAAGCAATGAAAGAAAATAAATGGGCGTTTTGTTAAACTGCTAAGTTTGTGGTAAGTTGTTCTGTCTGAAACAGAAAAATAATACACATAGAAATAAATTTAATAGTAAAATATTTAAACAATACAGTAAAGTCATTCTTCTTTAATTTCATTAATTTCCCATGATGCTAGTTTGGTCTCCAGGTGTTACAATTTTCACCATTGATGTTTATTGTCTTTCTTCTGCAGTTTGAGAATATATCTGAAACAGTATCTGCAATTGCAGTATATTCACACATACACACACAGACACGCACACACCATATTCTCTTTTTGGCTCATATTTCAGAAGGAGAGAAGTAAAAGTTCTCAAATTAGAAAAGCATGGCTTTTCCCAAGGAATAGAGGTCATAGCATCTGACCTGGGACTCCACATTTGCCTGAGAAAGAAACATTCCCTTCACTGCTTCTTCTGTGGGCCTCTCTCTCATTATTTTGCTGAGTCACATCTGCATTTGTGAATATGGCATCATCATACCCTTCCTGGTATGGCGTGAATTGTGTATCCCCCAAATGTCATATATTGCAGTCTTAACCCCCAGTACCTTAAAATATGGCCTTATTAGGAAATAGGGTCATTGAAGAGGCAGTTAGTTAGGGTAAGATGAGATCACACTGGAGTAGGGTGGGCCCCTAACCCAGGATGGCTGCTGTTCTTATGAAAAGGGGAAATTCTGGAGACAAACTGTATTGCACGATACTTTAGTAGGAAAGTGGCCCACAGAAAGACACTCACTCATGCTCTCCCACACTGGGGATTCACTCTGGCTTTTAGCCAGTCCAGCCTTGTAGGATGCCTGCAGTTCTTCCCAGAACCTGGATTTTCCTTTTGCTTTTCTGTTGAACAGCCATGCTCCCTCTTGGATAATATGTTCAAGGTGTGATCATTTAACACTATTTTGGTTCTTATAAGTGGATGAGGCACACTGAAAATACCTTAAGTCAGCCATCGTGGGGAAGAAACCAATGGCTTCCAATGTGAGTTGTTAATATCGTGTTCTTCCTTGTACTCTTGCCTCATTAGACATCCTTCTCAGGGACTGTCTGGTTGTTTTTAGGCTGAATACTTGAAATGGTGCAACTTAGGGACCCAAAAATGAAAACTTAACTTGACTTTGGGTGGACGAACTCAGGGATGTGGAATCCTCGCAAGTACCTCCAGGCTCAGACCTCAATAACACTTATGGGTGAGAGCCGGTGTGCCTTCAGGCATCCTGAAAAAGTAATAGCCTCTCTCAAACGCTCCAACAGTCTCTTTGGAGATACTCACGAGAAGCTTGTAATTGGTTTTCATAATTAGCAACTGGAAAAAAGTTTTTCTGGAAATGTTCTCATTTCCCCAAGCCTGCACCGTCATTGCCACTGCAGGTGAAATGATAATTGCAGTTCCGAGGGGAGGTGAGATCACAGAGTCACAAACCTTTATCTCAGAATCCGACTGCCCCCTCTTCATCGTGTGCTTGCTGTCTTGACCTTCACACTGAGCCCATCACCCTGGCATACCAAAGAACTGCAGTAAGTATTTTGTATTTCATTGTGAGACACAGAGTCTGCAAAGAAACAAAGTCTTAAGTAAAGAAAGAAAGCCCAAGTGCTCATGCCTGGAAACGAGATTCTTCAGGGGTAGTAAAAGGTCCACTGGCAAAGCTAGACAATGAGAAGGAATAAGTTCTTAGCTATGAGCTGAGTCCACAAAAAGAGACAGGTCCTAGACCCTATGTCAATCTCTGATGACTTCTAGTGTCATTTAATAAAACTCTAGCTGAGGATGATTGGTGGTGAATAATTCAAATGCTAATAAAATCTGATACTCATTTGGAAGGTGCTTAGGATTGTAGTAATGAAATGAATTGGCTGTTCAAATTACTTTACACAAATCACAGAGTAAATTCTTGGTATTATAATTATAAATGTGTTTATAATGCCTACATAATTATAATAAATATTAGGATGGAACTATAAGAATTACCAAATCCTATGCAGAGACCATGATCTGAGTTTGCTTCTGGAGTAAAATATTTTTATTTAAATACAGATTTATGATCCACTTAATGGAACTAGTAATTGTTGTCTCCACTGTAACGTCTGTCTCTGGTCTGATGATTGTGGTAAGACTGCATTTTTCTCTCGAAGTTAGGAACACATTGGAGGGAAAGGTAATGTTATAATTATGAATATTAGAAAGAAGTTATAAGGATCAAATGTATTTTGTGTTACTTCCTCTGGTTTCATAATATACTAACATCAATCCCAAGCTCACAATACATTTTCTTGTTATTTGATTATATACATTAACAAGGTTTCATATTTTCCAGATTCCATTTATGTTAGTCTCTTGAATTTTAATATCTTTCATAAATCTCACTTCATTACTAACAGTTGCACCTAACCTAGTTATTAGTAATAGATAAGCATTTAGCTTGAAATTAATAATAACTTACCTTCTGTGCTACACTATTTTATCACAGAAAGTGTTTCACGGTTCATAGGTCAGAGACTATGGCTAGATAATTTCTTTGATAGATGCCACTATATTTTTGTTCTTAGAAATGAATCCTTCTACTCAGCATGGGTGGGGAACCTGCAGCCTTCTGATTTCAAGACTGCTCTTTTATAAGCACCAAAGCAGGCAAGAAAAGCTTCATCTTTCTCTGTTGCACCCCATTTAATAAAAGAATCTGTTCTGTAAAATTTTGATTCAGTCAAAAGGTCACACTTGAGGACTTAGAAGGCCACATGTGGGCTCAAGGCCGCAAGCTCCCCACCCCTACGTGGGTGCACTACATTTTACTAAGATCTCTGAAGCTTTATTCCTACTTAATATTGGTCTATAGAATAAAATTTTACACCAAAATAGAAACTTCTTACTACCAAAATTACATTATAAAATACAAAAAACATAAAATGGCAAGTTATAAAAACAAAGTAAGTATAGGTATAGATTATTTGAAAACATATTTGAAAACATATTTGATTATTTAAAAACATACCTATTATTGTTTGTTATGTACAGTAATTCTAAGGGCACTGTCTTTGTATCCAGCCCAAGTTTAAGTCTTCACACTGCCCCTATCCAGCATGTAAACTGAGACAAGATCAATTAACATCTTTGTTTTTATGATCTCCATGTCTTGACAATAAAAATAGTACTAGTGTCCACGTCATATAGTTCCGAAAAATCAAAGAAGGTACCATAAGTAAGGCATTATAGCAGTGATTCATATATTTTAAGACCCTTTTAAAGTTCATACATTCAACTCTACGAAGTCTCTTAACAAAATAAACCTTAAGTAAATAAATATTTATCGGTGCAAATACTGGATTTTGTTGATATAAATGTAGCCCTCACTGGATTTCTCCAGGCAGGATCCTCTGGCTCTGATGATGTCAGTCAGTGGGAATTGGCAGAATGGCCTCCAGATGTTTGGCAATAGGGATGGTCACATATCTCAGACTATAGTTAGAATCCTAGGCACTTTCCCTCTTCTTCACCATCATCTCTTCCTTTACTGCACTGAATTCAGGTTAAGGTCCTTATATTTAATTCTCAAGCACATTAATATGGGTACTTCTTGTGTCCCGAAGGCCACGGAAGCTTTTAGATTGCGGTATTTCCTCAAAGATTTTGGATGGAAATTTGTTTTATATCCTCACAGTGATGACAGACTATGTCCACAGGCATCATCTTCCTCTGAGTGTGTCCGGTCACTCAACAAGGCCCAAAAACTCCAGGTCGGTAAAACTGAAAATAAAAGCTCACATATATGTATATGGTTGTATAATTGTAGGAAGCGTCACAAAGAAAAAATAAAGGATTTTTTTAATTTTTAAATTTTTTTTTAATAAAGGATTTAGAATACTGTTCTACTGAGCCTCATGACAAAATCACAACTCAAGGTGTACAGTGTTGTTCTTACTCTGGTGTCTCTGGTTTAGCCACATAATCTGGACCTGTGGTTATGTAAGTTTCATCTTGTGTAGACAATAGCAGTAGGTCAAACCCATTCACAGGAACAATATTTTCCCTTCTTCCCAATCTTGGGGGAAATATAGATATTTTTAAATTAAAGGAACATACACAAATTACAAGTGCACGGCACAGCTCAGTGGAATTTCTGCAAACAATACACACCTCTGTGTGCAACTCCTAAATGCCAAAAAGAGAATATCGCCAGCACCCCAATGCCCCATTGTGCCTCCTCTAATTCTCTGTTCCCAAAAGGGTAGTTCTGTTGGATATATTTGTATAAGTGAAATTGTTGGGGCATAGCTTTACATCTATTCTAACATTTAAAAGATTAAATCATTTTTGCTTGTTTAGTGCATTATATAAATGCAATCATAAAGCAATAATTTTTAAAATTTGTCTTTTTTTTTTTTTTTTTTGAGAGAGAGAGTATCACTCTTTTGCCCTGGCTAGAGTGCCCTGGCGTCAGCCTAGCTCACAGCAACCTCAAACTCCTGGGCTCAAGCGATCCTTCTGCCTCAGCCTCTCGAGTAGCTGGGACTACAGGCATGCGCCACCATGCCTGGCTAATGTTTTCTATTTTTAGTTGTTTGGCTAATTTCTTTGTATTTATAGTAGAGATGGGGTCTTGCTCTGGCTCAAGCTGGTCTCGACCTCCTGAGCTCAAGCAATCCTCCCACCTCAGCCTCCCAAAGTGCTAGGATTACAGGTGTGAGCCACCGCGCCTGGCTATAAATTTGTCTTTTTTAATTGCATATGATTTTTCTAAATGTATTGCTTGCATTCATTAGCATTGTTGTATAAGATGCCACTGGGTGAATATAAAACAATTAATTGAGTCATTTTAATTTAATATGCATGTGAGTGGTTTTCAGAGTGGTAGTGACTGAGGTTGTCTATTATTTCCATATGATTAGCAAAAGAAGTTTATTCTGAAAATGTTGCATTATGCTTTTTTTCTATTTGCTCTAACTTGTTATTGCTTCCTCCAAGGAAACACCAGCTCATCCTTAATACCGAGTTTCATGAAATAGACTGCTAATCCTCTCCATTTCTATGTGCATCTTGACGTCCTTCCAGGTGTCCTCAAACTACGGCCGGCAGGCCACATGCGGCTTGCTGAGGACATTTATCCGGCCTGCCGGGTGTTTTTGCCGTCGCTACCTGTCCTGCTTAGCAGCCGACTCGTCCCAGGCCCACAGTGCGCACTCTCCAATGGTCTGAGGGACAGTGAACTTGGCCCCCTGTTTAAAAAGTTTGAGGACCTTGACAGTCCCACAGGAGAACACGTGAAAGTTTCTCTTGCTGTCAAAAATATTTAATGAAGCTTTTTGCTTATAGGAATGATTGTTGTCATAATGGAAAGGAAAATGTACTGAAGGACAGAGTAGCCTTTGGGAATATAGCAATAGGAATAATCTTCTTTACACAGACTACAATAGGAGTCCTGGGCAATTACTCTCTTCTCTACCATTATTTCTTCATTTACCGCACTGAATACAGGTTGAGGTCCAGAGACTTTATTATCAAGAACTTGATTATAGCCAACTCCTTGGTTATTCTTTCTAATGGAGTTCCTCAGACACTGACAGCTTTTGGGTTGAGACATTTCTTCAGCGATTTTGGATGCAAACTTCTATTGTATGTTCAGAGAGTGGGCAGGGGTGTGTCCATTGGCACCACCTGCCTCTTGAGTGTCTTCCAGGCCATCACCATCAGCCCCATGAACTCCAGGTGGAAGGATCTGAAAATAAAAGCCCCAAAGTACATTGGCTACTCCATTCTCTTCTGCTGGATCCTGTTCCTAGCAGTACATTTTGTTTTTCCTGTGAATATACTTGTCAAATGGAGCGGCAAAAACATAACAGAGAAAAGAAATTTTGGCTATTGTTCTACTCTAGGTCGTGAAAAAATTCTAGATGCACTATATATAGCATTACTTGTATTTCCTGAAGTTTTATTTTCTGTGCTCATAATCTTGTCCAGTGGCTCCATGATTTTCATTCTTCACAGGCACAAGCAGCGGGTTCAACACATTCACAGGACTAATAATGTGTCCTCTAAATCCTCCCCGGAGTCCAGAGCCACCCAAAGCATCCTTCTCCTGGTGACCACCTTTGTGTCCTTTTACACTTTCTCTTCCATCTTTCATGCTTGTCTTGCTCTATTTTATAACCCCAGTCTATGGTTGGTGAATACTGCTTCCCTGATTACTGTGTGTTTTCCAACTGTCAGTCCCTTTATTCTCATGACTTGTGACTCCACTGTATTCCGACTGTGCTTTCTCTGGCTGAGAAACACAAAATTTCCTAATCTTATTAGAAATATGTAAACTATCTTTTTGTCCAGTGATCAGTTGTTTTTCTCTCATCACCCTTGAAATGTCAATACAGAAACTTGTGAAAGAGCCGCGTCTTTCTAAGGAAATCCCTAATGGGATTGGGGATCTTCAGCGGATTAATTGTGGGACCCACATTGGCATAGCAGAGGTGAGTAAGGCAGATTACTCTCGTCCTAGGCATAATACTCTGTTTATAGTAGATTTAATCTAATGTTTCTTAATCTAATGGGTAGTTGAGCAAGTGACGTCCTTATGGGATAATTATCACAGTGAAGAAATGAGTGATGGGTATTGTTGGAAGACAAATGTCTGTGGGTTTCTCATGTGTGGACATATCTTATGGACAGACACAGAAACAGCACTTGTTATGAACTGTCTTTTCATTGAATGTGTAAAACATCCCTTGGAAGATAGGGATAATATCAACCTTTGGAGCAGTAGGCAGAACTGTTTCTTATATATGGAATAACGATAATAGCTCCCTTATGGGGCGAATGGTGGGACAGGCTTGCTGGTTGCTGCTTTAAACGATGAAATTTTTCTATACCCAAGGCTCCCAAACTGTTAGCCAAACACACTGCATATGCAGCATTCGCCAGGGCCTCTCTGCATCATCCCTGCTGGAACTGGGTTGCAAAGGGAGAAAGTGAAACTGACGCAATCAGATGTTCATACTGCATGCTGTGAAGTAAGTAATAAAGTTCCTTGCATTTTAAGTTTTTTTTTCAAAAATGTACTTCATTTTTCAGATTATGTTTAGGTTCACAGAAAAATTAAGTGGAATGTATAGTGCTTTCCCCTGTACTCTCTTATTCCACATATGCACAGGCTCCCCTTCTGTGAAAATCCCACAGGAGAGTGGTACATTTGTTATAACTGATGGACCTATATTGACACATCGTTATCACCCAAGCCCATAATTTTCATTAGAGTTCACTCTTAGTGTTGTACAGTCTGCGGGTTCTGAAAAATGTACAATGATGTGCATCAGATACAGTAGTTTCACTGCTATAAAAATCCTCTGTGCTCCACCTATTCATCCTTTCCTTTCCTCAACATCTAGAAATCACTGATCTTTTTACTGTATCTGTAGTTTTGCCATTTTAAGAATGTTATATAATTGAAATCACACAGTATGTATCCATTCACCTACTGAAGGACATCTTGGCTGCTTTCAAGTTTTGACAATGACAGATAAACCTCCATAAACATTTATGTGCAGGTTTCTGTGTGGACATAAGTTTGCGACTCATTTGGGTAAAATACCAGGAACTGCAATAGCTAGATCATATGGTAAGTATGGTTAGTTTTAGAAGATTCTTCCAGTCTGTCTTCCAATGTGTCTGTACCACTTTGCATGTCCAAAAACAATGAATGAGACTGTCTTTTGCTTCACATCTTTGCCAAGTTTTGGTGTTATATCTTGTCTTTTGGTCATTCTAGTACATGTGTAGTTGCTTCTCACTGTTTTAATTTGCCATTCCCTTGTGTGATATAATGTTGAGCTTATTTTCATATGCTAATATGCCATCTGTATAATTTCTATGGTGAGGTGTCTGCTCAGGTCTATTTTACATTTTTTACTTGGAGTGTCCCTTTTTTATTGTTGAGTTTTAATACTTCTTTGCATATTTTGGAAACATTCCTTTATCATATATGTCTTCTGCAAATATTTTCTTGATCTATGTACCTTATCTTCTGATTCTCTTGACAATGTCAATTGTAGAACAAGAGTTTTTAATTTTTATGAAGCCCAAATTATCATTTATTTCCTTCATGGAGCATGCTTTTGGTGTTGTATCTAAAAAGTAATTGTGAAACCCAAGGTTATCTAGATTTTCTACTATGTTAGCTTCAAGAAATGTGATAGTTTTGAGATTTACATTTACATCTATGATCCATTTTGAGTTAAATATTGTGAAAGGTGCCTGTGCCTAAATTCATTTCTTTTTTTGCATGTGGATATCTAGTTAGTACAGCACTGTTTGTTGAAAAGTCTATCTTTTCTCCATTGTATTGCCTTTTTCTTTTTTGTCAAAGATCAATTGAGTACATTTGTATAGGGCTATTTCTGGGCTCTCTGTTATTAAAATTAAATTAAAATTTAGCTAATTAAAATTTAGCTAATACCATACTGTCTTGATTTTTATTGTGATTGCATTGAATCGATAGATCTCACTGGGAAGAACTGTTATCTGAACAGTATTGAGATTTTCTACACATTAATATGATATATTTCTCCATTTACTTAGTTATTCTTTGATTTCTTTCTTGAGGGTTTGGTAGTTTTCCTAACATGGACCTCATACATATTATGTTTGATTTCTACCCGAGTATTTCATCTCTGTGGATGTCAACATAAATGGTATTGTGTTTTTAATTCTGAATTCCCTTTGTTCATTGGTGGTTTATAGGAAAGCAATTGACTTTTGCATATTAACCTTATGTTTTTCAACCTTGCTATAATTCCTTGGTTCCAGATTTTTAAAAATCAATTATCCCAGGCTTTTTACATATAAATCATTATCTGTGAACAAAGACAATTTTGTTTTCTTCCCTTCTGATCTGTATACTTTCTATTTCCTTTTCTTGTCTTATTGCATTAGCTAGCACGTCCATTAAAATGGTTTTTTATCTTGCTATGTTGCCCAAACTAGTCTCAAACTCCTGTGCTCAAGCAACACTCCTACTGAACTTTCCCAATTCGCTGAGATTACAGGTGCGTGCCACCATGTTTGCCTGATTTTAATGTTGAAAAGGAGTTGTGATAAGGAACATGCCTGCCATGGAATTGTACACTTTAATAGTTAATTTTATGCTATGTCAATTATACATCAATAAAACAAACAAAATCATCAAATATCTTTACACTGAACAGAAAAATGTCTGATCTTCTGACCCTGTCTTACAAGGCCTGGAGATGTGAGGTCTAATATCCACTGCAATAATAGAAGCAAAATATGGTGGTGATTATGGTAATGCTAATGAAAGGAGAGTAACTAGAGATGATTTTAAGGTAAAATGGACATACTGAGTTGCCCAAATCTCAGTATGACACTTGTGGATTATTAAAAGGTTTACCTGACTCCACCTTACTATATTTCAGTTCACCATCTGGAATTGTCCCAGTACTTTTACTGCACTAAGATATAGAGGGATCCTTGTTCATCATATCTGTAGAGCACTTACTTTGTACCTATTATTATATTTGATGCAGTTTCATGTCACACAAATTTTACAACAATTTTTAATTTATGTATTCTCCAAGTATTTCAATGCAGTGACATAGGAAAAATGTAAATTAAGTATATATTGGGCTAAATGGTACAGAAGAAAAAAATTGTTGTGTCTATCTCTAGATGTCAGTCAACTGCACTTCCCAGAACTTCTTTCCTATGTTGTTTGTCTGGAAGGGGTCCCACTTTCTCTGGCCACAGGCTCAAGGAACAATTTTTAGAGTTTAATGCATGGCCATGCCTTGCCATCAGGCTGAGTATGAGTTGACATGGCTGCAGCTGCTGCTCAGTCTGGGGAAACCAGGCTTTCCAACACATATCTAGGACAATACCCACTAACCTGTAGTGGGCTCTCTGGGACCAAAATGTGAGCAATCTGTACTCCCCACAGCTTCCTACCCATGCTACCTGTTTGAGAAGAGCCCTTCCCTCTCTGGTCAGAGGCCCAAGACACCATTTTGAAAGTTTAAAACTCGGGCTGAATTCAGGCTGATGAGCAACAGCTATGGCCCAGCAGAGAAAGGGCAGGGTGTAGCAGACTTGCCATATAATTGTGCAGCTTAAGAATTAATCTTAGGAGAAGGAATACATGGCCAGCCCACAGCGGCATAAGAGTCATACGTTCTGGCTTAGGTTTACCTAACAAACAGGGTTGC
>VBSM01001793.1:1419664-1437762 GCA_008086735.1 Cheirogaleus medius | reverse complement strand
CTTTGTGTGTCTCTTTGTGTTATATGTCCATCCCCTGTCCTGCAAATGGGCCACAACAGCAGGGAAACCAGGCTCTCCTATGCATACCTAGAACAATACCCAGTGCCTTACAATGGGCTACTGTGAAACTGAGCTTCAAATTGATCACACTACATACAATATCTTGCCTATGCCACCCAACTGAAAGGGGACCCGCCCTCTCTGATCACAGACCCACAGCTTGTGCCAGCTTATGAATTTAAGGCTGGGCTGGGCTGTGCCCTGTCCATGGGCCATGTTTGAGGTGATGCAACTGCAGCCACAACCTTGACATGCAGGGACAAGGAGATCAAACTGTCTTATGCACACTTAGGACAATAAGACTGCTCTGCTACTGGCAGCTTTGGGACTAGGAAATAGCCTACACAACCCATTTATATCTACCAGAAACATTAATATGGACTGCTTGGATTCATAGCTAAATTCTACCAAACACATAAAGATGGATGAATACCAATCCTCTTGAAACCATTGGGAAAAAATCACAGAGGAGTCCAGTATCATCCTGATACCAAAACCAGACAAGGACACAACAAAGAAAGAAAATGAAAGACCAACATCCCTGATTAACATAAACACAAAAATCTTCAATAAAATACTAGCAAATCAAATCCAACAGCACATCAAAAGGATAATACAGCATGAGCAAGTGGGTTTTATACCAGGGATGCAAGGATGATTCATCATATGCAAATATGATAATTACATCAACAGAATGAAGGAAAAAATCCATATGATCATCTATAATACATGTAGAAACCTCATTCAGTAAAATCCAGCATCCCTTCATGATAAAAATCGTCAACAAACCTGGCACAGAAGGAATATACCTCAAAATAATAAAGGCCATATATGACAAACCCACAGCCAACTTCATCCTTAATGGGGAAAAGTTGAAAGCATTCCTTCTAAGAATTGGAAGAAGATAAGAATGCCCACTTTCACCACTGTTATCATAGTACTGGAAGTCCTCACCAGAGAAATCAGGCAAGAGAAAAAAAATATAAAAGGCATCCAAATTTGAAAAGGCAAAGTCAAATTGTCCCTATTTCCTGATGATATGACTGTATATATAGAAAAACATAAAGACACCAACCAAGAATTTTTAGATTTGATAAATGAATTCAGTAAAGTTCCAGGATACAAAAATCAGTAAGTAATTTTTACATAAAGCAATACCAATCTAGCTGAAAACCAAATCAAGAAAACAATCCCATTTATAGTAGCTACAAAAAATTAAAATACCTAGGAATATATTTAACCAAGGAGGTAAAAGATCGTTACAAGAAAAACTACAAAACACTGATGAAAAAAATTGTAGATGACATAGACAAATGGAAAAACATCTCATGCTTGTGAACTAGGAAAATTAATATCATTAAAATGACCATACTTCTCAAAGCAATCTACAGGTACAATGCAATTCTTGTCAAAATACCAACATCAGTTTTTGCTGAATTAGGAGAAACAATTCTAAAGTTCATATGGAATCAAAATAGTGCCTGAATAGCCAAAGCAATCTTGAGCAAAAAAAAAAAAAAAAAAAAAAAAAACAAAGCTGGAGGCATCATGTTACCTGACTTCAATTATACTGCAAGTAACCAAAATGGCATGGTAATGGTATAAAAATAGACACATATAACTGTTGAGGGCTTGCCATATAATTGTGCAGCTTAAGAATTAATCTTAGGAGAAGGAATACGTGCCCAGCTCAGAGCGGCTTGAGAGTCATATGTTCTGGCTTAGGTTCACCTAACAAACAGGGTTGCTGCTTGAAGGCATAACAAAGAGTTTAAACTTCTGCACGTAAGCAAATGTTTCCCAGCCCCACAGCCCTGGGGTTCTGGAGGCCACTTGATAAACATCTTGCCCTTATGGTTACTGCCTGAGCTCATGGGATGGATGATTAGTCAATGACGGGTAAGATCCCTCAAGGAGGAACAACCTAAGACAGGCACAGCTGCAGGGGGCCAGGCCGAAAGGGATGGGAACAGAAAGTTTCCCTTCATGGCTGCATTGCTTATCTGTGCTTATCTCAAACTCTGGCTTATGGCTGTCACCTTAAGCAACTGCATTAAGACCCCGAGTCATGGGACATCTGTGTCCTTAGGCTACGTGTTCCGGAATTTATGGCCATTGCTGCAATGCCTGGGTGGTCACATATAAGGAAGTAACTTTGATTTTTAGGGTATAAAAATAAAACGACTGGTGCTTTCGCTGCTGCAGTCTTGTACCATCTTTATGTGTGTCCGTGTCTTTCTTTGTGTGTTTCTTCGTGTTTTGTGTTCATCCTCCGTCCTGCAAATGGGCCACGACATATAACAATGGAACAGAAGAGAGAACCCAGAAATAGAGCCACATACTTACAGCCCACTGATCTTTTATAAAGTTTACAAGAACATATACTGGGAAAAGGAAACTCTTTTCCATCAATGGTGCTGGGAAAATTGGATTTCCATATGCAGAAGAATGAACCTGGACCCCTATCTCTCACCATATACACAAAACAACTCAAGGTGGATTAAATACTTGAATATAAAATCAGACACTGTATAAATTATAAAAGAAAACCTAGAAAAAACTCTTCTGGACATATGTCTAGGCAAAGAGTTCATGCCCAAGTCCTCACAAGCATGGGCAACAAAAACAAAAATAGACAAATGGGATATAATTAAACTACAAAGCTTCTGCACAGAAAATAGTAATAACAATAATCAACAGAGTGAACAGACAACCTGAAAAATGAGACAAAATATTTACAAACTACACATCTGACAGGTGACTAATATCCAGAATTTACAAGGAAGTCAAACAACTAACCCCATCAATGGGTTAGCTAAGAACATTTATAGACAATTTTCAAAGGAAGACAAATGGCCAGGAGCAGTGGCTAATGCCTGTAACCTCAGAACTTTGGGATGCCAAGGCGAAAATCATATGAACTAGGAGTTCAAGACCAGCCTGGGCAACATAGTGAGACACATCTCCACAAAATGTTTTTAAGAAAATCAGCTGGGCATGGTGGCACATGCCTGTAGTCCCAGCTACTTAGGAGGCTGAGGTGGGAGGATCACTTGAGCCCTACAGTTTGAGGTTGCAGTAGGCTATGATACCACTGCACTGTAGCCCAGGAACCAGAGTGAGACACTTTCTCAAAAAATTAAAAAGGAGAAAAGATGGCTGACTTGACACATCAGCTGTCAGATTGTCCTGGAGAGAAGGAAGAGTTTCAGATAAAGGAAGGAGGGGAATGGGCACAGTTCAGGTATAACTCAGGGGAAAAGGTGCCAGAGCCTGCTGGAGAGTTTATGGAAATAAATTGCAAAGCAGTGCAGCAAGAAAAAAGATATTGACAGAGATCAACACCAGAGAAGCTCAGAGCCCAGTGAAGAGGGTAGGTGGGGGTTTTATTGCTCCTTTCCATACACCTCTGGTAGTCAGCAGGCTGCCAGCTGCTTGGGAGACTTCCCACCCTCACAAGCCCAAGTGCTGCTGCAACCACCGAACTGAGACCTTGAAAACAAGGCATTGGGCTTCCAGCCCCTTCTGTGTTGCTCCCTGTAGCTATGGCCTAGAGCCAAGATGCCTGATGCCATATTGATCCTCCACCCATTGCATCCCTTTCAACAGCCCAGGGAACTCCAGCCCTTAAGTTTTCACATCACCTGTTCCCACACAGACAGTTCCCAACTCCCACCTAGACTGCGGTGGGCCCTGGGGAATTTGTGTGATCCCATTCTGTGCAGGTTTCCTCCCAGGGAGAGGGACCAGAAGAGCTTGAGTGCAGGCTCTCCTCCATTCAGACTCTTTTCCTCCCCTGCCCCTCCCGCACTCACTGCAGCCAAGAGGGTCAGTTAAGCTGAGACTTTCAAACTCTGCTGCCAACCCTGTGCTGGCAGTCTGTGCCCCTGTGCACCAGTCTGAGGTTTCCACAGAGAGTGGGGCCCACATCTTTCCCCTTGAAGACATGCAGGGAACCTAAGGGTGCTCGGTCTGAGAGTTCCCTGCCCACTGGCACTCCCCAGAGATGCCATTCAGCAGGAGAGGGACACAGGCTGGATTTATACCCCCAGAACTCAATCCGGTTGCTTGGGGGCACAGAAGGGAGATTTGAGAACTAAACTCCAGAGGTGAGGGAGCCCACCTGGGCAGAACTGACAGGAGAGTGCAGTGTGGGGCTGAGCCACAGTGAATTTGTGGAGCACCCATCTCCCCACAGGAAAGCCACACTATCAGACTGAGGCAGGTCCTCGGGCATGGAAGTTCCCAACCCCTGGTGCCATTGCTGTGAAGCTCAGAAACTTCAGGTGCCTGTTTGCAGCCAGATACCGGAAGGAGACTCATGGGGCAGGGAAAGGGGGAGAAGAGTGAAACTCACTCCTGATAGCCAATTGGTCAATTATAGATGGTCCCTTCCCAACAAGCAGACATTCTGGTTTGGTGAGGCTGCTTCAGCCTCCTTCCCAGAGGCTTTCCCAGCAGCCTGGGATCCAACCTTTGATCCTTGCTGAGACAGTTCTAGGACCTACCTCTGTGGAGCCTGAAGGTAGGCCCACCCAACCTATCCCTGCCCAACCTTGATCCTGAGGGGCTAGAGCCAATTACAGGCACCAAAGAACAACACTGCAGTTGGCCCTTTCCTACAAGCTACTGACAGGGAGAACAACTGTACAGCCCATAACAGCATCTACTGACTCAATAAAACAGGGCGGTTGATTCTCACTCACAAGGACCACCCACCCAGTTGTACTAGAACCCGAGCTCTCAGAAATTGATCAGGGGGTTCCAATACAATTCACACTGCTTGGGGAGAGAAAGACAGCAGAATAGATGCAGCCGGTAGGGGTGCCACTTTTTAGGAGAGGAATTGAAGTTGCAGGCAGCTTGAGCTGTGATGGGTCACCCACCTCCACTGCAGACCTCTGCGCTGATCAGGGAGCTGCTCAGAGTATGTTCAGAGACATTGCAGTGGAAAGCAGGCACAACAGAGACCTGGTGGCTCCCAAACCCAGGTTTCTGCAGCAGATGCCTTCCTGACCACTCTGGTGCATGGTGCCAGGTCTGCTCAGGACTCAGCTTTCCAGCAGTAGCCTTTGCATCACCCCTGCTGGACTGGGGAGGGAGCACACAGAACAGATGCTTCCCTGTGCTGTGCCTGTGGCTGGGAGCAGAGCACCCCTCCCACCCTGTGTGGGACCCGAGCAGAGGAGAAACTTCAGACACCACAGGAACTACCTCGGAAGCCTTAGGTGACTGCCTCAGTGGTACCTAGGCTGGGGGGTTGGAAACCTCAGCTGACCAGCAGCTCTAGTCCACCTCCGTGGTCCCTGGGACACCAACACAGCTCTTGCCTATGCAACTGGGCATCAGCAGTCTCCACACTGGTGGAATGGTCCCCATCTGTGAAGCAATGTCCCCATAATCCCCATATCCAGCTCTAAAGCTCTCACTGCTCCCAAGCCTGAGTCTCTGCCCCTGTAGCTCCAGGGCCCCCACCGGGCCTGCAACACTGCCCCCAATATTCCAGAGTTGTGCCTGGTCTCCAAGACCCCACCCCTGATTCTCCATCACTACCACTCAGCTGGCAGAACCTCTTCAAAGTCTGATGTTTCACCCAAGACTCCCCCAGCACTGGGTAGCTATTACTCCTGGACCTGGTTCATATAAATGCCCACAGTCCTGTCATCCATAACCACTGCCTAAATAGACTCACCCAGCTGTCACTGTCACCTCCACTAGGTGACACTGGGCAGAGCAATCCCCCAAAACAAAAGCCATATGGAGAAGGACACATCCAGCCCCAACTCGAACTTCCAACAGCAATGCAGGGAACAACCCTCCACCCCACGTGAAGATCATGCAGCACTGGCTTGAATGAGACAATCACAGGGTAACAGACCAAAAGAGTAGAGCGTTCTACAGGCTGTCAGTGCACCTGCCCCTTCCCTGTTGGGTGAACATTTCAGAGTAGGACACAAAATGTCCATCTAGGGTCTTCTTCCCCTTACTAGACAGCAGAGTTCCCAGAAAATGAGAACAGGTGCCCTACAATCCTATTAATCCAGAGCTGAGAGAAGAGGAGCCAGATGAAGAGAAATCAGCAAAAGAACCCTGGCAACATGAAAAATAAAATAGTTCAACACCCTTAAGGGATCACAATGGAGCTACAGTAGTGGACTCCATTCACAAGGAAATTGCTGAAATAACATAAATGGAATGCAGAATATGGATGGCAAATAAAATGAATGAAATTAAAGAGAAAGTTGAAACTCAACATAAAGAAGCCAAAAAAAAAATATTTCGGGGTATCAGTGAAAAAGTAGCTAAAGAGCTAGACAACATAAGAAATGATAAAATAGAACTTAAGAAATGAAAGAGTCATTTGGGATCTTCAAAATGCAGCAGAAAGCTTCAACAACAGACTAAACCAAGGAGAAGAAAGCATCTCAGAGCTTGAAGACAAGGCTCTTGAGCTAACCCATTTTCAAAGAGGCAGAGAAAAGAATAGAAAAGTCTGAGCAATCACTGAGAGAGATATGGAACTATGCAAAGTCAACTAACATACAAATTATAGGTATCCCTGAGGGAGAAGAAGAAAGAGCTAAAATCATGTAAAACCTGTTTGAGGGAATTTTTGAGGAAAATTTCCCTGGCAGTGCCAGAGACATCAAGATATAAGGTGGACATCAAACACCAGTAAGATTCATAGCAAATAGGACATCTCCAAGACACGTAGTCATAAGCCTGGTCAAAGTCAAAACGAAGGAGAAAACTCAGCAAGCAGCAAGATGAAAGTAACAACTAACCAACAAAGGAAAACCCATCAGGCTAACTGCAGACTTCTCAGAGGAAACCTTACTTACCAGCCAGAGGGATTGGGGCCCCTCTGGGGGCCCCATCTTCAATCTTTTTAAACAGAACAACAGAACAACTCTGGGCCCCAATTGGGGCCCCATCTTCAATCTTTTTAAACAGAACAACTGCCAGCCTAGAATCTTGTATTCTGCAAAACTAAGTTTCATAATCAATGGAGAAATTAAGTCTTTTCCAGACAAGCAAATACCGAGGAAATTTCCCATGACGACTCCTGCCCTGCAGGAAATACTCAGAACTACATTATACACAAATCATCACGATAGATACACACTAGTGAAAAATCATCCAAAAACCCCTAAAACTCACAACTCTTATAAAACAATAGCACAAGAGAGAAAACAAAGCAATAAGGAACTACCCATCACTTAACACTTCCTGCTACACCTGGGTAAATACTTCCTGTCAGGTAGAATTACATAGATCTAATAACCTAAAACTGGCCAAACATCTGAAAGGGATCTCTTCAGAAAACCTCCTGGCTGGACTTACTGGACTAAATTTTCATTTTTCAGATATTTTCAGCGGGTTCCCCCCATCTAGGAGCCCTTCTGTGTTCCACCCTACAAGTCTTAATGATCCTCATCTTTTGGCTAAGTATTTGGCTCCTCCTAAAATTTGTTCTAAAACCTGTTTTAACAGATGTGTGCAAGAGACTCCCACCAGGATTGTGCTGATCCAACACCTTGAAACTTAAAATTCATTCCAGTTAGAAACTGGAACCAACTTAACCCAAGAGACTTTAATTCAAATTTAGCAGGCATCTGAGTGCCTCTCATAAGGAAATGGCTCAAGTTGCTCATTTGGCCACTGCTCTGCCACTAGGATCCCTGTGCAGAACTAGATGTACCCGGAGCAGGTAGCCAACCACTCTGTTGCTGTGATGGAATGCAAGTAGCCTATTCAATCATGAACTGTCTGCTCACGGGTTTTGGTTGAAAGGGGAAGAATGTGAATAAATATGAATCTCAAAGAGCCAGTCCTTCAAGATGGATCCCAAGTGTTTAACTGGGCCTAAATTTAATATAGAGCCAAGTGGCCATTTGCTGACTAGAAGTAACACACATGCTCTGGATTCCTCCAAAAGCCAACACCTCTATTCAACTTTGGGACTCCTGAGCTCATCTGAACAAACCAATCAGAATTCACCTGAACCAACCAATCAGTGGTCATTTGTTTCAGCTAATCAGGGCACAGCTGTATCGACCAATCAGAACTCAGCTGCACCGATAAACCAGAAGTTTTAATCCTTTATTTGCATAAATAATAGCAGGTTCTCTGATTGAGAACCTGAGCGTGAACATTTCATAGAAAACCCAACCCTCTTTTTGTTCTAGGAAACACACCTTCCTTTTACACCAAAAGCTGCTCCCGGTTTTGCAAACTGTTCACTGGAACAAAGTCTCCTCTCCTCCAAATTCCTTTTCGGAGGACCTTTGTTCACATCTCTCAAGACCCTTTTTCAACAGCATTCCCCGCCTCCAGCTCAGCTAGAGAAAGCAAACGCAGCACACCTAAACTCCTTACTGACAACCACGCGTCCCAACACACATGCCAATGGTTCTTTACATTTAGCATACAGCAGAGAAAGAAATGGAAACTGGAAGGGTGAGCCCTGAAGGAGGGACAGGACTCCAATAACAAAGGTCTGAGGATCCCATGAAAGGAAGCAGGGTTTGCAATTGCTTGTGCAGAAACTAGAATGGATGGAGCGTCAGCAGGCTAACTTTATGCAAGCATGAGCATTTAGAGAAAACGAACGAGAAGGGCATGTCTGGGAGGCTGGACGGGGCTCCCTTAGTGCGCATGAGCAAGATTGTGCGCAGAATGAAATCCTCCCTCATATCAGCTGGAGCAGTTACTGGCCTAAGGACGCTCAGCAGGGATAACAGGCAGGTTCAGAACTGTAGATTCCCCATATGGACAGTCACTTTTGAGGGGATCTGGGCTGACGAGGCTCTGTTAGGACCTCCAGACCTAATCTGGCAGAGGAGCAGCATACCCGGTGTAGATTCTGAGTGCATTTGGGATCTGTGATCACAACTGCGTGTCAGGCTACAAGCCTGAAGTGAAAGTCTCAGAGTCATTTGTAGGGGACAGTTCTACAGTAATGTATGGTGGAAGCTCTAGCCATTTATATTTGGTAGCCTGTCCTAGGACCCTAGTGTTGTCCTTGAAAATATCCAGATTTTAGAAGGCGCTGGATTCCGGTCCCTGAGAGGATGCCTCTCGCACCCTGCTGTGCCTATGCCCGCATGTTTGGAATGGAAGAAAGAGGTCCACTTGAGGGAGGTGCAGGACCCGTCCCTGAAGAGTTAGTGCAGGTTGGTAGAAAGAGGACAGGTTTGTGCCACAGATTCTGGTTTCAAGTAGAGCTGAAATCTGAGCTCAGGTCTGTGGGCTGGGTAGAAACAGGATTCTGGGTGGGTGGTCCAGGATCCCAGGTGTAGTAGGGACTGGGTTGGGGGTGTGGATTCTGGGCCTGGAAGAGCTGGGAAGTGCCAAAAGATGTCAGCCACAGATGCAGGTTTGGGGTGGAGTGAAGTGACCTGTAGCAGAGCAGGCAATGTTGGGAGGGATTTCGGTTCAGCAGAGTCCGATTTTGCTAGGGGCAGAGTTGTGTAGGTTGACTGGGAGGCCATATCACTAGGTTTTCTGGAATCATGGACTCATCATCCAGGTAACGACCTGAGCTCTCAGATCCAGCTATTACTGGAGGAGACATGGCCTGAACAGCCTGTGAACGGATGCTAGAACCTTCCTTGTCTGCACTGCACCCCCCTGTGCCTGACAAGTGTCTTCTCTTTCACCAAGGTTAATCTCTCCAGAGACTCTTGGATTTGTTAGTGTTAAGAGATATAGAACAATGACTCTGAAATGCCCAGTTACTTTCTTATGGTTTATCATTAGGAATTCCTCCAAGCAGGTGTGTCAATGCATTTTCATCACAGGTTGTTTGAAAGTGAACAAGTGGAAATATTTAAAGGGGCATTGATATATACACGTAAAAATGTTTGCCATGGTTTTCACTGAGTTCAGGTACCACAAGCTGTTTTTCTCCTTTTAGTTATAGTATCTCAGTTTTGTGACTTTCCCCAGAGTGAGGTCTAGCCTTTGCCCTTAACTACTAGGAGTTGACCTCCAGGCCCTTGAAGTGCCATGCCTGAAAGGAATGTCTTTGCCTAGAAACCTGACCACCAGACAGTTAACGATGTGACTTATCCTGGGGGCTTTGAGCGCTCACTGATGGGTCAGCCACTGGAGGACCAGGAGACTAAAGGGAAGGCATGTGGGTGATATGTGATAGATGGCTCATAAAAACTCTGGACACCGAGGATTGGGTGGGCTTTCCTGGTTGCTGTGAGTACTGTCCGATATTGATGCTGGGAGAGTATTAATAACACATCATGGTACCACAAAGAGAGGACAACTGGAAGCTCAGCATTTGGTATGCTTCTCCCCTTGGCAAATTTTAATTGTATTTTTCCCCTGTTAAACAGTAACTGTAAGTACAGCCATTCTCAGTGAGTTGTGTGAGCTTCTAGAGAACAATTGAAACAGAGGGTGGTTTGGAGACCTCCAAACTTGCAGAGGGTGTCAGAAGTAATGGTGGTCTTGTGTAAACTGTGTTCTCTATAACTTTGAAGTTGATCTAAAAATCTTCACAGGGGGAATGGATAGTGAATCCTGATCCAGATTGTAGATTACTCTTGCGAAATCCAAAGGAATGGTTTTTATTAATATTTATCCATTAATTACATAACCAATGAGTGCTCCTTATTTTCTCAGCAAAAATAAGTATAATAATTCTAGTAACCATACAATGCTGTGAATTGAGAAGATAATAATGGCTTATGTGATAGTCGAAAAAAATGATAGAATTCGCCAGATAAACCATCTGATGCTAGGCTTTAATTTGTGAATGTTCTAAACATCTATTTTCTTGTGATAATTTTCTGTTTGGACTTCCTATTACTTCTGAGGTCAGTATTGGTAAAGCACATTTTCCTAGAATATTTCCATATAATTATTTCCAAATTAATTGCTTTTAATTGTACAAATGAATCCAATGACTTCTAATGTAAACTACTGACATTATGTTCTTCCTTTCACTTTTACCTTATTAGAAATCCTTCTCAGAAACTTTGATTCTGTTTATTGGCTGAATATATAAAATGGTGCTACTTAGAGATCTGAAAATTAAGAATTAACTTGATTTTGGGTAGAAGAATACAGGGACGCCTAGAACCCAGTGAGACACACAGAACTCTCTACGAGTCCCTCACCGCTCAGATCTCACTATTTCCTGCTATTTCTGTATGAGTCCCGGTGTGCCTTTAAGGATCATTAGAAAGTAAGAGCTTCCCCCAAACACTTCAACAGTCTCCTTGAAGGTAGTCACAAGAATCTTGTAATTGGTTCTGGTAATTAGCAACTGGAAAAAGTTTTTCAGAAATGTTCTCAGCTCCCCCAGGCCTGCACTGTCATTGCTACCGGAGGTGAAATGATAATTGCAGTTCTGAGGGGAGGGGAAGTGCCAGAGTCACAAACATTTATCTCAGAGTCTTGCTGCCTCCCTCTGTCACCGGGTGGCCGTCATCACCTTCACTGAGCCCATCATGCTGACAGAGGGAAGAAGTTTAGTAAGTATTTTCTATTTCACTCTGAGACTCAGACTCGGTGAGGAAAGGGAGTCTGAGTAAACGCTCATGTCTAGGGTAAAAAGAGATCCGGTGGAAAAGCTGAACCACAAGGAGGTATAACTCCTTAGCAATGAGCTGAATTAGTAAAAAGAGAAGGGTTCTAGACTCTATGCCAATCCCTGATGGCTCCTAGTGTAATTTAATAAAACTTTCACTGAAGATGATTGTCAGATGGTCATTCGGGTGATAAAGAAATCTGACACGTCATTTTGAATGTGCTTAAGGATTGTAGTAATGGAATAAATCTGCTGTTCACAGCACCTTATACAAATCATAGACTCAATTTTCGATATTATGATTATAGGTGTGTTTATAATGCCCACATACTTATGATAAAGAATAGCATAGAACTATAAGAATCACCTAATCCTATGCAGAAACCGTGATCTGCATTTGTTTGTGGAATAAATAATATTTTTATATAAATCTAGGTTTATGACCCACTTATTGGAGGTAGTAATTGTGTCTCTGCTGAAGCATCGGTGGTGTCACGATTATGGTGAGATTGTACTTCCTCTTGAAGGTGAGAACACTTTTAAGGCAAAGGTAACATAATTATGAATATTTAGCCCACAGTTGTAAGAACCAAATGTACCTTGTTTTATTTCCTCTGGTTTAATAATAGTCTAACATCAATCCAAAGCTCATGATACATTTCCCTATAATTTGAATTTATACATTGCACTAGTTTTCATATTCTCCAGATTTCATTTACATAAGTCCCTTGTATTTCATTTACATAATGTCTTGCACAAATCTCACTTCATTATTAATACTTGTGCTTAACCTAGGTATTAATAATAGGTAAGCATTTAGCCTGAAATTAGTAATAACTTAGATTCTATCCTAAAAACATATTACTGTTTCATGTTTAATAGATTAGGGAAAAAATTAATATTGCTCAATCATTTTTTGATAGATGCCACTATATTTTTGTACCTGAAATGACGGTAAATGAATCTTTCTATGGCCAAAGTGATATTGAGTCAATCTTGCATTTATCAAATCAAACTTGAACATAGTGCAGTTTCTTGTAGGATAAGACTGTGATTAGTGCACTACTTTTTTTTAGTATCTCTGACACTTTATTCATATTTTATATTGGCCTGTATAATAAAATTTTATACCAAAATGGAAAGTTGTTATAACCAAAATTATACAATAAAATACCAACAACATAAAATCAAATGGGAAATTATAAAAACAAACTAAATATATGTCTAAATGCTTTGAAAACATAGCTGATACAGTTTGTTAGTGTAGCACAGTGCTCAGGGCACTGTCTTTGTACCCAGGAAAGCCAGGCTCAAGTCTCCACTCGGCCCCTAGCGAGCATGTGAATTTAGACAAATAACCTCTCTGTTTCTAAGATATTCATGTCTTGGCAATGCAAACAATGCCAGTGTCCATATCATATAGTTCTGAAAATCAAAGAAGATACCCTAAATACAGCATTATAACAGTGATTTATATATTGTAAGTTTTATTTAAGGTATCTGCATTCAATTCTGGGAAGCCTCTTAACAAAATAAATACTTGAGTAAACATTTCTGATTGAGAATATTATATTTTGTTGATGTAAAGGTAGCCCACACTGCCTGTTCCCATGCAAGATCTTCTAGCTCTGATGATATGAGTCAATGGGAATTGGTAGAATGATCTCCAGATATTTGGCAATAGGAATGATTCACATATCTCAGACTATAGTTAGAATCCAGGGCATTTTCTTTTTTCTTTATATTTATCTCTTCCTTTACTCTGCTGAATGCAGGTTGAGATCCATATATTTAAATCTCAAGCACCTGATTATAGCCACTTCCTGTTCATTCTCTTTAAAGGTGTCCCCAAGACCATGGCAGCTTTTAGATTTTAACATTTCCTCAAAGATTTTAGATGCGAATTTGTTTTCCACCCTCAGAGAATTGGCAGGGTGTGTCCACTGGCATCATCATTTTCCTTAGTGTCTGCTGTCTTCTCAGTAAGTCCCAGGAACTCCAGGTGGGTAGAAATTTAAAGCTTGTGTGTATCCTGATTTTTTCATTTTCCTCTGCTGGATCCTGAAATGCAAAGTATCATTTTTTCCATATGTATGTTGTTGTCAAACGCAGTAAAAAAACATTCCAAAGAAAAAAAAAGATTTAGGATGCTGTTCTACTGAATCTCATGACAAAATCACAACTGATGATATGAAGCATTGTGCGTATTCCTTAGTTTTTCTTGTTTGGTCTCATGGTCTGGGACTCTGGCCACATAAGTTTCATCCTGTACAGACACAAGTAGCAGGTCAAACACATTCACAGAAAGAACCGTTTCCCCAACTACTTCTTCAAAGATATACTTTGGTGATATGTGTATTTTTTTAATTAAAGGCATATACACAAGTTATAAATACACAGCTCAGTGAAATTTCACAAACATTACACCTCTATATTCAATGGAATACTTAGATGAAAAAATAGAATATTGCTGGCTCCCAGAATCCCCCTTGTGCCCCTCTAAGTCCCTACTCTAATAATGATGATTATAGTTCTATTTGGTATATTTGTAGGAGAGAAATTGTTGGGGCTAAGGTTTACATCTGTTCTAACATTTGAGAGCTTAGATCATTTTTTCCTGATTTGCAGTTTATATAAATGGAATCATACAGCCAGAACTCTTTTATACTTGCCTTTTTAAATTCCATATTATTTTGTGAATGTATTGTTGGTATTCACTAGCATTGCATAGGATTCCATTGTGTGAATATCAAACAATTAATCGAATCCTTCTGCTGTTAATGGGCAAGTGGGGGCCTTCAGTTTGGGGCTACTATGGCTAGTGCTGGTATATAAATTCTGGAATTTGTCTTTTGGTGATATATATAGAAGTTTCTTTGGGGGTTGCGGTAGAGTGGAACTGTTGAGATGTAGGTTTGTATCTGTTAAGCTTAAGTAGGCACTACCAAACAGCTTTCTAAAATGTTTATGCCAATTTTAACACCCATTCGCAATGCCGAGATTTCTAGTTTATCCGCATCCTTGCCAAAATGTGGTATTTCCTGCCGTGATTACTTTAGATTTCTGGTTGGTGTGTGATAATACCAGGTAGTGGTATTATTTGAATTTTCATGATTGCTAAGGACATTGAACATTTCCCCCTTATTAATTATGGATTGTAATGTCTGTTGTTCACCACTTTCTATTGGAAAGTTTGCCTATATTTTATTGCATTGTTAGATCAGTTAGTATTCTTTGTGCTACATACATCTCTCTCTCTCCCTCACTCTGCCCATGTGTATGTGTGTATGTCTTTTAATGAGATCCCAGTCTTAATTTAATATGATCTTATTTGTAATTTAATTGATATAATGTGTTTTGTGCCATTCAAGTAAATTTTTTTATTCTAAGACCACAAAATATTTATTTTGTTTTCTAAAATTTTATTACTTATCATTAAAATTTAGACTGGCAATCCATTCAGAATTGATATCTTGTGTGGTGTAATTAGTAATTGTGATTGTCTTTCTTTTTGACTTATGACTAGCAAAATAGGTTTATTCTGGCCAGGCGCGGTGGCTCATGCCTGTAATCCTAGCACTCTGGGAGGCCGAGGTGGGTGGATCGTTTGAGCTCAGGAGTTCGAAACCAGCCTGAGCAAGAGCGAGACCCCATCTCTACTAAAAATTAGAAATAAATTAATTGGCCAACTAAAATATAGAAAAAATTAGCTGGGCATGGTGGCGCATGCCTGTAGTCCCAGCTACTTGGGAGGCTGAGGCAGAAGGATCACCTGAGCCCAGGAGTTTTAGGTTGCTGTGAGCGAGGCTGACGCCATGGCACTCTAGCCAGGGCAACAGAGTGAGACTCTGTCTCAAAAAAAAAAAATAAGTTTATTCTGAAAATGTTGGATTATGCTTTATTTTTATTTGCTATCATTTCTCATTGTCTCCCCCATGTTAACAGCACCTCATCCTTAGGACTGACATCCATGAAATATACCGCTAATCGCCTAAATTTCTACTTGCATCTTGATGTCTTTGGCAATCCCACAGGAACATACAGTGAAAGTTGTGCTTTATGTCAGAAATCTTCAATTTGGCTTTTTGGTAATATGAATTATTGTTGCCATAATTTAAAGGAAAATGTGCTGAATGACAGCATAGCTTCCTAGGATATGGAAATAGGAATAATCTTCCTATCACAGACTACAGTTGGAATCCTTGGAAATTTCTCCCTTCTATACCATTATCTCTTTTTTTCCCACACTGAAGGCAGGCCGAAGTTCAGAGATGTGATTCTCAAGCACTTGGTTATAGCCAACTCCTTGGTCATTCTCGCTACAGGGGTTCCCCAGACATTGACAGCTTTTGGGTTGAAACATTTATTCAGTGATTTTGGATGTGAACTTCTATTGTATGTTCACAGAGTGGGCAGGGGTATGTCCATGGGCACCACCTGTTTCTTGAGTGTCTTCCAGACCATCGTGATCAGCCCAATGAACTCCATGTGGAAGAATCTTAAAGTAAAAGTCCCAAAGTACATTGGCTGCTCCATTCTCTTCTGCTGGATTCTTTACGTCTCGGTAAATTTCATTTTTCCTGCATATCTTTTTGTCAAATGGAGCAGCAAAAACATCACAAAGAAAAGAGATTTTGTATACTGTTCTATTTTAGATCATGACAAAATATTAGACTCACTGTATGTAGCATTGTTGGTATTCCCTGAAGTTTTATTTTCTATACTCATCATCTTGTCCAGTAGCTCCATGATTTTTATTCTTTATAGGCACAAGCAGCAGGTCCAACACATGCACAGGACTAAGGTGTCCTATAGATTTTCCCCTGAGTCCAGAGCCACCCAAAGCATCCTTCTCCTGGTGAGCACCTTTGTGTCTTTTCACACCCTCTCCTCCATCTTCCATGCTTGTATTGCTCAATTTTATAACACAAGTCAGTGGTTGGTGAATATTGCAGCTCTAATTTCTATGTGTTTTCCAACTGTCAGTCCCTTTGTTCTCATGAGTCGTGACTCCGCTGTATCCAGATTCTGCTTTCTCTGCATGACGAACAGAAAATCCCCTAATCTTGTTAGAAACATGTAATCTATGATTTTGCACAATGATCAGTTGTTTTTCTCTCATCGCCCTTGAAATGTCAATACAGAAACTGATGGAAAAGCCACATGTCTTTTTAAGGTAAATACCCGTGAGTTTTGGGGTCTTCAGCTGGTTAATTGTGGGACGTACATGAGCATGGGGGAGGTAAATCAGGTTACCATACCATCGTCCTGATGCATAGTACCCTGTTGATATTAGTCTTAATCAAATGTTTCTGGAGGCACGTTAGATTTGGTCCTAGCTTTTCCATCGGGTTAATGGATGGTTGACCAAGTGGTGTACTTATGGGATAACCTGCCAGAAGCAATTACAGTAGAAAAAAATAAGCGGTGGGTATTGTTGGAAGACAAATCTTCATGGGTTTCTTATGTATGGGCATATCTTATGGACAGAGGTAGAGACAGCATTTCTTCTGAACTGTATTTTCATGGAATGTGTAAAAATGATCCTTGAAAGATATGGATATTGTCACCTTCTGGAACAGTGGACAGACTTATCTCCTATATGTGGAAATAAGAATGGTGTCTCTCTCTTTGGCAAATGATGTGACAGGTTTGCTAGCTCCTTTATTTAAAGATTGGATATCTCTATACTCAGGGTTCCTCAGCTGTGATGCAAACCATTGTGTGTGGAGCACTCACTAAGGCCCCTCTGCATTATCCCTAACAGAAATAGGGTGGGGAGGGAGCAAGTGAAACTGTTGCAATCAGGATGTTCCTACTACCTGAAGTGCCATGAGCAACATAGTTTTTTGCATTTTCTTTTCTTTTTTTATTTCAAAATATTATGGGGGTACAAATGTTTTTGGTTACATGGATCAATTTTGTTATGCTCAAGTCAGGGTTATAAGAGTGCCCATCACCCAGATAGTGTTCACTGAGCTAGTTAGGTAGGTTTTCTCCCATCCCCCCGTGCTTGATTACCACTAAGTTTTACTTTCCTTTGTGCACATGTATGCTCATCGGTTAGTTGAAGTTTAATAGTGAGTATCATGTGGTGTTTGTTTTTCCATTCTTTAGATACTTCACTTAGGATGATGGTCTCCAGTTCCATCCAAATTGTTGCAAAAAAAAACAAAAAAACAAAAAAACCTTAATTCATCCTTCTTCATGGCTAAGTCATATTCCATAGTAAACATATACCACATTTAGTTAATTTACTCATGAATTGATGAGTATTTGGGTTGATTCCACATCTTTGCAATTGTGCTGCAATAAATATTCAAGTACAGGTGTCTTTTGATAAAATGACTTCTTTTCCTTTGGCTAGTGACCCAGTAGTGGTGTTGCTGGATCAACTGCTAGGTCTACTTTTAGTTCTTTTAGGAATCTCCGAACTGTTTTCCACAGAGGTTGTACTAATTTGCAGTCCCACCAACAGTGTATAAGC
>VBSM01001793.1:1377135-1416854 GCA_008086735.1 Cheirogaleus medius | reverse complement strand
AGATGTGGAAACAATCCAAGTGCCCATCAATACATGAGTGAATCAATAAAATGTAGTATGTGTATACCATGGAGTTCTACTCAGCCACACAAAACAATGGTGATGTAGCACCACTTGTATTATCCTGGATAGAGCTGGAACCCATTCTGCTAAGTGAAGTATCCCAAGAATGGAAAAACAAGCACCACATGTACTCACCATCAAATTGCTATTAACTGATCAACACTTAAGTGCACATATAATAATAACATTCATCAGGTGTCGGGCAGATGGGAGGGGGAGGAGGAGATGGGTATATACACACCTAATGGGTGCAGTGTGCACCATCTAGGGGATGGACACGCTTGAAGCTCTGACTCTGGTGGGGCAAGGGCAATACGTGTAACCTAAACATTTGTACCCCCGTGATATGCTGAAATTAAAAAATTAAAATATTGTGCTATTTCTAAAATACAACAGCTTTATTCTAAGCTTTCTGTGCTATTATAAGCTTACATTTGTAAGATATACCATAAAAAATAAAGCACAATAAGATCACTAAAAAATTTTAAGGTTATATTCCTCCTTGCTTTTTATTTACATGAAACCATCACTAGAGATAGAAAGTGGTAATCGTTCTGTAAACATATTTATAGATTTTAAAGATTAATTTTTATTGCTACAAATTTACATGTGTCATAACAACACAGACAGATCTTCAAGCCTAGTGGTAATAGTACCTGGGTGGTTATGTTATTTTACACGCTACAGGTGATTTTACCATTGTAATTAAGGTGACTAATCAGCTGACCTTAAAATAGGGACGTTGTCCTGGGTTATCTGGTAGAGTTGAAGTAAACTCAAGAGCCCTTAAGCAGAAGGAGGAAGTAGAAGATGTGGCAGAAGAGAAAAAGCGGGATTTGAAACATATGAGTGGGATTTCACTTGACATTGCTGGCTTTGAAGGTGACATATATGTTAGGGCAAGAGGAAAGAGTAAGAAGGAAATAAATTCTGCGAACAATCCAAGAGATCCTGGAAATGAATCCTTCCCCAGAGCATCAGGAATAGAGCCCAGGCTTGCTGACAGCTTGATTTTAGCTAGTGAAAACTTAATCAAAGTACCCGGGCAAGCCACACACATTTTAGATCTAATAAATCAAAGAAAATATTAATAAATGGGCAATTTGTTAAGATGCTAAGCTGGTAAATTATTCTATCAGGAATATAAAAGTAATACACATAGAAGCAAATTTAATAGTAAAATATTTAAACAATAAAGAAAAGTCAGTCTTCATTAATTTCCCATGATACTATTTTGATCTCTAGGTGTAATAATTTTCATCATTATGGAGTATCCTTTCTTCTGCAGTTTGAGAATATATCTAAAACTGTATGTGCAATGGCATTATTAACACACATACATACACACACCGCATTCTCTTTTTGGCTAATGTTTCAGAGGCAGAGAAATAAGGGTTAACAAGTGATAAAAGGATGTCATTTTCCAAGGAGGAGAGGACATACCATCTGATCTGGGACTCAAGATTTGCCTGAGAAAGAACAGTTTTTTCCTTAGGTACTCAAAGAACTCAACAACAATAACAACAAAATTCCACTTAAAAGCAGGCAAAGGACATGAATAGACATTTCTCAAAAGAATAAATGCAAATGCCCAAAAGTTATATGGAATAAAGCTCAATATTGGTAAGCATCAAATAAATGCAAATCCAACCACAGTGAGATATCATCTTATCTCAGTCAAATGGCTATTATTAAAAAAACAAAGATCAACAGATGTTGGCAAGGATGCAAAGAAATAGGAACTCTTATACACTGTTCTTGGGAATGTAAACTAGTACAGCCACTGTGGAAAATAGTATGGAGATTTCTCAAAAAACTGAAAATAGAATTACTATTCGATCCAGCAATCCCACTAGTGGATATCTACCAAAGGCAAAGAAGTCAATTTATCAAAGGGATATCTGCACTGACATGTTTATTGCAGCACTAATCACAATAGCAAAGATATGGAACCAACCTAAGTGTTCAACAGTGGATGAATGGATAAGAAAAATGTGGGGTATGTACACGATGGAGTGCTACCCGGCCATAAAAAAAGAATGAAATCATATCATTTGCAGCAATATGGACGGAACTGGAGGGTATCATCTTAAATGTAATAAGCCAGGCACAAAAGGACACTATTGCATGTTCTCACCTATATGTGACAGCTAAGAAATACTGATCGCATGGAAGTAGAGAGTGGAGAGATGGATAACAGAGACTGCAGAGAGCCATGAGGAGGAGGGAGCATGAAGAGAAGTGGGTTAAAGGTAACGCACATACAGTAAGAGAGGAGGCATAAATTAAATGTTTGCTGGCAGAGTAGGGTGACTATACTTAACAAAAATGTATTGCGCTCAGGTGTTGGACACCCTAAGTCCCTGACTTGATCACCACACATTATATGCAAGTAACAGAATTTCACATGTACCCCATTCATTCATGCAAATAAAATCAAGAACTTATTTGAATAAAGTACATGCAAACTACAGATAAATGAATAAACTGTTTGTTAAAAACTAAAATGAAAACACACACATTCGGCTAGACCTAAACAGGATCAGGATCACCAATATCACTGTCTTCCACCTCTGTATCTTTTCCAACTACAAGGACATCCGGGGCCGGGCGCGGTGGCTCACACCTGTAATCCTAGCTCTCTGGGAGGCCGAGGCGGGCGGATCGCTCGAGCTCAGGAGTTCGAAACCAGCCTGAGCAAGAGCGAGACCCCGTCTCTACTGAAAATAGAAAGCAATTAATTGGCCAACTAAAAATATATAGAAAAAATGAGCCGGGCAGGGTGGCGCATGCCTGTAGTCCCAGCTACTCGGGAGGCTGAGGCAGGAGGATTGCTTGAGCCCAGGAGTTTGAGGCTGCTGTGAGCGAGGCTGATGCCACGGCACTCACTCTAGCCTGGGCAACAGAGTGAGACTCTGTCTCAAAAAAACAAACAAACAAACAACAACAACAAAAAGGATATCTGGGACAAAAACGCATGTAGAGTTTTCATCTCCCATGGTAATAATGCTTTCTAAAATAATCTCCTGAAGGACCTGCCTGTGACTGTTTTAGAGCTAACTTTTTTTAAAAGTAGAAATACACCCTAAAATAATGATAAAAAGTGTAGTTTAGTAAATACAAAACCAGTAACATAGCCATTTATTATCATTATCAGGCACTATGTACTGTACATAACTGCATGTGCTAGACTTTCATGGCAGCACAGCAGGTTTGCTTACACCAGCAACACCACAAAGACATGAGTAATGGGCTATGCTACAATGTTAAAATGGATAGACATCACTAGGAAGTAGGAATTTTTCAGCTACGTTATATGTTATGGGACCACCATCATATTTGCGGTTCATCTTTGACCAAAATGTCATCATGCGGTACATGACACTAAATATGTGGGTGAGTATGTGCATGTGAGTGTGCATACTGTGTGCTTATGTATATATGTGAGTGACTATATGTATTTGTATGTGTGTGTGTTAGAGTGTCAAAATCAAACAAAAACATAGAGATGAATCTCAATGCAGATGTTTTATTTGGGAATGTCTATGAAAACAGCATAGCAAATCAGAGCTTACACACAGAATGGGGTGATCAATGGTATGTCTGGAAAATACAGAAAAGCTTGGAAGATTTACTACACAGAGAAATGTTAGGTATTATTTTGAAATAAAACTCATTATCACTAGGAAAATTTTCAGGAGCTGGAAAACTCATTGGTGAGTGACAGCAGTAGGTAAAACCAGCGTTAGAGTAGGCAGGTTGTTTCAGCAGCTACTAGGTAAAACTGGTTTTAGGATTATAGCTGGCCACATCAGCAACTGAATGTGGAGATAATTCTTGAAGCAGGTGGTGCTCTGTGCCCCAAAGACATTTCCCCCCGACCCCCGGCCTTTAGACTTTGATTTAGGTGGGGATGACAAAAATAACCTAAATTGCACAATGAATTTTTACAGGAGTATGCATTGTCAATCATACAGATATATTCTATGACTTGGAAACAGAGTGTGTGCACTGTGAAGAATTAGCCTAACCCAAAGTGATGTTGGAGGCCAGGCACGGTGGCTCACACCTGTAATCCTAGCACTCTGGGAGGCCGAGGCAGGAGGAGAGCTCGAGGTTAGGAGTTCGAGACCAGCCTGAGCAAGAGTGAGACCCCCGTCTCTACTAAAAATAGAAAGAAATTAGCTGGACAACTAAAAATATATACAAAGTGATGTTGGTAGGTCAAAGAAGGAAATGACTAATTAAGTTAATACAAAATATGAAAATGTATGAAATGGCTTTATGGGTTTGATTTGCTGTTTTCTTTAAAACAATCACTACCCCATAATGGCTTCTCCATGTGCTAGGCATAATCACATGACACTGCCGTGTCTGTCCTCTAAATGCTATACTTAATGTAGATGCCCAGACAAATATCATTTCTCTGCAAGAGAGCCTCAGGCAGAGACCAAGAGGTGGCCCGTGCAGTGAAAACTAGCCCTTTCCAAAGTGAGGTCTGGCCTTTGCCCTTGGCTACTGGGAGGGGATTTCTAGTCCCTTGAAACGTCATACCTTAAAGTAGTCTCTTGTTTTCCTGGGAGCTTGGACACCAGACAATCTAACAGTGTGATGTATGAGGGTGGCTGTGGGCCACGGGGTCAGCCCCTGGAGGAGCTGGGGACTAAACAGCATCCACACGGGCAGTATGCACGGAGCTCCAGAAACAACTCTGGGCACCAAAGCTTGGGAGAGCCTCCCTGGTTGACGGCATCTGTGAATACTGTCGCACATCAATGCTAAGAAAGCAATACACTGTGACAGCAAGGAGTGTGGACAAGTGGAAGCTCAGCATTTGGTACTTTTCCTGGGATCTGCCTTATATGCTTCCTGCTTTGGCTGATTTTAATCTGTATCCTTTCCCCATTATAAACTGTAACAGTGAGTACAATAGTTCCTAGTTAGTTCTGTTTGTCTCTCTACAAAATTGTCAAAACTGAGGGTGGTTTGGGGGACCACCAAATTTGCAAATTATGTCAGAAATAACAGTGGTCTTGTTTAAACTACGTTTCCCTTAACTTCTCAGTTGCCCTAAAAACGCTCACGGTGGGGAATGGTTTAGTGGACCTTGATCAAATTGTGGATTTGTCTGTTGTAAAATCCAAAGGATTGATTTTCACCATTAAATTTTATATTTTTTCATTAATTATATAACCAATGGGTATTCATTATTTTTCTAAGCAAAATAAGTGCAAATAAATCTAGTAAGCATTCAATGCTATTGAATTGAGAAGGTAGCACTGGCTTACGTGATAGTTAAAAGAGTAATAGAATGTGCCAGATAAACCATCTGATGCTAGTTCATTTATTTGTGAGAGAATGTTCTAAACATCTCTCCTTCTTCTGCGGATAGTGACCTGTTTAGACTTCCTATCACTGCTGGGGTCCATATTAAACTGCATTTTCTTAGACTATTTTCATATCATCATTTCCAAATTCATTGCATTTAATTGTACAAACTAGTCCAGTGATGTCTAATGTAAATTACTGATATAATATTCTTCCTTTTACCTCCTTAGACATCCTTCTCAGAACTCTGTCTGATTCTGTTTACCTACTGAATGCTTAAACATGGTACAGCTTCGGGATTTGAAAATTAATAATTAACTTAATTTTGGAGAGAAGAACTCAGGAAAGTGGGGAATCCAGTGAGACACACAAACCTCTCTGCAAGTCCCTCGGGGATCAGATCTCAATATTTCTTGCTCCTTCCCTATGAGACCTTGTCTGCCTTCAGAGATCATGAACAAGTAAGAGCCTCTCCCAAACACTTCAACAGTCCCATATGAAGACACTTACAAGAACTTGTAATTGCTTTTGGTAATTAGCAAATAAAAAAATAGTTTTCAGAAGTGTTCTTTAGCTCCCCAAGCCTGCACTGTCATTGGCGCAACAGGTGAAATAATAATTGCTCTTCTGAGGGGAGGAGACGTCAAACACACACAGACCTTTATCTCGGGTTCTGCTGCCTGCCTCCCTCATGGACTGGCTTGTCATGACCTTCGCACTGAGCCTACCTCGGGAGAAGGAAGAAGTCCAGTCAGTAGCTTCTTTTCCAGTGTGAGATGCAAAGTCTGTAAGAAAAGAATGTCTGAGTAAGTGCTCATGCCTGGAAAAGGTATTCTTCTGGGATAGAAATACAGTGAGTGGCAAAGCTAGACATGGAGAAGGAATAATTCCTTAGCTGTGAGCTGAGTTAGAATAAGGAGAAGGGTCCTAGACCCTATGCCACTCCTTAATGGCTCCTAGTGTAATTTAATAAAACTCTCACTGAGGATGATTGTTAGTGAATGATTCAAGTGATAATGAAACCTGATATCTCATTTTGAAGGTAATTAAAGTTTGTAATAATGAAATAAATCTGCTGTTTACATTCCCTTACATAAATCATAGACTAAATTTTCAGTATTTTTATTATAGATGTATTTATAATGCCTTATGCTTATAATAAAGATTAGGATGGAACTATAAGAATTACCTAATCCTATGCAGATACAATGATCTAAATTTGTTTCCAGAATAAAACATATTTCTGTGTAAATCTAGATCCACTTAATGGAGGTAGTAATTGTGTCTCTACTGAAATATCTATGCTGTAATGATTATGGTGAGATTGCATTTCCTCTTAAAGTTAGGAACACATATAAGGTATAGTTAACACTATATTTATGGATATTAGACAATAGTTGTCATGACTCAATATGTCTTGTGTCATTTCCTCTGACTTAATAATATTCTAATATATTAATAATTGCCAAAGTCACATTTTCCTATTGTTTGAATGTATACATTGCACAAGATTTCATATTCTCCAAATTCCACTTACATGTCTCTTTTAATATTTTTTACAAATCTCTCTTCATTACTAATAGTTGAATTTAACCTAGATATTAGCAACAGATAATTATTTAGCCTGAAATAAGTAACAACTTAGCTTCTATCTACAATATTTTATCACATATTAGTATTTCATGTTCATAATTTAGGGACAAAGGTATATTGCTCAATCGTTTCATTGATACCAGTATATTTTTGTTTCTGAAATAACAGCAAATGAATCTTTCTGTTGCAAAACTAATATTGAGTTAACCTTATATTTATTAAATTAAACTTGTACACAGGGAAGTTTCTTGTAGGATTATACTGTAATTAGTACCCTACATTTTATCAAGATCTTTGAAGCCTTATTCATATTTGATATTGGTCTATAGAATAAAATTTTACAGCAAAATGGAAAATTTTTGCATACCAAGTATATACATGTGTATATAATACATACCCAAATTATACTATAAATTACCATCAATGTAAATTAAAATGGCAAGTTATAAAAAGAAAACACAGGTCTAGATTATTTGAACACATAGCCAATATCATCCGTTAGAATATCACGATGCTTAAGGCACTGTCTTTACACCCATCCAAGCCAACTTGCAGTCTCCACTGTACTCCTAACCAGTATGTGAGTTTAGACACGTCATTTAAGCTCTCTAAGATCTCCATGTCTTAACAATGAAAATAATGCTAGTGTCCACATCATATAGTTCTAAAAATCAAAGAAGGTACCATAAGTACAGCATTATAGCAGTGGTTCATATATAGTAAATACTAGTTAAAATATATATGAATACATTCAACTCTGGGAAGCCTCTTAACAAAATAGTACGTTAAGTTAATAACTTAAGTGTTTCTTAGTGAGAATACTGGATTTCGTTGATATAAATGTAGCCCACACCATGAGTCCCCTTAGAGAGTCCTCTGGCTCTGACGATATCAGTTCCTACTGGCCGAATGACCTCCAGATGTCTGGCAATCGGAATGGTCCACATATCTCAGACTATAGTTAGAATCCTGGACATTTTCTCTCTTCTTTATAGTTATTGTTTCCTTTACTGCAGTGAATGCAGGTTGAGGTCCATGTATATAATTCTTAAGCATCTGATTATAGCCACTTCATGTTCATTCATTTTACAGGTGTAAAGCCATGCAGCTTTTAGGTTGTAGCATATCCTTAAAGGTTTTGGATATGAATTTGTTTTCTATCTTCACAGAGATGGCAGGGTATGTCCACTGGCATCATCTTTTTCTTGAGTGTCTCCAGCCATCTCAATAAGCCCCATGAACTCCAGGTGGGCAGAATTTAAAATCTCTCACATATATTGAGTTTTCCATTTTTCTCTGCTGTACACCCTAATGGTGGTAAGTATCATTTTTGCCTATGTGTATGGTTTTCAAATGGAGCAGAAAAAAAGATAATGAAGATTTAGAATACTATTCTACTGAACTTCATGACAAAATCACAACACGCACACTGTTCTTATTCCCTGGTATTTCATGTTTGGCCTTCTGATCTGGGCCTGTGGCCACATAAATGTTATCCTGTACAGATGCAAGCAGTAGGTTAAACACATTCACAGGAACAACCTTTGCCCCAGCTACTATTTCCAACTTTTTTTTTTTTTTGGTGCTATGTATTTTTTTTTTAAATTAAGGGAACATATACAAGGTATAAGTGCACAGCTCACATGTGGAATTTCACATACATAAAAACTCACCATTGTCTGCAACACAATCAAGAAACATCCTATTGCCAGCCCTCCAATATCCTCCTTGTGGCCCTTCTAAGTCCCTGCCCTCAAGTGTGTCGTTCTGTCGGGTATATCTGAGGAGAGGAAGTGTTGGGACACGGGTTTATGTCTATTTTAACATTTAAGAGCCAGGTCACTTTTACCTGTTTTGTGCTGCATAGTAATGAAATCGTTCAGCAATAACTCTTTTATATCTGGCTTTCGTTTCATATGATTTTTGTGAATGTATTCCTGACATTCACTAGCATTGCTGCATAGGATTCCATTGTGTGAACATCAATCAATTAAGTCATTCTATTGTTAATGGGCAAGTGGATGGTCTTAGTTTGGGGCTATTAGGGCTAGTACTGGTACATAAATTCGGGGATTTATTTTTGGTGACATATAGAAACTTCTTTAAAATATATTCATAAGAGCTTAATTATAGGGACATTGGATTATATCTGTTTTGCCTAAGTAGATACTACCAGTTTTCCAAAATGCTTGTACCAATTTTAACACCCATTGGCAGTGTATGAGATTCCTGGTTTATCCATATTTTTGCCTAAACTTCATATTTCCTGACATTTTTATTTTAGATTCCTGGTTGGTATATGATAACACCACATAGTGGTATTCTTTGAATTTTTGTGATTACTAAGGATGTTGAACATTTTCTGTACTTATTATTCATTAAATAATGTCTGGTTTTTTGAAGTTTCTGTTGGAATGTTTTGCCTGTATTTTATTCTACTGTGTAATCTGCAAGTGTTCTTTACACTACACACACATCTCTCTCTCCTCTCTCTATTCATGTGTATGCCTTTTGATGAAAGCCAGCTGTTAAGTTAGTCAGTATTTGTCCTTATGGTTAATGCATTTTCTGCTGTTTGAGAAACATTTTCTTATTCTAAGACTACAGATACATTCTTTTTATTATTCCAAAAATTACAATACTTATCTTTAAAATTTAGATCAGTAGGCTTATGCCTGTAATCCTAGCACTCTGGGAGGCTGAGGCGGGAGGATTGCTCAAGGTCAGGAGTTCAAGACCAGCCTGAGCAAGAGTGAGACCCCGTCTCTACTATAAATAGAAAGAAATTAATTGGCCAACTAAAAATATATAGAAAAAATTAGCCGGGCATGGTGGCGCATGCCTGTAGTCCCAGCTACTTGGGAGGCTGAGGCGGAAGGATTGCCTGAGCCCAGGAGTTTGAGGTTGCTGTGAACTAGGCTGATGCTACAGCACTCTACTCCAGGCAAAGAGTGAGACTCTGTCTCAAAAAAAAAACACAACAAAAAACAGAAAACAAAAACAAAAACAAAATTTAGATCAGCAATTCATTTAGAATTGATTTATTGTATGATGTGGATAGTGACTGAGGTCGTTTTTGTATTCCCATATGACTGAAAATATCAGTTTATTTTGAAAATGTAGGATTATGCTTTTTTAAACATTTTCTCTCACTTTTCATTGCTTCCCCCAGGTTAACACCACCTCATCCTTAGTGCTGACTTCCATGAAATATACTGGTAATCCTCTCCATCTCTACGTGCATCTTGGTATTTTTGCCAATCCCACAGAAGCACACAGTGAAAGTTACTCTTAATGTCAAAAATCTTTAAAGAGACTATTTTTGCTCAGAGCAATGATTGTTACCATAATTTAAAGGAAAATGTGCTGAATTACAGAATGGCCTCCAGGGATTTGGCAATAAGAATAATCTTCTTAACACAGAGTATAGTAGGAATCCTGGGAAATTTCTCTCTTCTTCACCACTATCTCCTCCTTTACTACAGCAAATGCAGGTTTAAGTCCACAGATTTGATTCTTCAGCACCTGACCATAGCCAACTCCTTGGTCATTCTCTCTAAAGAAGTTCCCCAGACAATGGCAGTTTTGGGGTTGAAACATTTCTTTAGTGATTTTGGATGCAAACTTCTTTTGTATGTTCAGAGAGTGGGCAGGGGTGTGTCCATTGGCACCACCTGCCTCTTGAGTGTCTTCCAAGCCATCACAATCAGCCCCATGAACTCCAGGTGGAAGGATCTGAAAATAAAAACCCCAAAGTACATTAGCTACTCCATTCTCTTCTGCTGGATCCTGTACATGGTGATAAATTTTATTTTTCCTGTATGTGCATTTGGCAAAGGGGGCAGCAAAAACATCACAAAGAAAAGAGATTATGGATACTGTTCTAGTGTAGGTCCTGACAAAATATTAGACCCACTCTATGTAGCATTATTTGTAGTCCCTGAAGTTTTATTTTCCATGTTCATAATCCTGTCCAGTGGCTCCATAATTTTCACTCTGTACAGGCACAAGAAGCAGGTCCAACACATTCATGGGATTGATGCGTCCTCTAGATCCTGCCCTGAGTTCAGAGCCACCCAAAGCACCCTTGTCCTTGTGACCACCTTTGTATCATTTTTCACTCTCTCTTCCATCTTTCATGTTGTTCTTTTGTATAATCCCAGTTGGTGGTTAGGGAACATCTCTGCCCTAATGTCTGTGTGTTTTCCAACTGCCTGCCCCTTTGTTCTCATGAGCCGTGACTCCACTGTATCCAGGCTCTGCTTTGTCTGGGTAAGAAATACAAAATCTCTAGTTCCAGCTACTTGGGAGGCTAACACAGGAAGCTCACTTGAGCACAGAAGTTCAGGGCTGTAGGTCACTATGATCGTGCCTGTGAACAGCCATGGCACTCCACCTGGGCAACATAGTGCTATCTTGTCTTTACAAACAAATCACTATCTTATAACTATGTAAATTGTGTATTTTTGCACAATGTTCAGTTGTTTAGCCATTTATCACCACTGAAATGTTAATACAGAAACTTCAGGAGGAGCTACATATCTTTCTAAGATAGACCATTGACATGGCCCGATTACAGGACGGGGGAAGAACACAGAACATAAAAGAATGACACAAACACACACACAGACTTTACATGACTCGAGTGCCTAATGCGCCGGTTGCTTTATTTTTATACCCCCCAGACCCAGGGTTAGTTCCTTGTGCATAAGTATCTGAGCATAGCAGCAATAACCGTCAATTTCAGAGTTGTATCACAAGGGAACAATTTCCCATGGTCTCAGACCTCGAAATGATTACTTGAGGTGCCAGCGCCGGACATAACTCAAAAATCAAGGCCAAAATAAGCAACATTAAACAATGCAGCCATCAGAAGAACTTCTTGTGCTCTCTCCCAGTCAGCGGCAGGACCCCACGATTGTGCCTATCTTAGGTCGTCCCTCCCTTGAGGGATCTTACCCGTCATTGACTACCAACCATCTTATGGGGCCAGACCTTGGGATTGTTTTTCTTATCTTTATGGCCTCCAGACTCCCACCACGGGGGCCCACCATGTGGGAGCTGGGCAACATTTGCTTATGTGCAGAAACTCAGGCCTCTTGTTATGTCCCAAGGCAGTAACTATGTCTGAAGAAAATACTGGTTACCGCTGCATCATGCAGCACACGTACATTACAGGCTATAGTGAATGATTAGTATAAGGCATAATGCCAGAATCAGCCCCCAACAGACCATAATGAATATTGAAGTTTCTGGTTCATTTGGGGACCTGCATGGGCATAGCAAAGGTGAATAAAGCAGGTTGTCCTCATCCTGATGCATAGAATCCTGTTGATAGTAATCTTAAATAAATGTTGCTTGAGGCACATTAAATGGATTTGGTTCCAGCTTTTCAAAAGCAGTTCCAAAAGAGTGGTGTACTCATGGGAAATTTTGTAAGCAGCATATACAGTGAATAAATGCATGATGGATATTTTTGGAAGACAATTCTCCACAAGTTTGCACAGTTCTTGTGGGAAATAGCATGGGCAGCTTTTGTTCTAGACTGTCTAACCTTGGGTCTAGGGGGTATAAAAATAAAGCGACCGGTGCATTGGGCACTCGAGTCATGTAAAGTCTTTGTGTGTGTGTCTGTGTCATTCTTTTATGTTCTGTGTTCTTCCCCCGTCCTGTAATCGGGCCAGGCTTCATGAGTAGAGCATCCTAGAGGGACTTTGGAGAAAAAAAAATTATTATAAAAGGATATTAAATTGTTTGCCCTCAAGTTCCCTGGTATCTCTGTTCCTGTTACTATTGTAATATTTTCCAAAAAAAGTCACATGGATCATTGACGTTTTTCTGTGAAGACAGAATCTTTTGGGAATATTGGAGGGGGCTTGAGTTTTATGTCTGTGTTATATAAAGCAAAGTCTAATTTTATGGGGAAGGCTGAGGTGAGAACATAGGAGATTCTGACAGTGTAAACCCTTAGGAGTTAGCACAAATTCCTGGGAAAACTTCAGCATGTCAAGACTATGGAAGTGCTGTGGTAAAAGCCAAGATTTTCAAGAGGCAGCACTAGATCCAGCTGATATCTGGGTTATATGTGGAATATAGTTACCACAGAGAATATGTCTTATTTGATGAGGAAAAGAAGGTGAAATAAAGGGAAGTTCAGAGAAGAGTAGAGATATTAAGTTAGCCCTGCAGGGTTGTAATATACTAGATTGGACAGTGATGGGGGGAGTATCATATAATTTTTTTGGTATCTTGACCCAGTTTTAAGGCCCTGGCTAGAGGCTGGTCAGTTTGCCTTTGATATTAGCCAATTAAGTCTACACCCCAACCACAAGTAAGACTTGTGGCATTTTAATTTGCCCTAATTCCATCCCCATCTCCTTAGCTCTGAGGTAGCCTTGAAAAGCAACTATCTTGTAACTACAGTAACAGTGAAACCCTGCACTTCACCAGCCACTGGTGCAGGAATGGCTCTGGAACACCTCAAAAGTCCCCATCTCCAAAGAATTCTCACTATTTAACCTGTCTGGTAGGATACTGAAGACAGTTCTGAGTTTTTCTCTATTTGACCTGACTCAGAGCTTTATCTGCGTGAACCCTCCTACCCATAGGGCATTTGTCAAAAACAGTCGCTGGCAATTGTTTAACAATGGAGTGTGTGGGGGAGTGAAAGTGTATGGCTGTGTGATAGGTGGGAGTAAGAAGAGGGCACAGAAAAAAGTGGCATAGGCATGAGATGATAGTGCAGAGAGCTGGGAGGGTGGGGCAGAGAGAGTGCAGGGGAGGAGAGAAGGCAGAGGGATAAAAGGCAAAAGGGTGCTAAACATTGCTTTGGGGTTAAAGCACAATGCTGAGTTCAACATTACAAGGGGGCACATTGTGCAAGGAAGTCAAGCATATGGGGGTATTCAGGTCTGATGGGTAAGGAATGCAAGGTGTCTTGGGAACAAGGGGATAATGGCAACACACAGCTAATGAGCAAAAGTGGGGAAAGGGTCAGCGGTAGGGATGGGAGAAAACATATGGTGTGGGAGGAAGGGAATACAGATGAAAGAGGCAGACCTTACAGGATGATAATGCCCCAAAGCAGATGGAGTGTGGGTAAAGCAGATGGAGCCTGGGGGCAGTAACAGGCACAGGAAGTGTGATGGTTAATTTTAGGTGTCAATTTGACTGAGTTAACATATACCCAGAAGGCTGGTAAAGCATCATTTTGGGGTGTGTCTTTCAGGGTGTTTCTGGAAAAGACTGGCATTTGAATCAGTGGACTAAATAAGGAAGATCCACCCTCAACCAAGGTGGGTGGGCACCACCCAATTGACTGAGGCAGAGGGCAAAGTTGAATTTGCACTCTCGCGCTCTCTCTCTCTCTCTCTCTCCTGGAGTTGGCACACCATCTTCTTCTGCCCTTGGACATCAGAAACCCAGGTTCTCCAGCCTTCAGACTATGGGACTTGCAGCAATGGCCCGAGGTTCTCAGGCCTTTGGACTTGGACTGAGCTATGCCATGGACTTCTCTGGTTCTCCAGCTTATGGACAGCACATCACGGGACTTGTCAGCCTCCATAATTACATAAGCCAATTCTTATAATCCCCGCTCACATATCTATATTCATGTTATCTATATATGTTTAATACATATATCCTATTGGCTCTGTTTCTCTGGAAAACTCTAATATAGGGAGAAAAGCAAAATGGGCACAAGACAATGAAGGGAGCTGGGAAGAATAGTGGGCATGGACAGGCTAAAGGGCCCTAGAGGAAAGGTCAGGGTCTATCAGGTTGTGTGTAATGGGGGAGGGGGTGTGAATTAGATTCACGGGGGAGTTGAAAAAGCCTGAACGTTGAGGACTGTGGCATTTGAGGGTATGGGGCATACAGGACACAGGGAATGGGCTGAGATATTGGAACTGGGAGTACATATAGGGCAAGAAAAAGGACAGCATCGATGATGTAGTTTGCAGAAGTGACAAAAAGTAAGGAGGATTGGACTGAGGTCTCTGGCGTGGGAATTATAGCGGGATAGAAGCCAGAAAGGTCACAGGATGAAGGTGGAGGGCGCGACACAGAAGACTAGACGGGTTGGGGGAGGTGAGGGATGATGGAGGTTTACTCACAGGAGTGGAGGAATAAAGGATGTAGCAGAGGAAGACACAAGAAGTGGAGAGAGAGGAGGCATAGAGCTGGGGTGGTGCAGAAGTCACTGAATCACCCTGATTCATTAATTCCCTTATTTACGATCAAATCACAAGTCATGGATAATTTCCGAACCTGACAGTCGGACCCGTGGCTTTCCATCGCCTCAGACCCTTTTAATCACTGACCGCCGAAGTGTCCATCTAGTACGAAATCACCAGGACTGCCGAGGGACAAAAAGGAAACCCCCAGAACACTGTCCTGGACACAGGCCCCTCACCCGGATCCACACCCAGAATCGGGCTCCTCAATCCTGAGCTTCTCAAGACTCTACCGGCAGCTACCAAAGGCCGAGCCCACCTCCAAAACGACTTCCGGTTCCGGTGCTCTGGCGCCGCAGGCCCGCCTCGCTGTCGCTGTGGCCGCCGAGGGTACCGCGCGACCTCGGGCGTTTCCGGGAGTTCGAGTCCTGGTCGCCCGCGCGGCTCTGTGAGGTAACGTGGCCACGCCCACCTCGGAGTCCCCGGCCGCCGCGGTCGTCATGGCGCCGTGAGAGGAAATTGTGACCACTTTGGGGCATCCTATTGCCTTTTCCTCCTCGTTGTCGGTTAACAGCATTGTGCTGAGTATATTTTCAGAGGCCAGAACCTAAACGAGCCCCACGAGGAGCGGCTTCTATTCAGCCTTTTAGGCAAAACGGAGATGGCGCCGCCGTTAGCCGTTAGGCAGGAACGCCACGGGGGCGGCCATCTTACAGGAAGTCCGGTGTCCGTGCGGCGGAAGCGGGTCCCGGGTGGGCTCTGGTTGGCGGCGCGTTTGGACGACCGGCAAGGATTGCCCAGACATTAAAGGCAAGTCAGCGGTCACAACGTGGACAAAGACCCTGGAGACTTGGAGCCCTGGTGAAGTTTGGAAGTGGGGCAGGGATGGGAATGAGTAAAGCCAGTCTAGGTGAGGGTGGTCGGAGAACTGTTGAAGGGGCGCAGCCAACGGTGGGGATGGTGCTCTATAAACTCAATGCCTCCAGGGACCTGGAAAGGTAGCTACCTCCGGCTGGGAGGGAAAAGGGTGAGGCTTCAGATATATGCAGACATTTCCTTAAAAAAACACACGAGTATTTGAGAGTGTTTAAGTAATAAGATGTTATTGTATAGCACCATTCCCAAATTAAAAAATAAACAGCACACTTAAGAAATACCAGCTATTTATGCAGGCACGGGAGATGGGGTAGTAGAGGATATAATTTGTACATCCTTTTCTGGAATACAATTTAGAATTATCTGTACAATTTAAAATTTTCATTCTTTTTGATCTAGCAATTCCAATTCTAAGCATTTGTTAAAAACTATTTACTTATTTATTTTAGAGACAGGGTCTCGTTGTCGCCCAGGCTGGAGTGCAATGGCATAATCAGAGCTCACTGCAGCCTCCAACTCCTGGGCTCAAGCAATCCTCCCAGCTCAGCCTCTGGAGTATCTGGGACTTTAGGCATCTGCCACCCTGCCCAGCTAGTTTTTTTATTTTTTGTAGAGATGGAGTCTTGCTATGTTGCCCAGGCTGGTCTCCAACTCCTGAGCTTAAGTGATCCTCTCCCCTCAGCCTCCAGAGTAGCTGGGACTACAGGTACACACCACTATGCCCAGCTAGGTTACTGGAGCTTGATGTGAAAAGGTCAGAGGATATCAACCCAAAACACAACCCAGGTGTCATCCCCACACTTGTCACTAGTTCCTGATAATGCTATCTCAAAAAAAAAAAAAAAATTAAATCACTCTCTCTATTCTGTCCTCATTGTTTCAGTCCATTTATGTGAATTAGTACTGCCTGCCACCTCACTGCTCACTGGTCCCTATGATTAGGTGGTGCTCAATCTACTTCCTTCTTTTATACCACAAACCATTTTTATTATCATACTCTCTTTAAAACCCTGAACTAGCCTATTAATTACAGATTAAAACAAGATCTCAGAAAATGCTTTTAAATCTGTACATAAACACCAGATTCTCCATTATCATCTTCCATTATGTCCTCCCTGACACTTGATTCTTAAATTATTCTGCCCCTTTCCAAATGTCGTGAGGTCTCAAATGCTACCAGGAATTTGCACATACTTTCCCTTCTTTTGAAGTGCTTGGCACATAGGAAACAAAAAAGGAATATTATGAATTGTTACTATAATTTTCTTTCATGAGTCATTTTAGATGTCACTTCTTCAGACAGCATTCTGGGATGCCTCTCAGGTTGGTTTCATTTACAATATGGAACTATTAAATATAAAGTTGCAACTCTATCAAGTGGTGTAAGGAAAAGGACTATGGAAGGCATCAAATAGGGGAAATGGAGGAAGCATCTCTCTACAGGAGATGACTGAAGATCATTTCTCCTGGTCATCATAATCTGCTTACTTGACTGCTGTCCGAAATGGACTATGAGTTCCTCAAAGGCAGAACTCTAATATTTTTTTATCCCCAAGTGCTCAGAAGAATAACTGGAACATAGCACTTCAATAAGAGACTATTGAACAAATAACTGAATTTGACTTACAGGATAGTCTTCCCTTCTTCTCTTCCCCTCAAGGTGCTGTGCTGCTGCTCAAGAATAATTATACATAGAAGAGATGCCAAAGAGTACTTACAGTATGCTGCTTTTTGAAAAGAAAAGGAACAAATAATAATATATGCTTGCTTGTACTTATAAAAAGAAACACTGGAAGGATTCACAATAAACATGTTGGAGGCAGAAAGGGGAAAACTAGGACTGAGAAGAGGGTAAGAGTGAGATTCATAAACTACCTTTTTGTAGATTTAAGTTTTGAACCATGTTGACTATGTGACCTATTCAGATTATTTCAATCAGAGTAAAAATAAAACAGCCAATAGAGACTCTTTCCCCCTAGGAGTAGGAGCCAATTACAGGGTAATTGAAGGGTGAGATTATAAAACAAAAACAAACAAATTCCAAACACAAAAAGTTTTAGAAGCCAGAAAAGATTCAAATCTAGGTCCTTCCACTTGGCAGCTAAGTAGCATGGGGCAAACAATTCAAGCTGAATGACAATCCCTAAATCAACTAAATACTGTGTTAACATCTGCAAGATGCCTGATCTAGTGTTCAATGTTGGGGGTGAAATGGTGAGGAAAAAACAGATCCAGTCCCTGCCTTCAGGAAGTTTACACTCCAGATGAGAAATACATATGTAAATCTAGGAAATGCACAACCGTAAGTCTGAGTTCTAGGAAGGAGAGGAACATGATTCTATGGAAGGCCAGACTGGTGAGGGAAAGCTGCTCTGAAGAAGTGATCTTTGAAGATCATGAAGGATGAGGAGACACTCAGAAGATGGGAGGAAAGACGAGTTCAGGTGGAGGAAAGAACATGCATAAAAGCCTGGAAGTGATGAAAGGAAGTCAGTGACCTATGAGGCACTAAAAGAGGACCAGTGTGTCGAGAACAGGGAGCACAAAGGTGAGCACTAGAGAGGGAAGAAAGAACCAGAACATGCTGACTTGATGGCCAGTTTAAGGCCTTTTGCCATTGTCCAAACTCTGAGCAGAATAATCATTGCAGGTTTCAAAGTTTAAAGCAAGAAAATTTCATAATCACAGGTCTATTGAGATTTAAAAGTATGCTATATGTGAAATCCTTGGCTTAGTGCATGGCAAACCTTTTCGTCATCAAGCAACAGTTTTGATTAAGGTCAGACATAACTTATATTCTTGATTTCTCCTCTGCTACTCACTAGGACTAATAATATTTTTATTAACTGTGTTTGCTAGACACTGTTTTAAGTACTTCACATCTTCTTCTGACAACAACCTGAGGCAGATATTTTAAAGATAAAATCAAGACCTAGGTAAGTTACTTGCTTAAAGGCACACAGCTTGGGCATGGCAGGGCAGGCTTCAAACCAGGCAGTGTGACTTCAGGACCAATTCCTAACCATTGTGTAAGACTGCCTCTCAGCCCAGGAGGAGCTGAGGTCATGGGAGCAAATGAAGGGTGACCCTCATTGAAACCATAAGGATCCTGGGTCTAGTGGCAGACACTATATACCTAGCTTAGGTGTACACTAGGCCTCCTTCACCTGGATGTCAAGCTCTGAAAGGTGAGTTAAGCACCTGGCCCACAGGGATCAGGGTAGGCCTGGTCAACCCATCCTCACACCCTGACTGATACGTTCAGAGGCAGTGCACTGACCTTGCCATGGCAGGATGTGCGGATTCACAGAAAGAGAAGTGGATAGGATCTGAGGGCCCAGTTGGTGGAGCACCCATTTCTGATTCTTTGCTGGAGAGTAGCCGCCTGGAATCTATCCCATTATTATGTGGAAGTGATGATTGTGGCACTAATCTAGTACTTAGGGCAAAAATGTTCAAAATTAAGTGGGCCCCAGAAAGCCCTTGTTAGAAATGCAGAGCCCCCAGTCCCAGAGGTTCTGGTTTAGGAGCTCTAAGGTGTGACTCAGGAATTTGCATTTTTTTAAATTTCTCAGGGACTTCTGAAGCAGAAAGCCCTCAGTCAACAATTCTGCTTACAAATATTATGATGGCTGGCTCTCCTCAGTATACTTAGGTCTTGACTCAAATTACATCTATCCTGAAAAGCCTTCCCTAGGAGAAAGTAATAATAAAACCCCCATTATTATCTATACATTACTACCCAATACTAGGCTTTCTTTTTCTTCTTCCTGACATAGTCCATTTTACTGCTTTTCTGCCTCACTAGATGGTAAGGTCTGTAAAGGTTGTTCCTTTGCCTGTTTTACCAATCTATCCCCCATGTGTAAAACAGTGCCTTACACAGTGCCTTAAAATATTCCTGAAGGAGTGAATTACTCAATATCCCAGGATTTCTACTGAATTCTGAGACAGCCACAGCAAGGCAAATTTCCATCAGCACACACTAATTTATATAGTATATACTTATGGGATTAAGGTAGAGAACTTTGGATAAAAGAGAAGGCTAAGAGCCCCATTCTCAGGAAAGTGGGAAGAATGGTGAAGATAAGAGAATTTATGTATCTCAATTCAGTAGATTGCAGAGGATCTTTGAAATAGTAACTGTGGTGGGTGATAGATATGTGGACAAATATAAGGAGTCATCTCCAAGACATGCTAAAAGGATCTTACCTCTTCCCATCTCCCACCTGTTATACTCTTCTCCATTCATAGAGACTAAGGTTCTCATCCTCCTCTGTGTTCTACTTATTCTAGGGATTCTTTTCCTTTTCTTCTTCAGCCCCTTTTGTATTGAGTTATTAAATCTCTAATCACACACAGAAAAGTTTTGGTTGAGAATTCAGTTCTTTAGAACTGTCATTCCCTTCAATGATGAAATACGCTTCAACTAACCCATTAGTTCATTCATTCACTTTCCAAATCAATATATTATTGGTTTCTGTTTTTCTATGTGTTGAGAAATTTAAAATCATGTAAACCAGCACTCTCCAACATAACTTTCTGGGATGCTGGAAATGATGATAGAGATTATTCATTGTTTCAAAAGTTCTGCTCATTGTGCTGTCCAGTTTGGTAGCTGTAACTCATATATGGCTATTGAGCACTTGAAATGTAGCTAGTGCAACTAAGGAAATGAGTTTTTTAAATTTTGTTTTCAATTTTTCTTAAATTTTAAAATTTAAGTAACCATAAAAATTATCAAGGAATTTGTAATCTCTTGGAGAGAGAAGATGTGGACATTAAAAACAAAACTTGTTTCTAAGATGCTTAAGTACCATTAAGAGCAGTCCTTCCCCCATCCCTTGAAAAACAGTATGTTCCTTGAACAATAAATTACCACATCCCATTGACCTAGTTACTCCATGGCTATTTTACCTAATGTAGATATTTATATCCCCTGACTAGAATAGCTGGAGTCTACAAGCTCAATGCCCTCTCCAGGAGACAACATACTTTTTCTGCTTTGTTCACCACTGTGACCTCAACTCCTAGGACAGGACCAGGTACAAAGGAAGCTATTTGGTAAATGAACAGATTGACTCAGTGTAAGGCTATTGTTTCATAGGTCCCTCTGCATAATATAAAGTTCTAAAAGTCCTGGTTTGCAGTGAATCCTGCATGCTGGTCTGGGGAAATGGAATTAACACATATGTGCCCCATATCCCAATTCAATATTAACCCTTTCCCAAGAACCACCACTTCTGTGGCTTTTCATTCATGGCAACATTCCAGATACTGATTATCTTAACTGTTTAAAAATTCACAGTACTTATTTCCTCCACTTAAATGAACTCAGGCTTCCTTCACTCATTTAATTGGCACAATAGAGCAATTACTGTTTATGTGTTTGGATTAACATCAGATTAATCTGTGTTAAAGTATGTATTTAGATAGGATGAGATTATCAGGCTTTCCCAGCCTCTGCATTTATTAATTTTCTCTCAGTATATACTTTTCAGCCATACAATGAACTAGAAAGTTTTGCTCAACCCTTTTCCACATAGATTATATCTGAGTGTTTTCCTATGGGTTTCCTGAGACATAAAATAAGACGTAATTGATCACTGAAGGCACAACCACATTCACAAGGTTTCTCTCCTGTGCAAATCCTCTATTATCTCCCGAGGGTGCACATCTGGCCACAGGCTGTCCCACGATGACTACGTTCCTATTTGCTAGGAGGCCACTGATGTTTAATGATGTCTGAGGAGCCACAGGAGGCACTTGTGTGGTCACCATGTTAGCAGGGTTTTTCTCCTGCATGACATCACTGGTATGTAACGAGTTGTGACTCTCTGCAGGAAGGTTTTCCACCTTGACTGAATCTCCTCTTTTCTCTCTTGTGTGTATTCTCTTATGCTTAACAAGGCAAGACATGTATGCAAAAGCTTTCCCACACTCATTGCAGCCATAGGGTCTCTCTCCTGTATGAGTTCTTTGATGAACAATGAGCTTTTGCTTTGTTGTAAAGGCTTTCCCACATTCACTGCATTGAAAGGGTTTCTCTCCTGTGTGAATTCTTTGATGTTTAATGAGACCCGACTTCTGAGAACAGGATTTTCCACATTGACTGCACACAAAGGGTGTCTTTCCTGTGTGAAATCTCTGATGTGCTATGAGGCATGTTTTCTGAATGAAGCCTTTTCCACATTCATTGCATATGTAAGGTTTCTCACCTGTATGAATTCGCTGATGTACAATGAGATTTCCTTTTTGGATGAAGCCTTTTCCACATTCACTGCATATATAGGGTTTTTCTCCTGTATGTGTTTTCTGATGTATGTTGAGCCGTGATTTCTTTAGAAAGGCTTTGCCACATTCAGTGCATTCATAAGGTTTTTCTCCTGTATGAGTTCTCTGATGTTCAGTGAGCATGAACTTTCTGGAGAAGGCTTTCCCACATAGACTACATCTGTGGGGTTTCTCTCCTGTATGAATGATCTGGTGATCAGTGAGCCAAGACTTTTTAATGAAGGCTTTCCCGCATTCACTGCAGACATGAGGCTTCTCTATTTTTCGAGTTTTCTGATGCTTGGGACTGATGAATTGGGACTTAGTGCTGATGAGTTTTTGATTTGCAGGGAATTTAATTTCAGTATGAAATTGTTCATGGTTAGCATGGAGATAGGATTCCCCATTTCTGGTAAACTCAGCAGGATTCTTCATTTCATAGCTTCTGCTCTGCTTAACTAAAGTGGAATTTGTTTTCATACTTTTTCCATTTAAGTCAAATATATCATGATTTTGCCTTAACAGAAACTGAGTTTTGTTCTGATGAACAATATTTCCAAATGGATTATGCCCATGCCATTGTTCCATTCTGCTCACCATGCTTTCATTTTGTAAGTGCTCTGGCAAATGATCATCAACTTTCCAAACTTCTAGAAAGAAAAGAACAATGAGTTTTCTATCACCTTGATTTGTAATAAAGGTATTTTTTAAAAAATTACCATGATGTGAAGTGTCTCTTTAGTGCTAACTCTATGACATGAGTGTAAATAAAACTCCATGTTTAATGTTCCCTGCACATTGGAAAAAAAACAATAATATAAACAAACTCAAAAGGGAAAAGCAGTTAATGTAAAATCAGAGTTAGATAATTCACACTGAATAAATACAGATTTGACTGCTTTCTAAATAAGAACTTGCAAAACATGCAAATACTGTAAAATACAAACACTTCATTGTGAGCAGCAGACCAGAGGCTGGCGGGCCACCTCATTCAGAGGGTCAGATTCACTCATTCCACAAACTCTTACCGAATGACTGCTGTGCACCAGACATGGTGCTAGTGTTGGGATACACAAATATATTCCTTATGTTCATGTAGCCTACACTGTAGTTTGCTAAAACCACTTAAAAGAAAAAAGAAAGACACAAAGAAAGCAGCAAATTATGAAAAGTGGTCTGAAGGAGCCAGGGAGATGGAAAAAACTGGAAGAAATCAGGTTACCTTTTAGAAAACATAGCTTACTGACAGATTGACTGTTGCAGTTGGGATGAGGGAAATAAAGAAAGTGAGGACTCAGAATATGCCAAGTATTTGGCTTGAGCTACTGAGCTAGTTATGCCTTTTAATGAGATAAGGAAAATCACGGAAAGATAGAAGGGGGAAATCAAGTGTACATTTGGAAGCATATCAACTTTAAGGCAGTCATTACATACCCAAGTCTGAAGGACACATAAATCTTGAGAAAAGCCTTGTCTGGAGATTTCAATTTGGAAAACTTTAGTAAATAAATATTATTTAGGGACAGAAACAGGAGAAGATCACATTCAGAGAATGTATAGATAAAAAAGAAGATAGAGGCACAGGGCCATGGTGTCCGTCATTCTATCATTTAGTTTGGAAGTTGGGGAAAGTCTACTGAGGGAAACCAAATGTTAACCTCCTGACCAGGGAGATAAGCAGATACTGGTGACTAGAAAAACTATTCCACAGGGGAAGTCAGACTGTTCAGTACTCAGCATTTTAAGTTAACTATGATAGACTCTTGGGTGGTGATCCTATTCCTATAATTTGCCCTTTCTGTAGACCATATCAAGCCAATTTTCTCAAAGCACCAATCTCAGATTTCTTAGAAACCTCCTGTCATCAACACTCAATCGCTGGTCTAACTGTAACATCCTCCTTTATTCCTACAGAAAGAGGGAAGCAATGATGGAGCATGCAGTCTCTATAAGCAGATGAACAGCTGCAATGGCTGTAGGAACTGTCACCTTTTTCTTCATCCTATTCCTGGATAGACCCAGATTGTTCCCATTTCACTTTCTCTCTTCTACTGATCTCTCATCTTGCCACTAATGTCATATTCCTCCATAATTCTATACTTATGTCTTGGTTGGCATCAGTTAAGGGGCCCAAAAGGACCACTTCCTCCTGAATCAAGACTTACAGTGGCTTTATCTTCAACTTTTCTTAGAACATCTGGATGTACCTTATTGCTACACATCTGCCAGCCAAGTAGAAGGTAAGACAAGGGCTTAGCTAGAAAGATCTTATATTAGCAGAAAAATGAAGCCAGAAAAATACAAAGTGTACCTACAACTTCACACATGAAGTCCACAACAGTCAGAATTTACATTATCGTGATGACTCAATTTACCGAAATTTCCACTAACAGGGCATCAGTGGAATTTCTGACCTAAGCTCTTGCTCGCTCTCTCAGCCCATTTTACCAGCTACTCACCTACTGTGTTTCCCTGAAAATAAGACAGGGTCTTATATTTATTTTTCCTCAAGAAGACACCCTGGGGCTTATTTTCAGGGGATGTGTTATTTTTTTTAAGTACAGTACAACAATCTACATTTATTCAAACATAGTTAAGTCATCTTCTTCTGGAACATCATCGTAACTCTCCAAATCCCGAATTCCATCCTGAATTTCTTGCGACTCTATTTCCTTTAGAACCATTGGCCCCAATCTCTCATGTCAAGCCATAGAGCTCTCATGGGGCAGATGAGAAGGGCTGCTCATCTTCTTTACTGCTCCACGATGAAATGCATGGGTTGTACAGATACGCTGTGTAGCCACGCCCATCACTAGATCTTATTTTCAGGGTAGGGTGTAGGGGGCTGATTCTGGCAATTGCCTGCCTTATACTAATCATTCACTATAGCCTGTAATGTACGTGTGCTGCATGATGCAGTGGTAACCAGTATTCTCTTCAGACCCAGTTACTGTCTTGGGACATAACAAGAGGCTTGAGTTTCTGCACATAAGCAAATGCTGCCCAGCTCCCACACAGTGGGCCCCTGTGGTGGGAGTCTGGAGGCCATAAAGATAAGAACATTCCCAAGGTCTGGCGCCCCGTAAGACGGTTGGTAGTCAAAGATGGGTAATGATCTCCCACGGGGGGGACGACCTAAGACAGGCACAATCATGGGGGCCTGCCGCTGACTGGGAGAGAGCACAAGAAGTTCTTCTGATGGCTGCATTGTTTAATGTTGCTTATTTCAGCCTTGATTTTGAGTTATGTCCGGCGCTGGCGCCTCAAGTAACTGTTTCTGGGTCTGAGACCATGGGAAATTGTTCCCTTTTCATACAACTCCAGAATTGATGGTTATCACTGCTGTGGCTCAGATGCTCACGTACAAGAAACTAACCTTGGGTCTGGGCGGTATAAAAATAAAGCGACCAGTGCATTGGGCACTCAAGTCATGTGAAGTCTTTATGTGTGTCTGTGTTGTTCTTTATGTTCTGTGTTCCTCCCCCGTCCTGTAATCGGGCCACGACAGTAGGGCTTATATTGCACAAATGCTTAGAAATCCTGCTAGGGCTTATTTTATGGGTAGGGTTTATTTTCAAGGAAACACGGTAATATCTAATTGCCCAATGCTGCTCTTTGTCTTTCCTTCACTCCCCAGAAGACCTTATCCAGTCCAAGTTTCTATCTCCAGACATAACCTCTCAAACATCCAGACAGAGCAGTGAGCTCCACTTGTATGTTAACAAGTATGTCTAACTTACAATCTCCAAAACAGAACTCCTGACTTCCCAACCCAAATTCTCTTCCCCAAATCATCTCCATCACAGTAAATGGCAACTCCACTTTTCTTGTTAACATGCCAGAACAGGTCAGCATCACCCTTCATCTGTTTCTTTCTCTCACACCTTATATCTACATCAGTGGTAAGTCCCACCTGCCCTCCTTTATAAATATACCCAGAATCTGCCCAACAATCACCTGCTTCACCCAAGCTAAAGCCAGTCACTCTCTGGCACTATGGCAGCAGCCTCCTACCTGCCTTTCCTGCTTCCTTCCCCGCCAGCTATTTTCTATTTTCTACACAGTAGCCAAAGTGATTCTTTAAACACAAATAAACATAATAATAATTACATTATATATATAAATTACATCATGTCACTCCTCCTCTATTCAAAACTCCCTAATGTTCCTTGTCTTGTTAGCCTATTGCTAATCAAGGTCTTGAAATGTCCTTGAACAGCCCTGTGTGACCTGCCTCCCCCAACCCCAAGCTACCATCAACCTTATTGCCAGTCATTCCCCTCTTGCTCCCTCTGCTCTATGCACACAGGCTTCCCAAAGTCCCTCAGACACACTCCTGCCTCAGGCCTTGGACCTTCCCACTGTTTCACTTTCGAATTTCCTCACCCAGGGCACCACCTGCTCACATCCCTCATCTTCCTGCTCAAGTGGACCTGAACAAAGAAGCTTTCCTATTCCTGAAAGTGCAGGGCGAAGGCCAAGTACTCATCATTCAGGTACACTACTTCAGTGTTTCTTACAGCAGTTTTCGCCCTGAAAACTCTTACCAATCTTCATCTCACGCTTCCTCTCACACTCCGCATTTAAATGGCAAATCCCGTCTGCCCTCCTTTACAAGCTTATCCAGAAATCTGACCAACACTCACCCTCCCACCCACACAGAAGCCAGCCATTCTTTCTGCCACCTAGGACGCAGCAGCCTCCTGACTGGCTTTCCTGCTCACACCCCTGCCTGCTACTGTCTACTTCCTACACGGTAGCCAGTGATCCTCTTAAAACCTAAGTTATTTCATGTCATTCCAGTACTCAAGATGTCATCGTGTTTTCTCATCTTGTTAGGAATAAAATCATGATTCCTTAAAATGGATTGCCAGGCTCCACATGTCTGACTTTCCTCTTCCCTGGCTGCTGCTGCTGCTGCCTTTTTGGCCTTATTTCTGACCATGTTCCCAATGGCACACTCTGCTCTATCCACGTGGGCTCCTTTGCTTCTCAAACACAGTCACGCTTGAGCTTTTAAACTTGCTATCATCTCTACTTGGAACACTCCTAACCCAGCAGCCTACTAACTTCCCTCATCTCTTGGCTCAAAGGCACCTGCTCAGAGAGTTGTTCCCTTTCCTAAAAGAGTAGCCCCAGCCATGGCATGTACTCCTCCGTTTTGTTGCCTAAGTTTATGTCTCCTCCTCTAGGAATGAAAAAGCTCTTGCTCTATTGTGTACATGTTTTTGCTCACTGCTGCTATCCTCCTGCATACACTATACGAGCAAAAAAAAAAAACAATAATTTTTAAAGGAATGAGTCAAGGAAGTAATCACATGTATGGAACACACTGGGGAGAGTTTTAGAAAGAAGATGGAAATCTGTGTGAGCGAGATGATACCATATCACAGAGATCACTGAAACAAGAATTTCAATGTCATTTGACAGGTAACATGGTGAACTGGGACTTAGTGTCATCAATATGATGAGAGAAAATAACAAAAGCAAATACAATGGTAATATCTACAATGAACTAGAAGAAAGTTCAGAATCAGTAAATACAGAAAGGAATCAAATGGAAGTAGGCAAGAGTTATGACCTGGTTTAGGCTGGCTCTGAGAATACAGGATGTTAAAGATATCTTTTTTAGTTAAAAATTCATCATGAACAGCAAAAACCTTTAAAGAAGAGAGCTCTATAGGTAGGTGATGCCAGGATGGCCAGGATTTAGGGTATACAGGAGTAAAGGAGAACCTAAACTCACAGGGGTTTACTTGGAGAGAAGATGATTCCAGTTTCCTGCAGTTATTAGGAAAGCATGGGAGAGTCACCATCAAGATCAGGACACAACATAAAACTAAAATTGGTGTTAGATAACAGTAAGGAGATGCCAGTTTGGGAGTCTCCTCCAGGGAACAGAAGGAGCTTAATTTATTAGAATGAAGGAAACTCTGAAGAGTAAGGAGAACAGATGAGGAAATGGAAAATAGAAACTTCGGGAAACCTCAGAGTGAGGAAAAAGAGAAGCTAAGGAAGCCAAGGCCCAGTGAAAGACCAGCTTACCTTGGGGATGCAGCATCCAAGACAGGGTGGGTGTTAGGAAGGGAAATCAGCATTTCCCAATGGGGTAGAAAGGTCCAGTAGTCAAAAAACTGTGAGGCATTCAAAGTTTTCTCTGGAGAGAGGCCTGGAAGGTGGAATTTCATATCAAGGGAGGTAAAAGGGTATGAAGAAGGAAAATATTTGGAAATCCAAGGAAGAAGAAAAGCATGCCAGCAAACAAAAAACCAAGTTGTAGATAAAATAAAAAGGGATCAGATCTCAGAAGAAACAAGGGGATATATTTTTGGGTCTCACATTGTGAGACAGATATGTGGAGGAACTGACGGTCCCTCTCACATCACAGCTGTGATGCCTTCTCTGACCGATTAGAATGTGACCTACTTGGCCTTCCCCTTTACTGGTCTTCTCACTCACCTGAATGGGCTCCACGGTAGATTTCATCTTCTCTTATCCATGGTGGTTCTCTGTGTTCCAACTTGGAGAGTGCATCTGGTTTGCTGGCTTGATACCCTGTTTATGGGGAATGACAGATGACTCAGACACAATGAATTGGGCTTGGGGGGGGTCTGTAAAAACCACAGAATGTTACATTTAAGGACAAAATAATGTTCACACCTACAAAGAAAAGGCTTTTCTCTCTGGAGAAGGGAAAATATGCCCTCTTATCTGAAACCAGAGGGGACTGAGAGTCTGCCACCACTTCAGAGCACCACAGACCCACCAAGGCTTTCAGAAGCTGAGAAAGGAAAGGCCACTGAGAGGTACCCTCTGAGTGACACAGGGCAGCTGTCCTCACCCACTGACACCAGGTTGCTGTAGTTCTCCAACATCACGTCCCGGTACAGGTCCTTCTGAGCAGGGCCCAGAAGCTGCCACTCCTCCCACGTGAACTCCACAGCCACATCCTCCAGGGTCAGAGATTCCTGAAAAACACAGTCTTGTTTAATGAAGTGGTGTCCTTTTGATAATATGGAAAGAAATGTTAAAGTTTTTCTGCTCATTTCTACTCTATTGGTTGCATCTATGTGCCTAGTGTTTTTTCTTTAAATACACTGTGGAAGAAGTAAAATCCTAATAAAATATTCTGTAATTATACATTCAGACATCCATCCATTCATTCAATTAAAAATTTCTATAATGTATACAAGTTAAATCTTGTAACCTAGAAACATCACATTCATATATATATGAATGTGGTATGTATACATATGTGGTATATATATACACATATATAAAGACATACATACAGTCCCTTGATACCCATTGAGGATTGGTTCCAGGACCTCCTGCAGATACCCAAATCCACAGATGCTCAAGTCTCTCATATAAAATGGTGCCATGGTATTTGCATATAACCAACAACCTATACACATCTTCTCCTATATTTTAAATCATCTCTAGATTATCTATAATACCTAATACACTATAAATGCTATGTAAATAGTTGTATTATTTAGGAAGTAATGACAAGAAAAAAGTCTGTACATGTTCAATACAGATGCAATTTTTTCCCCAAATATTTTTGCTCCACAGTTGGTTGAATGCATGGATGCAGAACCCGCAGATACAGGGAGGGCCAACTGCACTTACCACAAGTCCAGGCCTCCCATACTTCTGACTGACCAGCTATAAATCGAGGGTTCCCATGACCCCTCCTTGAGTTTGATAATTTACTGCAACAGCTCAAAGAACTCAGGAAAGTGCTTTCCTTACTATTACCAGTTTACAGTAAAGGACACAACTCTTTTATTAGGAACAGCCTAATGGAGGAGATGAATAGGGCAAGGTATAAGGAAGGGGCTGGAGCTTCTCCACATTCCCAGCACCCCCATCTGTTCACCAACCCAGAAATTCTCTAAACTCTGTGTTTATTGTTTTATGGAAGCCTCATTCCATAGGCATGATTGATTAAATCGTTGGCCAGTGGTGATTAAGTCAGTCTCAATCCCCTCTCCCCTCCTTGGAGGTTCCCCTGCAACAAGCCTTTCCTCCTTAGGAGCTTTCCAAAGTCACCTCATGAACATAAACCCAGGTAATAAATAACAAAATATGTCCCTTTCACCTTTATCCTCTAGAGCTGTTTCAGGAGCCAAGACAAAAAAACAATTATTACCAGTTGAGCATTCTTATTTGAAAATCTGAAATGCTCCAATGTGAAACTTTTTGAGCACCAACATGAGGTTACAAGTGGAAAATTCCACACATAAGTACTTCACACAAACTTTGTTTCATGCACAAAATTACTTAAAATATTGTATAAAATTAAGTCACAACGGTATCTGTGGAAAAGAAAAAAATATATCGTATAAAATTGCTTTTGGGCTAAGTGTCATGTTTACAACTTGGATCTCATCCCTAAGATATCTCATTATGTATATATGAACATTCCGAAATCTAAAAAAAATCAAAATCTGAAACACTTCTGCTCCCAAGCATTTTGGATAAGGGATACTTTACCTGTATAACAAAAGATATTCCTATTGTTTTTATCAGTTAAGAAATTACAAGGGGTTCAGGAGCTCTGGCCAGGAACCAGAGACAAACACCAAAATATACATTCCTTGTATCACAATATACTAAACAAATAGGGAACTGTAATGTACAATTGAAAAAATTATCCAAAATGTAGCAGAGAGATGGAGAAAATATAAAGAGAGGTAATAACAGAGAAAGAGGGTCTAACATATGCCTATTGATAATTTTTGAAAAAGAAAATAGAGTAATGGAGAAGCATTATTCAAAGATCTAAAAACTGAGAATTTTTAAGAACTGATTAAATAGCCCAAACTTGAGACTCAAGAAACCCAACAATTTTCAAGCAGGAAGTCTACACTTAGACAAATCACACTGAAACTAAAAAAAAAAAAAAAAAAAAAAAAAAAAAAAAAAAAAACAGGTCAAGGTGATCAGACATCATCTGGGGGGTAATGGAGGATGTGGAACCCAATCAGACATTCAGGGTGGGAGTTCTTGCTGAACTGACTTAGCAGGTGTGGTATTATAATGTATATATTGGTTTTCATCCACAGTTCCTGGCTCATAAACCCCACAGTCCTTATTAAAACTTCAGCGTGCTCTAGGCCTCAGGAGATAGATCTCTCTCTGTGACCTTCCCCTGTCCTCCTTTCACCTGCCCATGGTAGAACTCAGATAATCTGATTGTGGGTCAAAAGACCCTCATTCTAGAAAGGGTGCTGTCCCATACTGGAGGGAGGAATATCCACAGAGAGGCCAGGAAGAATCTGGACAGGCCTTGCTGGGTTTAGATCATGTGCTTTTTGTCCCATCGCATTTCTACGTGGTTGTCAATCACATCTGTGTAATGAAGCCTCCATAAAAACCCAAGAGCACTGGGTTTGGAGAGCTTCCGGACAGCTGGAGGTTCCTGGAGGGTGGCGCCCAGGAAGGGCATGGAAGCTCTGCGCCCCTTCCCCCATGCCTCACCCTACGCATCTCCTCATATGTATCCTTTGTATTACCCTTTATAATAAATCAGTAACATGTTTCCCTGAGTTCTGTGAGCCACTCCAGCAAATTAATTGGACTTAAAGAGGGAGGGGGTCATGGGAACCCCAACTTGAAACCAGTAGGTCAGAAGTGCTGAAGGCCCACACTTGCAACGGTGTCTGGGGGAGAGGAGGCAGTCTTGGGGACTGAGCTCTCATCCTATGGGATGTGACACTATCTCTGGGTACATAGTGTTGGAATTGAATTAGAGGACACCCAGCTGGTGTTCAGTGCTTGATGTGTGGGGAAAAAACCCACATTTGGTCACTGAAGTCCTCTTCTGTGTTGGTTGTTGTAGAGTTTAGAGGAAAGAACAATTTGAGGAGTATTTTCCCAAAGCAGCAGAGTTCTTTGCTAAAACTGGATTTTATAAGGAAGTGCACAGATGACCCTAGGAGAAGGAATATATATGAACCAAGGAGCCTGATTAAAGTGTCAAGCAAAGAGTCTTTGTCCCATGTGGTTTTGACAGGCAAGTTGCCAAGTTAGGGGAAGCCCACATGGCGAAGACCTGAGGCCCTCAGTCCAATAACCCTCATAGAACTGAATCCTGCCCACAACCAATAAATGAGTTTGGAAGCAGAACCTTCTCATTTGAACCTGAGATCAGACTCTAGCTCTGGCCAAGACCTTGACTGCAGCCCTGTGAGAGATCAGGAAGTACAGCACTGAGCTATGCTTTGCCCAGACTCCTGACCATAGACACTGGGACATGGTATGTATTGTTTTACCCTGCTAAAATTTGGGGATTATTTGTAAGGCAGCAATAGATAACTAACATAAGACCCAAACATTAAACAACAACAAAAACAAAATCATAGAATATATTTATAACACAAATCCAAAGTCAGAAATGAAAACACTGATAATTCTGTGACAAAGTTTTAATGAAAAATTACAACTTCTACATGGAAAGAAACAAATGACTGTCTGAAAAAAAAACAAACAAAAAACTATAGTATGTGTTAGGTTTATTCCAGGTGGGAACCCAAAAAGTATGTATAGGACAGAATGTGGTTAATGCAAAACTTAGGTTTGTAAAACAATAGCTGCAGGAGTCTGGAGAGTCCCAGAACTATGTAGCTCTGACAGCTGCAGCCAGCATTCCTTCCCCCTCCCCACCTGATGGAGACCAAGGCTATCCCTCCCTAGCTCTCCTGATAGGGATGACGCCAGAATAGAAGGATGGATGCAACTGGGGCAAAGGGGTCGGGGTCATAGGAGTTGGTCATTTGAAGAATTTACTACAAACAGCTGTTCTGCCCACCATCCTCTGCTGCACATAGCTGGAAGCAATTCTTCACCTGCCAGTTTGGCCCAGAAACAAAGAACTGAACAGGGCAGGTGGGAGGGGGTCGGCTCTATAAAAACCGGTCTATAAAAACCCTCACTAAACCCCCTTCTGTGCTCTCTTTACAGACTCAGCCCACCCGCACTCAGTGAATAAACCAGCCATGTTGCTCCCACATAGCCTGTGTGTGAAACGTGTCCTTTGGGTCATTCATTCACCCTTTCAGTATGTAAAAGAAAGAACTGGTATACAGTAGATATAAACAGCTCCTAAAAATTAATAAAACAAAACAGATTTTTTTAATAAGCCAAAGATAAGGACCAGTATTTCAGAGAACAATTTAACTGACCAAGAAAGATACAAGATAAACGTCAATCCCACCAGTAATTAGAAAATGCCAAGGAAAATAAGACAAAAGAATATTTGACCCTTTACATTGCTGAAAGTTAAAAAAATTTGATACTATAATAATTATTATCAGAAATATTAGGGACACTTAATGTTTTTACATATTATAGACCAAGTGCTCTTGAGTACAGTATAGCAGGTCAAAAAGAAGATAGGTCAGCACATCCAAACGCACAATGAATGCAAAGACACTTTAAAGGGAAAAAACAATAAAGATTAGCAGTATGATTCCTTTTAAAATAACAAAAGCAAACAACAAAAAAACTATGCTTACACTGAAAATAGTTCAGAGGATATTTATTAAATTGATAATCCTGGTTCCTTCTGGAGGAAGGATCATCTATGAGTGTATTGGTCAAGTAGTCTTAGACTTTATTAATGATGCTTAGATAATCTTTTTACATTGCCTATATGTATTTTATATGTAATATATATACTTATGTTCTAAGATAATTATAGATTATATATGTAACCAGCTCTATGAATGAATTTCAGTGATCCCTATGTATTTTTTTATAATTCCCCCCCCCCCGCTCATATTTTAAATTCTCAGGCCAGTAGGGCATGATGACTAGAATCTTGAAACTTTTAACTGACCACTTGACCTTTCTGAGTTGTTTCCCAGAAAGGGCGGAATTTCTGCCAGACAAGGGGCTGAAATTCTGAAGGCCCCTAGGCAGACTTCGTGAAGCCAAGATCTGTCCTCCCCCACAACCTGCCCAAAGCACGTAGCCCCCTTGTTAATAACATCCCTACCAGCCCCAATGCACGTAGTCCATCCTTAGAAGCCCATACTCTCCCTTAGTCAGGGAGACGGATTTGAGGCTGATTCCCCACTCTCCTGACAGATGTCTTTCAAATTAAAAAATTCCTTTCCTCCTTGGCAATCCTCATTGTCTCAATAATTGGCACTTTGTGTGGCAAGTAGCTGGGCCTAGGCCAAAACCCCCTTGTGATTTTGACAACAGTTGTAAGAAATAATACAGAGAAGCACATATACCCTTTGCTCAGTTTCTCCTAACAGTAACATCCTGCATAAATACAGGACAATAGCACAGCCTAGAAACTGACACTGATACAATCCTTATTCAGATTTACTAGATTACACATTTGTACAAGTGTGTGTTTACTTAACTCCATGCTATTTTATCACATATGTGGATTCATGTGGGCCTCTCCATAATTAGGATATAGAACAGTTCTATCACAAAGATCCTTTGTGGTAAGCTTTTATAGCCACAGCCATATTCTTCCTATCCCCACCCCAAGCCCCTGGCAACCACTAATCCACTTAAACTTCAAAAAGTTACCCAACACATTATTTCATTTATGTAATATTCTTGAGATAACAAAATTACAGAGATAGACAATATATTTTTAAAAGTCACAGTCAACTCTCCCCTACAAAAAAAACCCCTATCTTTATGTTCATCATTTTTCAGATTAAATACTTGGTTCTCTCCCAACCTCCAATGGTGACAAATGCATTTTTTCTCAAGTATCACTATAAAATGATGGAATTTTATACAGCTAATGTTCTTCAGTCAATTGCAGTCATTAGCCTTTGGATATTCAAAATATATATCTTAGGCCAATGGAGACTTTCTTCAACTTAGCTGCTACATTCTTTGGAATATGATTCCATTCATTTGAAAAAAATCGTAATAGATATATGTGTTGATATCTACAGATAGATACAAATATACTCATGCTGTTGTTAATACATTTATTGACATAGATCCTCACAACTACAGTGACAGGAAGTAAATATTACCGATCATTTGTAAAAAGGATTAGGAAGGAAATGTAGGAAGAGGGAATTTACTTTTTGATATATGTATGTTCTTATTTTATTGGGACTCGATCACACATATGTGACTGACTTAGGTCCAGCCTATCCTGGAAATCGGGTTAATAACTTCAGCCTCCAGATCTTCTGGAGGTGGGAAATGATAAAACACAGCACAAAGTCCCCATCATAGATCACATTTTTAGACTGTCCAGTAGCCAAAGCACCCAAACAAACAAAAGACACAACTATCAGGCAGAATATTCCAGGGACATAGAGCTCACCTTCCAGTGGCTTGAGGACAAAGGCCAAACCTCTCTTTGCATCAGGTCTTTATACTACGAAATAGGGAAGGACTCTGCATTTTCTGTGAGGTCAAAGTCTAAAGGTAACCTGTACAATTCAACGATCCAAGCCCTGCCCTATGTCAACAGCACTTTCGACTCTCTACATCCAGTCTGTATTCAGACACCAGTTCAGCTCTCTGTTCACTGAGAGCCATTTGAAAGTCCTGGGATCCTTCCATTTTCCCAGGATGTTTAGATTTCATTCCTGGATATATCCAGACTGCCACAAGGCTGAAATCAACTCATGTTGGTCCCCTGTGTTTACCGAATTTACTTAGTCTATTCCACAGAGGTCCGTAAGGAATCCTTCCAGAAAAGAGCCATAGGAAACCTGCTTCGGCATTTCTGTGAAGGCTGCTGTTCAGGACACAATCCACCACATCACCTCCAGGAGAAACTATGGAAGGAATTTCCTGAGATCAAAGTACCATGAAATATTGGCATCCCCCAGGAAGTAATCTGTTTTCTCCTCCAAACCAGTACGTACCATGTAAATCATGATTCTCCTGTGGTGTTGGTTGTCAGAGATAACAGATGCAAGCTGACAGCTAACGTAACCCACAGGATCTTCTCCAGTCATGCATGATGTTCCCCAATTAGTAATTTAGTGTTAATCCCATGAACAATATATTCCTTATCCAACTTTGCCTGATGTTAAGTTTAAAGAGTAAGTTTATTTCTCTCCAGAGCTTGTTTTTGAAATTTATATTCCTCATAATAATGGAACTGATATTTTCATAGGCCTCTACAAATCCATAAGGGAACAAAGAAAAGAATAAAACAACCGAAAAGTCAGCTACCTGGGCCTGGATCATTTTCTTCTGTTCTTGGAAAATGGCTGGCAACTGGAATGCTCTTTGTGTCTTCTAGATCTGGTCTACATTTCTGTTCAGAAGTCTCAGTCTTCAATCAAGTGTGTCCCCAGAAATGCCAATACCCAAATCCTGTAACGTCCTCTTGCAGGTGATTTTTTTGCTCCTAAGGAAGCAGAACCTATGGATTGAAAAGAAAATTTAATTTGAGTGGTAAAGTACCTCTGAGCCCAGATACTATCACTGCTTCTAGGCACCCATCTTACCACAATGCCCCCAATATAGTTAACTATCCCTTTATTTGGTGCCCCAAAACATTTTTATACCTCTGGCCAATATAGCCTGTGATTCTGAATGTGGCAGAGGCATGCCTTTATTTGGTGAAGCTCAAGTGGAATGACAGTGAAGCAATGTGGGAAATGAGCTCCACCAAAGCTCTATGCTTCAGAAACAGGTAAATTCTTAGGCAGATCAGTTTTACAAAAGAGACCTTATGCAAAGAGAAGTTCTAGATTTTGTTTTCCTTTAAATCATCTGTGCTCACATACTCCCTTCAGAAGTCTTTGTATACCTGTGAATATATGTACTTCAATTTGAAAACAATGTACTGGACAAATCATAAGCATTGTCTTAAAAAGAATAGTGATAATATGTTAGGATGTTTTAAATACAAGGTCCTGGAGGAGAAGAATAGAAAAGCACTAATTAACACAAGAATATGACAAAGGTTGCACATTACATGTAATCTCTAGTGTCATGATTAAAACTAGTAATTATGTCGGCCGGGCACATTGGCTCACACCTGTAATCCTAGCACTCTGGAAGGCAGAGGCGGGCGGAGCACTCAAGGTCAGGAGTTCGAAACCAGCCTGAGCAAGAGCGAGACCCCCGTCTCTACTAAACATAGAAAGAAATTAATTGGCCAACTAAAAATATATAGAAAAAATTAGCCGGGCATGGTGGCGCATGCTTGTAGTCCCAGCTACTTGGGAGGCTGAGGCAGAAGGATTGCGTGAGCCCAGGAGTTTGAGGTTGCTGTGAGCTAGGCTGATGCCACGGCACTCTAGCCCGGGCAACTAAGTGAGACTCTGTCTCAAAAAAAAAACAAACAAAAAAAACTAGTAATTATTTTAACATGCATAATTTCCATGCTAACACAAGGGGGAAATGTAATAATAAGAAAGTCATCCAAAAAAAGGCAAAATAAGAAGATAAGGAACAAAGAACAAGTAGGGCAAAAAAAAAATGGATTTAGAGAACTCTTTTAAAACAAAACATACTAACAATTACATTAAGTATAATACATTAAGTATAAATAAAATATGAATGCCAGTCAATCACATGAAGTATAAATGCCTCAAAACTGTCAGACTGGATTAAAAATTAAAACTTAAAAACATGTAGTTATAGATGACATGTCTGAAACATAATGATATGGAAGGTTTGGGAATAAAGGGTTGGAAAAAATATGCCATAAAAAGAGTAACAAAAGGTAACGTGCTGTAACTATATTCTCACATGATATTGGCCAGCAAGCCCAAAGAATTACTAGAGAAAAAGAGAAACAATGCTCACTAATAAGAGGTTCGATTTACCTCTGCATTCATAGAAATTTTCAATTTTTATGGACCTAATAACAGCCTTAAAATGTACACAGCAAAAAAATGGACCAAAAAACAAGAAACAAAAAAGTCAGACTAAAAGGTTTCACGATTCCCAGTAACTGACAGAACAAACAGACCATCAACAAACAAAATAAAACCTATAAATGAGAAAGAAATGAAACTTTTTATTTGAGGACTATGATCCCCTTTAAACTATCAGGCCCAGAGAGGCATTAAATGTGATAGCAGTCATGTCTCTCTCTCTCCTTGAGCTAAATAATTACCTCTTGAAGTCACTTGCTATGTGGGCTCTAGGGTGAAGCCAAGTAGCCATAAAATGCCATACTCTGGACACCTTAACTAATAAACTATAGTTCGACAGTGTATAGCCAATCACTAATAATGTTATTTCCGTAAACCAATGAGAATTCCTGTCAAACAACTTTGTATCAGCCCACTCCTTATTCAAAAACCTGCTTGTAACAAAAGCCAGACAAAGCCCTTCTTAAGACAATATGGAAGTCTTTTCCTGGGCAGCTGTACTAATTTGGCTCAAGTAAATGCTTTCAAACATGAATATATATATTAATGAGCAAAAGAAGCCTGACACAAAAAAATGAATGATGTCTAATTTCACTGATAAACAATTCAAAATAGGCAAAACTAAATTAATTATAATGATAAGGAATGATTAATTATATGGTAAAATTATAAAGAAAAGTCTAAAAGTACAGGACAGTAATTACCTTTAGATGTGAGGATGGAAAAAAGGTCATAGAATACCACTGTGGTGCTGGAAATATTCAATTTCTTTTTGTTTTTGCTGTTTTTTAGTTTTTTATTTTTCTTTTTAGGAGGAGAGAAGATGCTGAAATATTCTATTTCTTGACCTGTGCAATGATAGTTTATACATTTATTGCTTTTATAATTAAATTGTGTATTTTTTAAAATATAAATTTAGAAAAAGTAACAAAGAGCTCAACAATACCAAAAACTTGTCCTTAAAAAAAAAACCTATAAAATACACAAATTTGTAGTGACATGAATCAAGAGAGAAAGAGAAGTCACACAAAGAATACAAGGAATTAATGGGAGATATGACTCAGATAAAACAGGCTTTTTTATGTCTTGAAAGAATACTATGAACACTTTGTCCTTAAATTTGAAATCCTAAATGAATTCATAATTTTATGATCCTACCTCCAGGAAAGATGGTAACTCCAAACCATACAGCAGATAAATTTTCAGGTAGGCAACAAAACATAAGAATGTCTGCTACAACCCTATTTTCCTATTTTGTATTGCACTGAGATAACAATAAATTATAAACGTTACAAAGTAAGACAAAGTTAAGGTTATTTTCAGACAATTATCATCACTGATATGCAAAAAGAAATTCAAAGAATGATGTATTTGTAAAAAGAAAATGCTCCCTCAGAAACTCCAGGCAGATTTTCACATACATAGTTGGCTAGGATTGCACCATACACCTAAGCTTATTTTCAAGTCAGATCTAACACTAGCTACTCATGTGTCAAATGGGGAGGGGCGGTACTAGGCCGGGCACGGTGGCTCACACCTGTAATCCTAACACTCTGGGAGGCCGAGG
>VBSM01001793.1:1350855-1371327 GCA_008086735.1 Cheirogaleus medius | reverse complement strand
CTGACTGGGAGAGAGCACAAGAAGTTCTTCCGATGGCTGCATTGTTTAATGTTGTTTACTTCGGCCTTGATCTTTGAGTTATGTCTGGTGCTGGCGTCTCAAGTAACTGTTTCGAGGTCTGAGATCATGGGAAATTGTTCCCTTGTGATACAACTCCGAAATTGACGGTTATCGCTGCTATGCTCAGATGCTCACGTACAAGGTACTAACCTTGGGTCTAGGGGGTATAAAAATAAAGCTACCGGTGCATTGGGCACTCGAGTCATATGAAGTCTTTATGTGTGTCTGTGTCGTTCTTTATGTTCTGTGTTCATCCTCCGTCCTGTAATCGAGCCACGTTCAATTAGAATTGCCGAAATCCAAAAAAACTGACAATAATTGACAATATGAAATGCTGGTGATAAGGTGAAGTAAGAGGAAGACTTATTAATCCACAGGAAAAAAAAAAGTATAGCCACATTAGAAGACAGGCATATTCTTAAATGTAGGTTTATACAGATGATCCAGTCTTTAGAACGGTAGGCTTAAAAACATTTTTTAAAATAAAATGGTTCCCACTGAGAAGTAGAATTTATAAAAATGGTTTTCACTGTGTCAAACCTTAAAGGAAATATCCAAGAGTAAACTTTGCAGTAGGAGGAACAAAAATCCCATCTTCAATAGTAAAAACATCATGAACTAGTCTAATTTTTATGGGGACAATGAGAAAAGTAGGAAGACAGAGTTTTTAGTAGGAACCTTGAGGACGAATTTGCACTTAAAAGACTAAAAAGAAATGCTTCCAGCATCCAAAGTTTGAGCCTTAAAATACCCACTAACCTAAGGCTGTGCATCTAATAGCCTACAGCAAAAGGGGCATCACCCAAAGATATTGTGAAAAAGTTGTAACAAGGAGATAGGACAGACATTGTGCTCATTGGGCCTTGGGGTATAGCCCAGCTCTGAGCAGAGGACTATGATGTTCACTGTCCTTGAATGTTTCACCTTCTTGGATACACACAGAGCCTACTCTTCTAGATTTCATCTGAGATTACAGCCAGATGGGAGCTGAAGACCAGCCTCTTGACTTGACCACAGAGCTATGACTAGGTGGCAATTTCCAATTTATTGTTTCCCAGAAAACCTAATTTCCTTTTTTTTATAGAATGTTTGTGTTAAAAAACCAAAGAGAAAGAGAACACGCCTTAAAAAAAAAAAAAAAGCCCACGGCTTCCTGACAGTCTAAAACCCTAGCAAGCCCTGTCTACCCCTCAAAATACTGCCTTCAAATTCAGTCTGAAGCTCATCAGAAACACTCCTTTGACACGCCTCCCTCTCTCCCTGGACATCTATCTGAGCCCCCAGATTAAATCGCAAACCTAAGCGAGAAACAGCGTTCTTTGATACAAACCTTCCATCCAGTTTTCAATCACTGATTTACATTCTGAGTGAACATACCGACCCCGGGCTCTGACCGCCAGACCCTTAGTCGTTAATCTGTTCAAATTAAGTCTTAACCGGTGACAGCCAAAGGTCTCATTAGTAACGTCCAGATTCCTCAGCGACTGATCCCAAATAAAATCCCCAAACACGGACGTTCACATGCACTTTTCGCTCCACGGACCCCACAAGTTCCTCATCCGGATCCAGACGCAGAATCGGGCTCTCCAGACTCCACTAGCAGCTACGAACGCCTGAACCCGGGTCGGAGTCCACTTCCGACGCCGTCCACTTCCGGCGCTCTGTCCTCCCCGTCGCTAAGGACGCCAAGAGGCTCCTCCGGCTCCAGGAGATGACGCGAACGCATTACGTCATAGAGCGAGCCACGGCGCTCCTGGTGGGCGTGGCCTGACGGCCGCGGCAACTCAGCCGGACCGGAAGAAACGGGAATGTCTTCGGGGCACTTCGGTGCCTTCCCCTCCTGCTTCCGAGAGACTGTCCTCAATGTTGTGCGAGCTGCCGCGTAGGTTTTCAGAAGCCAGAGCCTATCTCGGCGCAAGGCGGAAAGGTGGCTGCGCCCTTGAGCCGGTAGACGGGAGCGCCATGGGAGCCGCCATCTTGCAGGACGTCTGGGGTCTGTGAGAAAATACCCGCGGAGAACCTCCAAACGGATGGGGTTTGTGGAAGTCAACATATTGATGGTGAGGGCCACGGTCACAATGTGGACAAAGACAAAAGGTTTCGAGTCCTGGTCTGGTCAGGTTTAGGGATGGGGCAGAAGTCTGATATGGGGGGGGGAGTGGTTGAATTCTAAGAGTGAAAGGAATGAGGAGATGAAGATACAAATACATGTATAAATGTATATACGCTGTTGTATGTAATGAAGCCTAGGCTAGCCTTTTGGACGGTGATAGACCATGTCAATAATGGCCCCATCCATTTCAGTTGAGGCGTAGACATGTAATTGAAGCCATCTAGGCCATACAGCCCTTGCCAAGCCTGCTCAGGCCATGCAGCCCACCCATCAACTGGCACAATTGAGAGAATTAGTAAATGATTGGTATTTTTAGCCATTAAGTTCATTGTGTTAGCCATACAAAGTTTGTAATGGAGTAAACTAACTGATAGAAATATGAATGTATAACAGTAGATGATTCTATATAAATCATAGGACATCTCTTCACGAAAACAGTATGCACACTTAAAAATATACAGGACGGCCTCATGGAGCTAATACCTGTAAATCCCAGCACTTTGAGAGGCTGAGGCAGGAGGATTACTTGAGCACAGGAGTTTGACGTTGCAGTGAGCTATGATGATGCCACTACATTCTAGCCTGGGCAATAGAGCAAGACCCCATTTGTTAATAATAATAATACAGGAGAATTTCAGTATACATGAGGAAAAGTATGATATTGATGAGTAGAAAAAGAAAATCAGAACCATCTCCAAAAGAACAGTGTGTATAGTATTAACCTATAATGAAAAAAATACATAAACACATACACAATTCAAAATTCTCAATGGATATAAAACAAAATAATCAACTTTGGTTATTCTTTAGGTTTGGAACCAGAAACAAAGAGATATCAGAGGTTGGCATATTCCTAATTTAATACATTTTCAATTGTCTGAATTTGTTTTTTGTTGTTACAGTTCTAATTATCTCTTGCTTGGTTTAAAACTAAGCTATGGATTCCTACTACCAGGAAACCTTCCCTTCTCTCCCTCTGCTACCTCTGAAAATCTCAATGGCTTCATTCTTCCATATTCTGTACTGTTATACCACTGAGTGTGTTGTGTGATGGCTGCCTATTTTCTGCATGATTCTCACTATATTGTGAACTTCTGGATATCATGAACTGTATTTAACTCCTTCTTGGACACTTGGATATGCCCAGTCCCTATAGTGTGTCTCCCCTTTCCTACTATATATGATCAAAAAATGTTCAGGATTCAACAACAAAATATGATACTTACAAATAAACAGTAAAGAGTCATTAATACTTAGGAAACAAAGTCAATGTAACTAATTCAGAGTGGGCCCTAATGATGTATGTAGCAGACAATAACTTCAAAGCCAGTATCACAAATATATTCAAAGACATAAAGAAAAACATGTTTAAAGGCTTAAGGTAAAATATGACAACAACACAATGAATAGAAAATCTCTATAAAGACATAGAAAATATAATAAAGAATCCAATAGAAATGTTGGTGCTTAAAAGTATAACAAATGAAAAACTTAGATGATGGGTTCACCAGCAGATTGTAATGTCAGAAGAAAGGGTGAGCAAGCTTGGAGCAAAAGAAATTATCCAATATAAAGAACGGGAAAAAAAAATTACAGAAAAAATGAGAGTCTTAAATATACCTATAAGACAACCTCAGACATACTATTAAGGGGAATCGCAAAAGGAAAGTTTAAAAGGGGGAAGAAGGACTATTTGAAGAAATAATGGCCAAAAATTTAGGATTAGAAGGGAACTTCCTGAACCTGATAAAAAGCATGTACAAAATACCTACAGCTAACGACATGGTCTTTAATGGTGAAAGACTGGTTCCACCCTAACACTGCAAACATGGCAAAGATGTCCCCTCTCACTGTTCCTGTTTAATACAGTGGAAGTCTTAGCCAGTGCAGTATAGTAAGAAAAGAAAAAGAAAGAAAAACAACGAACAGCAGAAATATCATTGCCCCATTCATAGAACACATGACTATGCAAATATAAGAAGTCTACAAAAGAACTAGACAAGTTAGTTTAGCAAAGTCACAGGATACAAAGACAACAAACACTCAATCCTATTTCTAGAGAATAACAATGAACAATTGGAAGCTAAATTATAAACACAAGAATATTTATAATAGCTCCAAAAAATATATACTTACAGAAATATCTACCAAAACCCATGCAGGGTGTTTATGCTATCAACTAAAAAACATTGATTTTTTAAAAGCAGGGAAAACATAATTAAATGGAAAGACATAGCATATTCATAGGTTGGAAGACTCAACATAGTAAAGATGCCACATCAACCCACTTTGATTTATACATTTAATGCAATATCAATAAAACTCCCAAAGGAGTTTTTATAGGTATAGATAAGCTTGTATTAGAATTTATATGAACACCTAAGTGGACATGTAGGAATAACATTTGTCAGGTGTCGGGCAGGTGGGAAGGGGGAGGAGGGATGGATAAATACAAACATAATGAGTGAGATGTGCAACGTTTGGGGGATGGTCATGCTTGAGGCTCTGCCTCAAGGGGGGAGGGGGAGGGGGCATGGGCAATATACGTAACTGTAATATTTATACCCCCATAATATGCTGAAATAAAAAAAATTGGTCACAAGTAATAAAAAAAATTTAAAAAAAAGAATTTATATGTAAAGGCAAAGGTAATTAGATAAAACTTTTGAAAAAGGAAACAAAGCTGGAAGAATCTGAATACTTGATATTATAATCACTGTATGACTGTAATCACTATAGTGATTATTAGTGAAGCAACAGACACACATCAACAGAATAAAATGTAGAGTCAAGAAATAGACATAAATATGGACAACTGATTTTTTCATATGTGCAAAATTAATTTAATGGAAAAAGTATTTTCAATAATGCTGGATCAATTGGACAACCATAGGCAAAGAAAATGAACTTTAACCCTTACCCTATATACCAAGATTAACTCAAATGGATAATTCTAAATATTAAAAATGAAACCATTATTTTTGTAAAAAGACATCATAAACAATCATGAACTATACTAAGCAAGGAATACTCAGATATGACACCAAAATCATATTCCATAAAACAATGAAAATTGGCAAGTTGGACTTCATCATAATTAAAGTCTTTTCCTCTGGAGTGAGAGAAGGTAGGCCACATCTAGGAGAAAATATTTTTGCAAATAGCATGTCCAACAAGAATTTTATCCAGCATATATAAAGAACCCTCTGAACACTACACTAAGAAAACAAACATTCCAATTTTTAAAATGGGCAAAAGATACGGATACTTCATTGAAGAAGATATGTGGATAGCAAACAAGCACATAAAAAGATGTTCAACATCAAAGGCATTAGGGAAATGCCAATGAAGGCCACAATAAGATATATCACTACACATATGATAGAACAGCAAAAACAAAATATACTGACAACAGCAAGTGCAAGAATGTGGAGCAACGGAACTTTTAATATATTGCTAGTGGGAAATAGAACAGCCACTCTGGAAAATAGTTTGTTAGTTTCTTATAAAGTTAAACATACACTTATCATATGATTCATGAATCATGCTCCTCAGTAATTATCCTAGAGAAAAGTTGTTCTCACAGAAAGCCTTTGTACAAAAACGTGCATAGCATCTTTATTTGTAACAGTAAAAAAACTAGAACCAAATCTAATGTCCTTCAGTGGGTGAATAGATGAACAAATTGTGACATATCCATATCATAGATTACTAATCACCAATAAAAATAAAACAACTATTGATACATAGAACAACATGGATAAACTTTGGCTAATTTGCTTAAGGTCAAATAGCCAATCTCAAAAGGGTGCATTCCATATGATTCCATTTTATAACATTTTATTAATGAAATTAGAGATAAACAGAACTGAGATTGCCAAGGGTTAGCACTAGGGAAAGGGCGTGACTAAAAAAGTAGCATGAGGGAGTTTGTGTTGATGCAACATTCGACATCTTGATTGTGGTAGTGGTTACAAGAACCAATATACATGATAAAATTTCTTAAAACTATGTATAAGAAAAACAAACAAAAATTCATGCATATTAAAACTGTTGAGATCCAAATAAATTTGGTAGTTAACAATATTGTAACAATTTCACTTTCCTGTATTAGATAATGAACCATGGTTATATGTAAGGTGTTATCTTTGGAAGAAGCCGGGTTTAGGGCATTTGGGAACTCTGGAATATTTCAGTAAGATTTTGTGAATCTAAACTTACTTCAAAATAAAGACTTACAAAAACATAATTTATATTATTTTTATATCACTTGATGCTACTTATAAGCTTAAATACATCCAAATATGCCCAATTACACTTATGAACTGAGTATACTATATGTTTCATTTTGAAGTACTTCAAGTATTCTGAAATAACATAAACATAGAACCAAAGAAATGCAACAATTACTCACATAATAAAATGAGGCAGGCATAGAATACTCTTGTATTGTATATATTAAAATTTAATCTATGAAGAAACTGTCACAATTTAAAATATATAAAATCTGTGACAAAGCAACTAAGAAATATGACTCAAGGTATCCTGTTCCCAAATGCACCTGAGGTGTACTGTCTAAAGTTAGATTTATGACAAAGAGATCATTCATTCTGCAAAGGCTCCTTCCCTTAAGTTCTCTGATATTTTTCCAAAGATATTCCACATTGCATGTGTTCATACATTTTATTTTTACATTATTTCCTGGCAAATGATGAAGCAAAATATTCTACTGCAAACTCTGCCACATTCCTTACCATAGGAAAGAAAGTATTTCTCTAGTGTGAACTCTCTCAATCTACTGAGGTCATATTTCTGGGCAAAGGTTTTCCCATTATTATTACATTTTTACCAACTAGTAGTTTATTCATGATCTATGATCACTTTTGATAGGGTCAATCTTGCCATGCAAGGCTTTCCTATTCAGCCACATTTGTAGAATTTTTCTCAATATATACTTTTTCAACATGTCCCAAAATATTTTCATCAAAACTGATTGTACTGGAGTTGTTTTGTACATGTTTTGTGTGTATGTGTACATGTTTTCTTTGACATAATACATGAGGTAACTGATCACTAATTACATGACCACATACTCTGCAATCATTAAGTTATTCTTTGCAAATACTATATCTTGAGGACTTACAACTGGCAAGGTTTTCTCAAAATGACTACCTGTGAATCCTCTTGTGTTTAACAAGGATAGACAAGTGGGCAAAAGCTTTCCCACAATCACTGCAACCATAGGGCCTCTCTCCTGTATGTTTTCTTTGATGAACATTGAGCCCTGACTTTGTAGTGAAGGCTTTCCCACACTCAGTACATTCATATGGTTTCTCTCCTGTGTGAATTCTCTGATGTGTAATGAGATCATTTTTGCGCAAAGATAATTTTCCACACTCAGTACATGCAAAGGAAGTCTTTCCTGTGTGAAACATCTGATGTTGTATGAGGCATGTCTTCTTCCTGAAGGTTTTACCACATTCATTGCATTTGTATGGTTTCTGTCCAGTATGGGTTTGCTGATGTATTCCTAGAGTACTCTTCATGGTGAAGCCTTTTCCACATTCATTGCATATATATGGTTTCTCCCCAGTATGAGTTCGTTGATGTGCAATGAGCATGCTTTTCCCAGTTAAGCCTTTGCCACATGCATTGCATATATAGGGTTTCTCTCCTGTATGAGTGCGCCGATGTACATTGAGATGACTCTTCTCGGTGAAGCCTTTTCCACACTCACTACAAATGTAAGGTTTCTCTCCAGTGTGAGTTCGCTGATGTCCAATTAGCCGCATCTTTGCTGGAAAGCCTTTTCCACATTCACTACATACATAGGGTTTCTCTCCCGTATGAGTTCGCTGATGTACAATCAGGCGGCTCTTCACAGTGAAGCCTTTTCCACAATTATTGCATATATATGGCTTCTCTGCAGTATGAGTTCGCTGATGTACAATGAGGTCACTCTTCATGGTGAAGCCCTTTCGACATTCGGTGCATACATAGGGTTTCTCTCCTGTATGTGTTCGCTGATGTCTGATTAGAGGACTCTTCAAGGTGAAGCCTTTTCCACACTCATTGCAGATATAGGGTTTCTCCCCAGTATGAGTTCGTTGATGTACGATAAGACAGTGCTTCACTGAAAAGCCTTTTCCACATTCACTGCATATATATAATTTCTCTTCTGTGTGAGTTTGCTGATGTGTGAGAAGACTGTTCTTCAAGGTGAAGCCTTTCCCACATCTATTGCATACAAAGGGTTTCTCACCAGTATGAGTTCGCTGATGTGTGGTAAGACGCCTCTTCTCGATAAAGCCTTTACCACACTCACTACATATATAAGGTTTCTCTCCCGTATGAGTTTTTTGATGTGTAGTAAGACTAAACTTTGTAGAGAAGGCTTTCTCACATACGCTGCATTCATGGGGTTTCTCTCCTGTGTGAGTTCGCTGGTGATAAATAAGCCGACACTTTTTGATGAAGGCTTTCCCACATTCACTACATGTATAAGGTTTCTCTCCCATATGAGTTTTCTGATGTATACTGAACTGTGATTTCTTGAGGAAGGTTTTGTCACATTCAGTGCATTCATAACGTTTCAGTCCTGTATGAGTTCTCTGATGTTCCATTAGCCTGGATTTTCTGGAGAATGCTTTCCCACACATACTGCATTCATGAGGTTTTTCTCCAGTATGAACTCTCTGATGATCAACGAACTGAGACAACTTGATGAATCCTTTCCCACATTCACTGCATACATGAGCTTTCTCTATGTTGGGAGTTCTCTGTTGCTTAATGACCTGGGGTTTATTTTCAATAGGTTTTGTACTTACAGGGAATTTAATTTCAGAAGAAAATTGTTCATCGTTAGCATGAAAAAGGGATTTCCCATTTCCATTAAACTCAGTACAGTTCTTTAGGTCACAGCTTCTGTCCTGGTTTTCAAAACTAAAATTGGATTTTAAAGGTTTTTCACGTAAGTCAAACATATCACAATTTTGCTTTAACAAGAAATGACCTCTCTTCTGAATACTTTGATCTTGCAAGTGATGCTGCAGAGGATTATCGATTTTCCTGATGTCTAGGAAAGAAGAGAAGAGTGAATCATTCTATAATGTTCCTTTAGAGTAAAACTGTTATAAAATGCCTTGCTGTGAAGTGACTCTTTAGTGACAACCCTATATTAGTATAAAGGAAATTCCATGTATATATATCTCTTATATCTTGCATATGGTAAAACCCAATAATATGAACACACCAAAAAGTAAAAGCAGTAATTGTACAAACAAGGCTAGATAATTCATAATGTATATAGATTTGGTTGCTTTTCTAAATTGGTTTATACAAAATGTACGGATAGTCAAATATAAACAGGTCATTTTTAGCAGGGAACACCAGAATTTGGTGGGACACCAGACCAAAGAAGTTGAAGAAATACCAGACTACACAGGTTAATCCCAAATGATGATGGCCGGGCATGATGGCTCACGCCTGTAATCCTAGCACTCTAGGAGGCCGAGGCGGGAGGATTGCTCAAGGTCAGGAGTTTGAAACCAGCCTGAGCAAGAGCGAGACCCCGTCACTACTAAAAAGAGAAAGAAATTAATTGGTCAACTAAAAATATATAGAAAAAATTAGCCAGGCATGGTGGTGCATGCCTGTAATCCCAGCTACTTGGGAGGCTGAGGCAGGAGGATCGCTTGAGCCCAGGAGTTTGAGGTTGCTGTGAGCTAGGCTGATGCCACAGCACTCTAGCCCGGGCAACAGAGAGAGAGACTGTTTAAAAAAAAAAAAAAACCCAAATGATGAGGGCTACATTCATTTACTCTACAAATATTTATTGAATGACATCTATGTGTAAGTCACTATGCTCATATCTGAGATATAAATACATTTCTTATTTTCATAAAGGTTTAATTCTAGTTGTGGAAAAATGAATTAACAAAAAAGCAAAGAAATAAGGAAGGTAACTACAGTTGGTGAAATGTGGTTAATAGCACAATGAAGATATCGGAGGTGGGGAAAATCAGGATATAGTTAAAGAAAAGAGAAGATTTACTAATGAGTTCAAAGGAAGAAATGGGAAGAGGATTAATAAAAAGTGAGGACTCAAAGATTATTCCAAAAATTATATGACTTCAGCAGTGGGTAGGGCGGAAACAAACCTCATGATGAAATAAAAAGTATTACTGAAGTCTGGAATGAAGGGAAAATCTAGCATATATTGTGAAACATATAAAGTTTAAAATGATTATTACATATCCAAGTACAAACATGAAGAAATTGGTTGAATATATAAATCTTAGAAAAAGTCTTATCTGGATATATGTCCAGATAAGACTTGTATTTGTATACGTGGACGTATACAAATTATTCAAAGAAAGAGTACTGGATGAGATTGTATTTGGAAAGATGTAGGAAAAAAGATGGTAAAGGCATAGGGCCAAGGATTTAGTCATTCCAACAATGTAAAGCTTTGGAAGTTGTTAAGCCCTCTGAAATTAACAAAACACTGATTATTGTGATCAGGTACATGACTGGTGATCCAGGTGTATAGAACAAATATCCCACAGTGGTAAGCAAGAATGTGAGGGCTTCTTGAAAATTGCTGAGAGTAGATTTTAACTAACCACAAAAAAAAAATGATTAAGTATGTGAGGTAGTGCATATGTTAATTAGCTCAATTTAGCCATTCCACAATGTACAGATATTTCAAAAACAAGTTGTATACAATAAAGATATATGATTTTGTCAATTTAAAAGTAATAACAATGTTTTTAAATTTTGCTTTTATTTTTTATTTATTTTTTAGACAGGGTCTTGCTCTGTCACTCAGGCTGGAGTACAGTGTTGCAATCATATTTCACTGTAACCCCAAACTCTTGGTCTCAAATGATCCTTCTACCTCAGACTCCCAAGTAGCTAGGACTACAGGGGTGTATCACCACACTCAGCTATTTTATTTTTTAATTTTATTTTCTGTAGAAACAGGGTCTTGCAATGTTGCCCAGGACTGTCTTGAACTACTGGCTTCAAGGGATCCTCCTACAGTGGCCTCCCAAAGTGCTGGGATTATATTAAGCCACCACACCCAGCCCATAGTAATAAATTTTTAAAAAGAAAAGAATGTGAGCTCCTTAGCATTTGATTTCAAGTGTGATAGACTATTGAGTGGTTATCACTTCCAAAAACTTGCTATTCTTCATTTTATAGACCATCACTAAACTAATTTCCCCAAAGCATCAATCTCAAGTTTAGATCAAGGATTCTACAGTTAAGACTACAACTAACGGCCTAACTGAATCATACTCTCCTATATTCCTACAGAAAGATGTAACGATAATGTATAATAAAGTATTAACTCAGGAGGCTTGGGTTATTCTGTCCCTGCACATCCCAAAGGAAGAACTAGCCTTGACTGGCTCCTAGAAGATAAGGTCTGAGTCCCTGGGACATTCTACCTGATAAGAGTATCATTTTATGCCTGAGGCCCTGGGCCATGCCAGATAGTTTATGCCAACAACGTGATTTATGGTAGACACCTGTTTTTGTATCTGAGGCTTTGGGCTACCTTGTATCATTATGACTGTGAGGGGCTAGAGACTAGAGACTTGGGTGAGTTTCCTTGGATAGCAACATGTCTTGCGTTCTCAAACATTGTCCCTGAGAAAATTCAGCATTGTTTGTGCAACTCCACTAGTACAGGAGAACTGGAAGCTTGTACCTAGTTTGTCCTGGACTCTTCTCAATGCACTTTTTATTTTTGATTATTTTAATTTCTATCATTTCACTGTCACAAACTGTAACCATGAATAAACTATTTCCTCCTCTCTCTGTTAATTTCTACCTTATACATAGTAGGCAAAGTAATTCATTTTAAAAATTAGTTATATAATTCCACTCCTCTACTCAAAACTCCCTACTGTGTTCTGAGCTCATTTGTAATAAAATCAAGGTCATGAATGCCCTTGATAGGCAATATAAAACCTCTGTACCAACTACCTGGTTGTCTTTATCTCCAGTCACTTTCCCTTTTGCTCACTCTACTCTATCCATACAAGTTCCTCAAACACACCCCAGACGCATATCTGAACTTTCCACCATCTCACATTTGGAACACTCCGCCCAGGGAGCCGACTTACATCCATGATCTATCTGCTCAAAGGCACCTTGTCAAAGAGCTGTTCCCACCCTACAAGCACAGTGCCAACTCCCAACACCTACTGTTCCACTAGCTACTTTAATTTTCCTCCTAGCAACTTCTACCCCAAGATGTTATTTATGTATTTGCTTATTATTGATAATATGGTTACTTCCACTGAGCTTGAAAGCAATGTGAAGAATAAGAACAAGGCATATTCTTTCTTTCTTTTTTGTACTGCTGTGAGCTTTGAGTATAGTAGGTTATCAAAACACCAGTTTTAAAGGAATAAATCAAGGTATGTATGTATGGAGCACACTGAAGAATGTTTAGGAAGAGAATAGTAAAACTATTTAAAATTAAGACGATACATCACAGAGATCACTGAAAGAGAAACAGCAATCTCATATGACAGGAAACATGATTAACTGGGATTAGGCATCAGAATATAATAGGAAAATAATCAATGTTATTCCTATATTGTAGCAATGAATAATCTGAAAAGGTAATCAAGAAAATAATTCCATTAGCTGTAGAATCAAAAAGAAAACTAAGGAGTAAATTTAACAAAGAAAGTGCCAAATTTATATTCTGAAAGCTACAAAGCATTGTTAAAAGAAATTAAAGACATGAAAATGTCCAATGTTCATGGAGCAGAATGCTTAATATGATTAAAATGGCAATATTCCCTAAATTGATATACAGACTCAGTGCAATTCCTATCAAAATCCTAGCCAGCTTTTTGTAGAAATTCACAAGCTGATTCTAAAATTCAAATGGAAATTCAGAGGACTCAGAATAGTCAAAACAATCTTGAAGAAGAACAATGTTGAAGGACTCACACTTCCCAATTTCAAAACTTACTACAAAGCTATAGTAATCAAGAGTATTTAAGAATATATATTTGTATATACATATTAAATGTTCCAAAATTGATTGTGATAATGCTTACACAACTAGGTGAATATACTAAAAAATCATAGATTATACACTTTAAATGGGTGAATCATAGGATATGTACATTATATCTCAATAACACTTAAAAAATATGAGAAAACAAAAGCTTTAGGGAAATGAATGCAGTTGGCAACATCTAAAATGAACTAAAGAAAGTTCAGAATTGGCAAAACTATGAAGGAAGTAATTTGTAGCAGACATAAATTCTGATCTGATTTGGGATAGAAATAATACTGGATATTAAAAGTTCTTTTCTAATTAGTCAGCTGAAATAGTAGACAACTTTAAGACGAGAGCTCAGCATGTAGGAGAACATTTGATGTAATGCCAGGATAGAGAGAATTTAAGATGTCTAGTAATGAAGGAGATCATGAATTTAAACAAGGATAGCTAAAAGTATTTTTCTTGAAGGGAAGATGATTCTTGTTCTTCACATACAAAATGGGAAGTTACAGGCCAGCTGCCAAGAAAACAAGTAAAATACATAGAAATAAAGTGTACATTAGATAATACAAAGGGAGAAGTCAATTTGGGAATCTGTTACAGAGAGAGGTTAACTCATGGAATGAAGGAATATTTTAAAAGCTATGACAATAGAAGAGAAAATGACAAGAGACGTATGGTGAACTCTCATACTGGGGAATAAGAGAAGCTAAAGAACCACAGAATGTTCAGAGACTAGGTTATCATGGGGCACAGCATCCAAGGTGGGGTTGGATGATATGAAGGGAAACTACTATTTCCTAATAGGGCAGGAAGGTGTAGTAGTCAGAAACAAGGGGATGCGTTCCAATTCTCTCTAGAGGCCTGGAAAGTGGGATTTCATAGCAAGAGAGCTGGTAACAAAGGCAGAGACACTGTGACAGTGAACAAAGAAAAGGAAGACTTGAAAATGCTGGGAAGAAGATAATTATGCAGACAAAATCAAGATGTATACAAAATAAACAGGGATGAGATCTCAGAAGGAAAAAAGGGGGTATATATCCCTCCATACTTCTACAAAGAAAAAGAGCTCTTCCACGGGAAGACAGAGGCTACTGTTTCCCCAGGCCCTCTCGCAGCTTTGATGCCTGCTCTGCATGAGCAGAGTATGACTTCGGTGGTTGCCCCCCTGGCTGGTTCTCTCACTCACCAAAACAGATTTGCCTACGGATTTCATCCTTTATCGTCCACAGTTCTCCTCGTTCCAACTTGGAGAATGTATCTGATTTGCTGGCTTGATACCCTGTTCGTGGGAAAGGATAGAAGACTTAGACATATGGAATTGCGCTGGCAATGTCAAGAAGGGATGCTGGGGTAGCTTAGAAATGTTAGGGTGGCCTAGGAAGATTGCTGGCCTAGGAACCTCTGCGGACATGACAGTCTGCATGAGTGTGGCTGGTTTCCAAATGGTAAGGACGTTCCAAGGGCAGGAGGCACTGAAAACAGTACCTCACCTGGGGCGGAAAACTGCTTCAGGACTACATTTAGGAATGTCCCACCTGCTGGAAAACCAGCCTGGCCACAATCCTCAATTTATGTTCTTACTTAGGTTTAGGTTAGAAATCGCTTTGCTGAGATTAATGTATACCCAGATATCTTAATCTAAATAGTAATCTTTATATCTTGATTGTATGACATATACCCAATTATTGTAATCTGTATGGAAAATTTTTAGAACCTGCTTGCCTGTGGGATATCTTTAGAACATGTTCACTTGAATAATTTACGATGATCTTTTGTTCCTAAGATGAATAAATACGAGTGAGGAATTAGTCTCGGGCCTTTGGTCTGGAAAGCCTTGAGTTCCCAGACCCCACTCTTTCTTTTCTACTGTCTCTTTTCTTATTCCTGCGCAACATCCTGTTTTCAACCCTGTCAGCTGGGGAACTCCTGGCAAAGGGAGAATGTTATATTTTAGAGACTAAACAGGTTTCACATCTCTAACATCAGGGCTTTTTTCTCAGGAGAGGGAAAATTATACCCTCGTGTGTGGGGCAAGAGAAGGATCTGAGAATGGACCACTTCAGAGTACTGCTGGTATTCTAAAGATTTAAGCAGCTGAGAAATAAAGGCCACTGACTGGGCACCCTCTGAGCAACAGGGGGCAGCTGTCCTCACCCACTGACACCAAGTTGCTGTAGTTCTCCAACATCACGTCCCGATATAGGTCCTTCTGAGCAGGGGCCAGGAACTGCCATTCCTCCCAGGAGAACTTCACAGACACATCATCAAATGTCAGGGATTCCTGTAATAACACAGTCCTGTTTAACGAAGTGATATTCTTTTGGTGATATGAAAAGAATGTAAAGGAAGCTATTCTGCTTGTTTTCACCATATAGGAAACTGGTGTTTTTTTCTTAATATGTTGTGATAGAATGAGAATCCTGGTAAAATATTCTGTGCAGTCATCTATTCATTCAACAAAGTTGAAAATTTAAAGAAGTTTCTGTAATATGTAGCTATCAAATCCTCTTGCTAACATAAGAACATCTGTAATATATAGCATCTATTTGCCAATACCAAACTGTATGCTAGTTATAAGTAGATTAATAACGCAAGTTCTTAAATTCACCATAAGCCTTCAAACCAATATGAAAATCAGTAATGAAGAGATCACAGATGCTAGTATCACAAGATAATACAAACTAAATAACTATAGTTAATACATTTTTTAAAAAGACACTGTACAAAACATGAATGAAACACAAGAGATTATTAGATGATTAAGCATATTGGATAAAAATTATTCTTAAAATAAAATATATAGAGACACATATATATGCACACAAATGTATATCTATGTGTGTACTTTATTAGGATTAATACCTTATTAGATACAATGAACAAACAGCTATAGGAAACCTGCTTTTGTATTTATGAGAAGGCTTCAGTTACAACCACCACCTATGGGCAGGACATGGTGGCTCATGTCTGTAATCCCAGCACTCTGGGAGGCTGAGGAGGGAGGATTGTTTGAGTCCAGGAGTTTGAGACCAGCCTGAGCAAGAGCAAGACTGCGTCTCTACTAAAAATAGAAAATTAGCTGGGCGTGGTCGTAGGTGCCTGTAGTCCCAGCTACTCTGGAGGCTGAGGGACAGGAGAATTGCTTTAACCCAGGAGTTTGAGATTGCTGTGAGCTATAATGACGCCACTGTACTTTAGCTGGGGCAACAGAGCAAGACTCAGTCTCACAAAAAAAACAACTACCTACCACATCACCTCTGTGAAGAATCATCAAAGACCTACGTAAGCCTTAGAACTATGTCCCATGAAACATTAACACCTCTCAAGAAACTGGTCTGCTTTCTCTCAGTTGACATAACTTATCATGATTCTTTTGTATTGCTGTCAGAGATATCAGACGCAAGTTGATGGCAAATGTAACCTACGGGGTCCTGCACAGTTACATGTTACATTCTAAAATGAATCACATAGTATGAATCCCATGAATAATATATTCCTGATCCTACCGTGCACCCAGATTTTTCCAGATCCTGCTATTCCCAATTTATAATTTTCTGTTTAATTGTACTGATTTTTACAGGCCTCTAAAAATCGATTAGCAAACAAAGGAAAGAATAAAACAAATCAAAATTCACCTGGGCCTGCATCATTTTCTCCATTTGGGAAATGGCCGCTAACTGGGATTCTCTGTCTTTGTCTCTCTGGATCAGCTCTAAATTTCTGTTCAAAAATCTCAATCTCAAGTCAAGGGTATCCACAGAAGTGGTGATACTCAAGTCATAGAATCTCTGCCTCCTTCCTTCGCTTGATTTCTCTTGTTCTGTGCACCTGTGGGCTGAAGAGCAAATTACTCTGAGTGATACATTCTCTTTAGGCCCAGAGGTTGTCACGATTGCTGTGTATTCACCTTAAATCAAGGCCTGAAAATATCTAGCCGTCCTTTTATTTAGTGCTTCGGAAGATTTTACACCTGGGCTCGTAAAACATAACATTCTGGATGTTTGGAAGGTACATCCTCCTTTTGTAAATTGGAAGTAGTATGACTACTGCTAGTAATGAAAGAAGATGTGGGAAAGAGAACCGTCACCACATGATGCTCCAGCAGCAGGGGAATCCTCAGGCAGATCAATTTTAGGAAAGAAGACATACACACAGGACGCACCCATTCTTCCTTCTTTTAAGCCATGTGTGCCCATCTACCTTTTGAAGTCTTTTTACATTCTAGGGTACATATACCATAATTTGAGAACATTATCCTAAGAAAATCATAAACACTGTCTTATTTAATTTCTCATCACCATCCATGTCTTGATTCCCTACAAAGTATCATCAGTATAAATCTATAAAGGCTACTCAGCAAAAAGATCCTTGAGGAATCAAACTTAAATAAAGACATCTGCAGGAAAACCAGGGAGAATTCTTCATCAGAAGGCCCACAGTACAGCAAACACTAATGAGTATTCCTCAAGCAAAGGGAAAGAAGCTCCCAGTATAAGCAGAGGAGCAAGAAGGAGTAAGAGGAACAAAACTGGTAAGTAAGAGATAAAGCCTAAATTATTACAGACTGGAAAAATAAGAATGATAATATCATTTCAGCAGGTTTTAATACATAAGTGTTAAAATATACCAGAAGAGTATATAAATTAGGAGGATATTGAATGAAAAAGTACTTACGATATCTGTATAGTAGAATACAAAATACTAATTACCGTAACACTTACAAAGTTTATATGTTATTTGTAATCTCTAGTGTCAGCAATAAAATATTTTGTTAAAAAAATTATTTCCATGTTAAAAAAACCATGTCCTATGATTTCTGTGGGAATCACTCAATTCTACCATCATAGCTCAAAAACGACAGTATACAAAAAAATAGACAAATGAGTGTGGCTGGGTTCCAATAAAACTTTATTAACAAAAACAAGTACTAGGCTAGATTTAGTCCATGAGCTCTAATTGCCCAAACTTGAATTAGTGCAGAAAAGCCATATGATTATCTGCATCAAAGGTCAGTAATATAGTGTCCAGGGCCTGGACCACCTGTTTTGTAAAGAAAGTCTTGTGGCAACACAGCCAGATCCATTCTATAACATACTGTCTCGGGCTGTTTTCACATTACAATGGGAGAGTTGAGAATTTGGATCTAGAAACATTACTCAATGCAATGCAGTTTGTAAAAATAATCAAAGATGACTTTTGAGGATATGAAGGGGCAAATTATCAGTATTTGCCTAATATGTCTATACACCTCTTTAGTCAGGTGGCTGGTTACAAAATTTAAATAGCATACTTCTATACCATCCACAGGACAAGAGTCAGTATTGAAGAGCAGAACATTTCTTTCAAAAAATTTAACATTCTATTGAAAGCTGCCAATAAAGGTATCCCTGGTAACCCTAAACTCCATTTCTGGGACTTTCTAAAAAGGAAATATTGGCAAAAGGGTGTTGACAGGTCATTTTACCTGCTTCGTTGGATTTTTCATTAAGTACACATATGTTTAAATCAGAAAATATCAGCATTCTACATTTAAAATAAAAGTGCTGTTCACAGATCAGTAATGTAAGTTCATGGCTTAAGATGTTTTCATTACTAGATAAAAGAGAAAAAAAAACAAGGAGGGAAGATGGGAGAGAGAACGTGAGTTATAAATACAAATTTTGCAAAAGACAAAACCACAAATAACCCTGGAAGATAACCTTGAGGAAGAGATTTTAACTTCTCTTTTTACTAACAAAGAAACAGACACACATCATACAAATCACACAATGAACACAAAGTACAATCAGGATTGAAAAACTAGGTTCATTTCATTCCAAAGTCCACTTTCATTCCACTTTATACCTAGCCAAAATTATTAGTAAATAAGATGTCTCCTTATTAAGTAAACAAAGAAAGCAACTAAAATGCTATTAGAATTCTAGTTAATCATATGACTGCAGAATTTTTTATAAGTATGGTGCTGATGTTTGTAACTTAATTTAAAATATATCAAAATCAACAATAAAAAGGAATGATTTCTCAACAGAGGAATAGGTAGATGCTTAGATAACTGATGGAGCTAATCTAATATAACATTTATGGTAAAATCTAGGTGGTAGGCATATGGGTGGTAACTTGGAAACTTCTTTCCATACTTCTATAGCTTGGAAAATTTTCACAAAAATATGTTGAGCAGTGAGAAAAAATACTGTAATATTAAAAATTGAATAGGATGATCAAATATAAATTAATATCTAACACACTGACTTCTTTATAGAATGTTGTAAGGAAAGGGCAGTTAGAAAATAATAGTAACACACTGCAGTAAAAGTAAATAATCTAGACTGGAGATGAAAGGCAGAAAAATAAATCCATGGGTAAATGCATGATCAAAATGATACCTAAATCCAAATGTATGCATACACTTAATGTGAATCCACTCAATACCACTGGTTCAAACATTAAAACTAATTTATAAATGTTGATTACACCATATGAAGTGAAAAAGAAAATCACAGTACCATTTATGTCATTTATATTAAGCACATAACACCCAGGCCCAAAGTTGAAATATACTAAAATTTTGACATGGGTTATCTTTGAATAACAGAACTTACCATGACAGAGATGTTATTTAACTTGCATCAAGAAAGAACTTGAAAAGAAATATCCCAGAGGAATACGCTGGAAACTTGCAGGACAAAGAGTAAAAGCCGCATCTTAAATATAAAACATACTACTTTTAGATATGCTAGATCATTGATCTCGCCAAAAAAATTTCATTTCTGAGGGTCCAAAAGTAAGGGGTGATGTAGGGTGAGAAAGGGGATTTAAAAACTAGTCGTGGAGTGACGTGGCCCCTTTGCAGGACGGGGGATGGATATATAACACAAAGAGACAGACAAAGAAAAACACTGACACACATAAAGACGGTACAAGACTGCAGCGCAGAATGCCCCACTTTATTCTTATAGTCAAAAAATCAAAGTTACTTCCTTATACATGACCACCCAGGCATTGCAACAATGGCCATAGATTCCGGAACACGTAGCCTAAGGACACAGATGTCCCATGACTCGGGGTCTTAATGGGTTGCTTAAGCCTATGGCCATAAGCCAGAGTTTGAGATAAGCACAGATAAGCAATGCAGCCACAAAGGGGAACTTTGTTCCCATTCCTTTCGGCCTGGCCCCCCGCGACTGTGCCTGTCTTAGGTTGTCTCCCCGCATGAAGGGACTTACCCATCATGGGCTAAACAGCCATCCCATGAGCTCAGGCG
>VBSM01001793.1:1330767-1346077 GCA_008086735.1 Cheirogaleus medius | reverse complement strand
AAAAAAAAAAAAAAAAGAAAAAAGAAAATTGACAAATTAAGCTTCATGATACTTAAAACTGTTTCCTCCAAAAAAGACCCAAGAGAGTAAAAGAGGCTACAAAGGAGCAAATATTTGCATATCACATATCCAACAAGGACTTGGGTCCAGAATATATTTAAAAAACACTATAAAACTACACAGTAAGAAAATGACCTAAATACAAAAGGGGCAAAACTTGAACTGACACTTCAACAAAGATGGTATACAAATGCAAATAAGTAATAAAAAAGTGTTAGCCATCATGTTTAGCAATGGCTAAACATCGTTAGACACCAGGGAAATGTAAGTTAAGCTCAAGAGCTGATACTATTACATCCCTAATAGAATGGCTAATATAAAGAATAATGACAATGCCAAGTGGTGGTGAGGATCAAGAGCAACTGATACTGTCATATGTTGCTAGAATGGCTAAAATAAAATAGACTGAACATGGTGGGAGGGGGGAGAAAAGAAAAAAAAAATAGACTGAAAATACCAAGTGCTGAAGAGGATATAGAACCGTTGTATCTCATACTCGGTGGGGATGTAAAATAGCTCAGCCACTAAGATTTTGGTAGTTTTTTGTAAAGCTAAACACAACATATGTCCCAACAATCGTACACCAGAATCTTTATCCTAGAGAAATAGATTTTTATGTTCATACAAAACCTTGTATGCAGATTTCAATAGCATCTTTATAATAGTTAAAACCAGGGGAACAATGCAAATCTCTTTCATGGATAAATGGATGAACAGACTGGTACAAGTTTGTATACTACTCACTAATAAAAATAAAACGAGGCTGGGCACGGTAGCTCACACCTGTAATCCTAGCACCCTGGGAGGCTGAGGCGGGAGGACTGCTTGAGCTCCAGAGTTTGAGACCAGCCTGAGCAAGAGTGACACCCCATCACACACACACACAAAAACACTAAATCATCAACTCAAATAAGCCTTAAGAGCAATTTGCTGAGCGGCAAAAATGCCAAAAGTTTATATACTCCCTATAAATAAAAATGTATAGATTTACATAAACAAAACTTACATAAAAACCATTCTTAAATGATTCAATTTTATAACATTCATGACATGATAAAATTACACTAAGGGAAGAGAAGTTGGCAGAGTTAAGCATAAAAAGGTAGCACAAACGGGATTGTGTTGATTAAACACTTTGACCTGGTTGTTCTGTTGGTTACATTGTTCTGGGATATTTTCTAAACATCAATAAACTCTCCAGTCCCTGTGTGGTGGCTCATGCCTGTAATCCTAGCACTCTGGGAGGCTGAGGTGGGAGGATTACTTGAATTCAGGAGTTTAAGACCAAGACCCTGTCTCTACTAAAAATAGAAAAATTAGCTTGGTGTGCTATATAGTCTGCTACTCAGGAGGCTGAGGCAAGAGGATTGCTTGAGCCCAAGAGTTTGAGGTTGCTGTGAGTTATGATGATGCCACTGCACTCTACACAGGGCGACAGAGCAACACTGTCTCAAGAAATAAATAAATAAGAAAAATGAATCAATAAATTCTCCAATTTTCCCGCACCTAGTGGGTATCCTGTAATTCAATTACGACACCAAGTACTCCAAGTTAGTGCAGACTCCACAATTTAAGAGACTGTTTGCCCCACTTCAGATGCTGGTTACAAGTCCTGTACTTTTAACTGACTGGGTATAAATCGAGATTCCCATGACCCCTGCCTCAGGTTTCCTAAAATGGCTCACAAAACTTAGGAAAACAGTTTACTTACATTGACTAATTTATTATAAGGGACAAAAACAAACAGCCAGAGAGAGAGGTACATAGAACAGAGTTTGGAAGAGTCTGGGGCTCAGGAGCCTCTGTCCTCATGGAGTTAGGGTTCAAGACTCTCCAGGCATGTGCACATGTTCACCAGTTTGGAAGCTCTCTGAAGCTTATTGTTCAGGAGTTCAATCTCCAGTCTTCCCCCATTCCAGGAGGTGAGGGGGATGGAACTGAGAGTTTCCATATTGTGATCATTTGAACTTGCTGGTGACCAGCTGCATCCTGAGGCTATCTAGGGGCCCCACATGAGGTCACCTTATTAGCATACTTAGGTGTGATTAAAAGGGGCTTGATATGAATAACAAAAACACTCCTAACACTCATGAAATTCCAAAGGTTTTAGGGGCTCTGTGCCAGAAACCAGATATTTAAGACTAAATATATTTATTATACCACCATTTTATATAACAATAAAACCAATCTGGTGAGAACAGATAAATTTTTAAAAATATGGAATCACTGACAAGGCAACTGGAAATGAGGTACAAGGTATCCTGTCTGAAAATACACACCAGGTGTATTATCTGATGTATAATGAACTTAAGAGTTATAACAAAAAGCACTCATACATTCATCATTTTCACTAGACTGCATTCCTTCATAAGCTCTCTGATATTTTGCTAAAAGTGCTCCACATTTAGCATGTACAGATAATTTTACTTTCTATTTAATTTCCTGAAAAATGAGGCAGACTGTATCAGTAAAATGTTGTCATATATACTGTCTTAAAGTTACTCTCCAGTGTAAACTAACACTCATTGAGTCTTATTTCTGGGTAAAGGCTTTGTCATGGTTGTCACATTTCTATCAACAATAAGCTCACTGATGACCTACGATGAACCCGATAATAAAGTCTATCTTCCCACAGAAGGCTTTCTTTGCCTCTGCATTAGCAGAATTTGTCTCCTTATACACTTTGCAGACAGATGAGCTAGAAATTATCGCTCAAGGCATTTTCACATTAAATGCATTACAGTTTATCCAATGTGTTTTCATTGACAGAAAATGTGAGGTAAAGGATCACTAAAGGCACTACCATATTTACTGTATTCACCAAGCTTATCATCTGGGCAAATCTTTCATCTCCTGAGGGCATACATCTGACAGCAGGCAGCACAATTATTACATCCCAGTCTGCTAGAAACAAACCTGTTTGATAAAGTCTGAGGGGCCATAAAAGGCATTTCCAGTTATTGCATTCATAAGCTTTTTGTTTTGCATAAGTTCATTTATAAGTAATACGCTGTGACTCTCTGTTAGAGGAATTTTCAACTTGACTGATTCTGCCCATTTCTCTTACGTGCTTTTTCTTATGTTTAACAAGGTTTGATAAGTGGGAAAAGGCTTTCTCACAATTGCTGCATCCGTATGGTCTCTCTCCTGTATGAGTTCTTTGATGTACATTGAGTACTGACTTTGTGGTGAAGGCTTTTCCACATGCATTGCACTCATAAGGTTTTTCTCCTGTGTGAATTCTCTGATGGGTAATGAGACCATATTTGTGTGAATAGGATTTTCCACACTCAGTACATACAAAGGGAGTCTTTCCTGTATGACATCGCTCATGTTGTATGAGGCATATTTTCTGGCTGAAGGCTTTACCACATTCATTGCATTCATAGGGTTTTTCTCCTGTATGAGTGCGCTGATGTATAATTAGGGTGCGCTTTGTGGTGAAGCCTTTTCCACATTCATTGCATATATAAGATTTCTCTCCTGTATGAGTTCGCTGATGTATAACAAGAGTGCGCTTCACAGTGAAGCCTTTTCCACATTCACTACATATATAAGACTTTTCCCCTGTATGAGATCGCTGATGTACAATGAGATTGCTCTTCACTGTGAAGCCTTTTCCACATTCACTGCATATATAGGGCTTCTCTCCCGTATGAATTCGCTGATGAACAACAAGATAGCGCTTCATGGTAAAGTCTTTTCCACATTCACTGCATACATAAGGTTTCTCCCCTGTATGAGTTCGCTGATGTACAATAAGATTGCTCTTCACAGTGAAGCCTTTTCCACATTCATTACATACATAAGGTTTCTCTCCACTATGAGTTCGCTGATGAGCAATTAGATAGCGATTCATCGTAAAGCCCTTTCCACATTGACTGCATACATAAGATTTCTCTTCTGTATGGGTTTGCTGATGTGCAATGAGACTGCTCTTCACAGTAGAGCCTTTTCTATATTCATTAGGTATATAGGTTGTGTCTCTTGTATGAGCTTTCAGATGGTTAGTGACCATGACACTTCTAGATGATTTCTCACATTGACCACTTCTAGAATCCTCTCCTGTACGAATGCTCTCTTGGCAAACAAGCTGAGACTTCCTGCGGCGGGTCTGCTCAAATTCAATGGATGCATGGAGTTTCTCAATTTTCTGAGTCCTCTGATGCTTAAAGACTTGAAATTTAGTATCAACAGACTTTTTACTTTCAGGGAATTGAATATTTGTATACATATGTTCATGTTTACCATGTATAAGGGTTTTCTCACCTCCACTAAACTCAACAGGGTTATTTGTTTCATGTCTTCTCTTCTGGTTGACTAAACTTAAACATGATTTCAAAGTTTGTCTACAGAAGTCAAACACATCACAATTTTGCACTAGGGGCAAATGTGTTTTGCTCAGATGAACAATATTTCTAACTGCATTCTGTTCACTGCACTGTCGCATGCTCCTCAGAAATCTTTGGTTTGGAGAGTATATTTGCAGATAACTGTCAACTTTTCTGATTCCTAAGAAAAAATAGAATAATAAAATCTTTCATGAGAATGGAATGGAATACAAATGCTTACAAGACGAATTATTGAGGGCTGGCTCTTTGTTGTCAACTATTTGACCCCAGTATAAAAGAAAATTATAAAAATGCAAGATGAAATAAATAAGGACCATATCCAAGGAGACACAAAAGGTAATATTTAATGCTAAACACCATTTTAAAAAAGTTCTCCTATGGCAAGATAAGTATGTGGAGGAGCTTATTAGGTATCCTCACATGCTTTAGAGCTGTGATACTTTCCCTTAATGACTAGAATAAGACTTCCATAGTCATTGCCCTTGCTGGTTCTCACTAACTCACCTGGACAATTTATATTCTGGATTTTATCTTCTAATATCCATGGTTCTTCTCCTTGTGCCAACTTGGACAGTGCATCTGGTTTGCTAGCTTGATACCCTGTTCATGGGAAAAGATAGATGACACAAATACACTGAATTGAAGTACAGTATGTTAAGAGTGAAAAATAATACATTCAATGAACAAAACTGTTTTTCATATGCAAAGTGAAAATTCTCTTTCAGGAGAGATTATACTGTTTTATTTGGAGCCAGAGAAGGAACTGAAAATCTAATACTTCAGAACACTACAGTGACTACAAAGCTTTCATTAGGTGAGAAAAGAAAGGTCAGTGTCTGGCACCTGCTAGGTGATACAGGGGAGATTTCCTTACCCAGTGACACCAAATGGTTATAGTTCTCCAACATCACATCCCAGTACAGGTCCTTCTGAGCAGGGTCCAGGAGCTGCCACTCCTCCCAGGTGAACTCCACAGCCACATCCTCCAGGGTCAGAGATTCCTGTAATAACAAAGTCCTATTTAATATGATATAAATTCCTATTATTAATATAGAAGTATGAGTGAACTTTTTGTGATTTTCACCATATAGCCTGTACCTATATTCTCTTGCCAAATACATTTTGGTAGGAGCAAAATCCTATCTATGTATACATTTTTGCACCTATTTCTAAATACTAAACATGTGCAAATGACATCCAAACAAATAAAAAATTCCTACATTAATTACCACTGACTTCACAGCCAATATGAAGATCAATGATGAAGTGACTCCACATCCTAAATTCATAAAATTGTGCTTTTAAATAAATGTAAAAGAATAAAAGAAACCATACAGCATATGTCTAAAGAACAAAAGATTATTAAAGCTGATTAGAAAAATGTGGGTTGAAAAAACCTTATAACAGAAAAACGTATATATACACACACATACATATACTAATGAACAGTCTACATCATAGTAGATACACTGAAGATATTAGTGGTGAACTGAAATATATATATATTTAACTGTGGAAATTGCAGAAAATGCAGTACAGAGAAAAAAGAGAAGAAATCATAATAAAGAAGTTAATAGACAGAAAATGTAGAATCAAAAAATCTAATGTATGCTTACTTATAGTTTCTGAAAGGGAAAATAAACCCAAAAAAATCCTAAAGAAAAAAAAAAGAAAAGAAAGAAAGAAAGAAGGAAAAAGAAAAAGAGATATAGAGAGAAAATAGAGTAATGGAGAAGCAACATCCAAAGATCTAAAAGCTGAAAAATTTCAAGACTGATTATCAAACACCTCAAATCTCATGTTCAGGAATCCCAACAAATTCCAATGAGGAAGTCACAACTGGTATGACTGACACATCTGACTGAAACTATCATATGCCAATTACAAAGGGAAAACTCTAAAAGCCTCCAGAGGCAAAAGACAGATTACCTCCAAAGAAATGACAGTATTTAATGATAGCTGACTTTTGAATAATAGAATCCACAAAAGTTTGGAATACTACCTTCGAAGTCCTATTTCTCATGTCAAAAAAGGCCAGACATGGAAGCCATTAGGGACTGAAACACATGACCTTACAACACTGACATTAGGGATCTGCTTGTCAACTACACTGCCATTCTCCTCCTTCAAAATAACTTTTCAGAGAACTGCAGGGTATGAAGTAGAAGAAACTAAAATCCAAGAAAATATTGATGAGATAATCTAACCTTATATTATTGTGAGGAATGCTGCATAGAAAAGAAAGCAGGCTCAGGTGCAAAAGCTGAAACCTGGTTAGCTTATCTCATTGAAAAGTATTTTATGTGAGATATCTACTCACTGGGTAAAACAGTAAAGTTAAATTTCTACCTCACCGGCTGGGCGTGGTGGCTCACGCCTGTAATCCTAGCACTCTAGGAGGCCGAGACAGGAGGATTGCTTGAGCTCAGGAGTTCGAGATCAGCCTGAGCAAGAGCAAGTCCCTGTCTCTACTAAAAATAGAAAGAAATTAGCCAAACAACTAAAAATAGAAAAAATTAGCCGGGCATGGTGGCGCGTGCCTGTAGTCCCAGCTACATGGGAGGCTGAGGCAAGAGGATCTCCTTAGCCCAGGAGTTTGAGGTTGCTGTGAGCTAGGCTGATGCCATGGCACTCTAGCCTAGGCAAGAGAGTTAGACTCTGTCTCAAAAACAAACAAACAAACAAACTAAATTCCTACCTCACTCCACAGTCCAGAAGAATTTATTACTGGATGGAAATCTAATACTAGGCTGACTTCAGGATGACCCCTAATAACCTTAGCCTCTAGCTGCAATGACTTCTGAGACCAACTATTAATACCTAGAGTTAGGCTGAATTTCATGGTTTAAAGGCATAGTCCTTCACAAGTCGGCACTCACTTCAGTCACCAGCTGCAAGCTTGAGGCTCCCCAGGCCACACTCAACTCCAACCAGCTGGCTACAAATATGGTACTACCACTAACCCCCAACCAGGTTTGATAATTTGCTAGAACAACTCAGAGTACTCAGGAAAGTGGTATATTTACAATTAGCACTTGACCAGGGATGGGGAACCTGTGGCCTTCTAGGTCCTTAAGTGCGGCCTTTTGACTGAATCCAAATTTTACAGAACGAATCCTTTCATTTTTATTAATTCATTTTGTTCATCTTTTATTATTTTTATTTCATTTTTAAAATGAATGTATTTAAAACACGAAAGAATAAAATAAGTTTCAATGAAATAATCCTCCCAGATTGACTGGCACAGTTAGAACATTAGTTAAGCCGTAACGACTAAAATGACAGCTGCTACACTCATGTTTTATTTCTAACTTCCCCTGCCTGACTGGTGCCACTACCACACAAGGCTGGTTGGTGAGAGTTTATGGGGGTTGAGTACGCCAGTCTGTTATCAGCTTTTGATAGTGGTGCACTGTGTTTCTGTTTGAAGTGGAATTTGTGAATAGTTGCACAGCTCAACCATATTTTTAAATTCTGTCTGCTTAACAGCTCATCATGTCAAAGAAGACCAAAAGAACACTGAAAAGAAAACAGATTTTTTAATGAGGATTGGGAATTGCAATATTATCTTGTTTCTTCTAAAGGGAAGATGATTTCCTTGCTTTGATACTGCAATATCAACATGAAAGAAATTCAATGTTCATCAGCATTATAGCACTCATAAAGACTACAAATATTTTAAATTAGAAGGAGAGGCACGAAAGGTTGTATTGCAGAAATTAAAAGAAGAAAAGCAAAAGCAAAGACAATTCTTTCAAGCAGCAGTAAGACCTGGAAATAATACCACTGAAGTAACTTATTAAGTAGCTTATACACTAGGGGAAAAAAGGGAAGCCATTCAGGGATGTAGAAATTGTGAAAGAATGCATTGTCAAAGTTGTAGGATGCTTAGACTCCAATAATGTTTCAAAGTACAAACAGCTGCCTCTTTCAAGGAGAACCATAACTGATCAGCAGCATGAATTAGCCTTCAACTTAACAGAAGAACTTCATGCAATACTTCAAAAGGAAAATATATACTATTCAATCGCTTTGGATGAATCAACTGATACTAACTCAGTGTGGGTTTTATGCTTCATTTGGGTCATAACAGATTTTCTTTGCTACGAGGAGTTATTCACTTTGGGTACTCTTGTGAACAGAACAGAGGGAACAGGTATCTTCAACAACTTTTAAGATAAATGTTGTGAATTTGGACTAAATTTGGTAAATTTAGTGAGTGTGTGCAGAGACAGTACATCTTCCAGGACAGGAAAACATAAAGGGTTTATTGCACAGATAAAGAAAAACATTAACAGATCCAGATGCTCTCATTTCTTTTCATTATATCTTGCATCAGCAAAATCTCTGTGCTAAAGCTACTACTTTAAGTGACACTTAGCAACAAGTTATAAGTATTTTTAACTATATTGATACATGTTAAGTTTTATAAAGAAGAGAATCATCAATGCGAATTATTTAAAGAAGATTTCTATAGGAATGCAGCATTTCTGTGTGATATCATATCAAATCAAAACGACCTGAAAATTTCTTTGCAAGGTAAAACTAAGTCTATATATGATATGTGGCAAAAAAAATCCAAGCATTTTGAATAAAAGCTATCTTTTTTCAAAATACTTCCTCTTCAAAAGGAAATTTCAGATGAACATTTTCCTGTTAGCAAAGGTCATTGAGGAGTAGGGTGATATATGTGAATCATTTGAAGAATACACAGCTATTATAGACTTATTAATTGGAGAATACAATGAAAGGTTCACTGACTTTGAGAATCATGATCACACTCAAATTAGCATTTCAACCTCACCTAGTTGATATCACCCAGGCACCTAAAGAACTACAGATGGAATGGATTGAGCTCTCAGTAGGTGACATTTTAAAGTCATTGTCTGATGCTAAGAAAGATCCAACTGAAATACGGAAAAATGAAGTAGAATACCCAACGCCTTTGGCAACATGCCCCAAAAATGCTTTCGTGGTTTTCAACCACTTATTGCTGCCAATCTACATCCTCCTATCTAACCCAAATCAAGACATCCTTAAGGTCACTAATCACTGATACTCATCTAGAGGATCCACTGAAACTGTGGACCTCCATGCTGCAACCAATTATTCAAATGCTTTCCAACCAAAGGCAGACACAAAGTCATTAAAAGGTTAACTTTAAAATTAACAAAGAGTTTTCATATTTTGAAATTATCGCAGCTAAATTAATATGGCCTTCCAACATGAAACGGTTCCCCACCCCTGCACTTGGCTATAGCCAAAGGATACAAATCATAACCAGCTTAAGACAAAGATGCTTAGAGTGAGGTCTGGGAAGGTTCCAAACACAAAGCTACTGATTGTACTCTCCTCACAAAGTCCTGCATGGCATTACCTCTCCCTGGCTATGGTGTATTAGAACACTCAAGAATATTGCCAACCAGTGAAGCTCACCCATACTTTGGTGTGCAGAGATTTGAGAATTTATTACATAGGCACAATTTATTGAATCATTGGCCACATAGCTGAATTCAATCTCCAGTTTCTCCCCCTTTTCCTGAAGGTTGGACTGATATTATATGGCTCAAAGCCACAACCCTTGAATCACACAGTTGGTCTTTCTGGCATGGAAAGGTCCCATCCTGAGTCATGGCATTAGCATAAACTATCTAGGGGCTTACCCTGAGTCACCTCCTTAACATAAACTATCAAGTATGGTCCCAATGGCCCACCTTTAGGAACCAAAGACAAAGACCAGCCAAATTCTTTACTACATACTGGGTATTGATGCTTCAGTGTAGTGCCATCCTCCTGAGTATCAACTGATCTAGTAACTTGTTTCGAAAAAAAAGAATACATGATGGCCGGGCGCGGTGGCTCACGCCTGTAATCCTAGCACTCTGGGAGGCCGAGGCGGGTGGATAGCTCAAGGTCAGGAGTTCGAAACCAGCCTGACCAAGAGCGAGACCCTGTCTCTAAAAAAAAAAAAAAAAAGAATACATGATACAGCAAAAGCGATGAGATGCCACTTTAAGACCAGGCACTATATGACTTCCATCTTGCTAGCAGAATCTGTTCTTTGCTGGTTTTGATGAAACAACTTGGCATGTTGGGGAAGGCCATGTGGCAAGGAAGTAAGGGTGGCCTTAAATGGACAGACAAGTAGAAACTGAGGACCTCATTGGAATAGCCTCATTTCTCATTCTGGAAATGAATCCTGCCAATAGCCACATAAATGAGCTCAGTGCATCCTTTCCTATTTGAACCTTCAGATCAGACTCCACCCTGGCTGACACCTTAATTGTAGCCTCATGAGAGATTGTGAAACAAAGTACACAGCTAAGCCATGCTCTTATTCCTGACCCAAAGAAAGATGAAAAATGTGTGTTGTTTCAAATCATTAAGTCTTAGAGCCATTTTTTAGGTACCAATAGATAATATACATAGGGCATAAACTTTAAAAAAAAGAACTTATGAAAAGAATAGAAGAAAATATGTTTAGGATACAAGTAAAAAGCCATAAGGAAAAAGACTCACAATCTGTAGGGGAAAAAATATTATGAACAGTTAAAAGACAAGACTCTGCAAAAATATTTGCTACATATAAAAGGATCCATATCCACTCAAGATAAACAACTATAGATCACTAAGACTAAAAAAAAAAACAAAAACAAATTTAATTGAGCAAAGACTAAGGACCACTTATCACAGAAGAAATAATCCAAAGGAGCAGAGCAACAAGACAAGAAAGATCTGAACCTCACTGGTGAAAGGGAAAATGCAAAATAAAATAAGGCAAAATATTGGATCATACAGATTGTGGAAAATATGCAATCTGATAACACAGTTAAGTGTTGGCAAGATTTGGAGCAATGGATTCTCCAAACACCAACTGGATGTTCAACAATTCAATTATATTCCAATACTAAGTACCTGTGTCAGATTCCAGAGATTTAAGGGTGCGATCTCACAAGACGGCCCCCTCTTCAGATGCCAGTTGCAAGTCCTGAGCCACCAGCTATAGATTGGAGGTTCACCCAACTCCCTCCTCAGTTTCAACAATTTGCTAGAATGCCTCACAGAACTCAGGGAAACACTTCACTTATGGTTATTGGTTTATAATTAAGGATATAACTCAGGAGCAGCCAGATGGAAGAAATGTATAAGACAAGGTATAAGAGAGCAGGCGCCAAGTTTCCATGACTCTCTGGGTGTGCTACACTCCCAACACCTTGAAATGTTCACGAACCCAAACCTCATCAATTCTCTTGTTTGAGAGTTTTTATAAGCTGGGTGTCAGGGGTGGTGCATGCTTGTAGTACTAGCTACTTGGGAGGCTGAGATGGGAGGATCTCTTGAACCCAGGAATTAGAGACCAGCCTGGGTGATATAGCCAGACCCTGTCTCAAAAAGAGTTTTAATAGAGCTTAATCTTCAGTTTATTTCTCCTTTCAGTTCCAACCCTCTAATCACTTGGTTTTTCTAGTGACCAGGCCCATCCTTAAGGTATCTAGGGGCCCCACCCTGAGGTACCTCATGAGCAGAAACTCAGATGTATCATAGGGGCTCCTTAGGAATAACAAGCGACATTCCTATCAGGAAATTCCAAGGGTTTTAGGCACTCTGTGCCATAAACTGGGGGCAATGACCAAACATATTTCTTATTATACCACATTTACATATCCCTTTCTATATACCAGACTGTGACATAATAAGAAATATATATTTAGTCTCTGCCCCTAAAACCTTTGAATCCAAGAAGTGATGTCTTGTTGTATGCAAATGAGATGACTGTGGCTGGGGCTCTAAGATAGCTTGTAGAAGGGGGCTGGTTGCCAGAGGAATCAACCATGTGACTAGAGGGTTGGAACTTTTAACCCCATCTACTTCCAACCCCTGACTTCTGTGCAAGGGAGAGGTGGCAGAAATTTATTTCTTCACCAATAGCCAGTGAATTAATCAATCATACCTATGTATGTTAAGAAACTGCCATAAAACCCCAAATGACATGATTTGGAGAGCTACCAGGTTGCTGAACACGTGGCAGTGCTAGGAAGGTGGCATGCCCAGAGAGGGCACGGAAGATCTGTGCCCCCAGCCCATGACCTTGCCCTATGCATCACTTCCATTTGGCTCTTCCTGAGTTGTACCCTTTTATGATAAACCAGTAATCTAGTAAGCAAACTGTTTACCCATGTTTTGCGAGCCATTCTAGCAGGTGATCAAACCCGAGCAGAGGGTTATGGGAACTTCTAACTGGTAGCCAAGTATGAGAGAAGTTTTGGGTAACGTGGGCACTCAGCACTTGTGATTTACTACTGAAGAAGAGAGGAGCTTTGTGGAACGGAGCCCTTAACCTGTGCTAACACGAGACAATTAGTGTCAGAACTGAGTAAATTTTAGAGTACCTCCTCAGTAGGGAGAATTGAATTGATGTGGGGGGTGGGGAAACACAGGTGTCAGAAACATTGTCTGAGAGAAGAGAGAAAAATTGTTTTTCCTACACACAGGCACTCTTCTAAATGCTTGGTATAGATTAACTCATTATATACCCTACCTTATTAGATTGGTGCCATATCATTATACCCATTTACAGATGAGAAAACTCAGGTCCATAACGGTTAAATGAAGTATGCAAGCCCACACAGCTGGCAACTAGATCAAGAGTTAACACTTTTTTTTTTTTTTTTTGAGACAGGGTCTCCCTCTGTTGCCTGGGCTGGAGTGCCAAGGCATCAGCCTAGCTCACAGCAACCTCAAACTCCTGGGCTCAAACAATCCTCCTGCCTCAGCCTCCTGAGTAGCTGGGAGGCATGCGCCACCATGCCTTGCTTGTTTTATGTGTATATATATATATATATTTTTTTTTTAGTTGTCCAGCTACTTTTTTTCTATTTTTTTATTAGAGATGGGGTCTCGCTCTTGCTCAGGCTGGTCTCAAACACCTGAGCTCAAACGATCCACCCACGTCAGCCTCCCAGAGTGCTAGTATTACAGGTGTGAGCCACCACGCCTGGCCTAGAGTTAACACTTAACCATAAGCTACATCGAACATGACCTGGAACATCCATCTGAACAGAAACTGGAAGTATCTATTAAAATGAAAATGACTACAACCCATAACTGATTTCTCTGTAACCATCCTCAAGAAATATTGATATAATTTTACAAAAAGCCATTAACATGACCATGTGGCCATGTTCATAGTCAGATGGTTTGTAGTAACAAACATATCTAAATATTCACTAATAGTTGAACTGTTAAATTATCACAGACATCATTTGGAGTTCACTACACATCAGGTAAAGAAGAGAGTTGGCCTGCGGTCACTAAAATGAAAAGATTGCCAATACACTGAAAATAGTCGAGGATTTACATTAAAGTGACAATCATAGTTCATTTTGGAGATGTAATTCACATACAAGTGTGGTGGCCAAAGAGTCTTAAACTTTATCAGTGACACTTGCATTATTTCACATTGAATCTATTAAAGTCAGAACAAATCCCAACCTCTGCTTCCAAAAGTAGAGTCTAAGTTAATTTCTCACTAGAACAGAATTATCCCAATTTTACTGCTTTTAGTTGAACTTATTTTTTTAAGGCCACCACAAATCCATTAAGACGAAGGGAAAATATAACAAACCCAAATCACCTGGGCCTCAGTCATTTTCTTCTGTGCTCAAGAAATAGTGAGCAATATGGACTATACTTATTTTGTCTCTTCTGCATCTGCCATGAAGTTCTTATAGTCACAAGTCTTGGTATCCAGTTAGAGTCATCCCAGAAATGATATTCAAGACCAGCAAATTTCTCCTTCCTTCATTCCTTCACTTGATTTCTCTTGCTTCTGGGAAGCCAGGACCTGTGGGGTGAAGAGCAAAATGACCTTAAGTGTACATTCGCCTTGATTCCAGATGTTGTTCTTGCTGCTGTGCAATAACCTTAAAGTACCCTAATATTTCTAACAGTTCCTTGACTTGGTGTCTCAAGTTTTCATACCCTGGGCAATAAAACAGAGTTCTAAATGTGTGAAAGGTGCGCCTTTCTTTTGTGAAGTGAAAGTGGCATGACTATTAAAGAGGAGATAGGAAAGAAAACCAGCACAGCACAATGACTGAGAGACAGCTAAATTCTCAGGCAGATCAAATTTAGAAAAGAGAACATTTGGAAGGTTGCAAGGATCTGGACATTATGTTTTTAAAAAGCATGTGTGCCCATATACCACCTCAAAAGTCTCTGTATGCTCAATGGGTATGCATACCTCAGTTTCAATACCAATGTACTAAGCAAATCATGAGAACTATCTTATTTCACATTGTGCATTAAAGGATTAACTTTACCCAAGAGAGGTTTGGCCTTTGCCCTCAGTTCCTATGAGGCAACCTCTAAGCCCTTGGAATATTCTGCTTGATTAAGAGTGTCTTTGATTTGTACTCCCATAATATGCTGGAAAAAAAAATTACTGCCAAAAAAAAAAGTGTCTTTGTTTACCTGGGTTGTTTGGGCCATGCCAGATAGTCTATACTAATAATGTAATTTATGGTGGGGTGCCTTGGACCACATGGTATTAGTTTGACCTCTGGAGGGGCTGGAGCCTGAATTCAGTCACATAGGCAGTCAATCTTATATACATTAACTGATGCCCAATAAAAGGTTATCCTGGACACCAAAGCTTAGGTGAGGGGCAATAATGGTTGCAATGGTTGGCAATAATAATAAAAGGGTGTATATATGAGGACAATATGACAAATTTTAAATCTACAAACCTAACAACGGAGCTCCAAAATATATGAAGCAAGGAAGGGCGCAGTGGCTCATGCCTGTAATCCTAGCACTCTAGGAGTGCCAAGGCGGGCGGATCCTTTGAGCTCAGGAGTTTGAGACCAGCCCGAGCAAGAGCGAGACCCCATCTCTAC
>VBSM01001793.1:1302887-1315826 GCA_008086735.1 Cheirogaleus medius | reverse complement strand
TCCCCCAAGATCAATTCTTAAGCTGCACAATTATATGGCAAGTCTGCTACATCTTTCTGTGTTGATTTTTTTCTGTGTTAACTTATTTCAAAAATTCTATATTTTACCTCTGTTCTTTGGGTGCTTTATGTTTAGTAATACTTAGATTTCAACCTAGAAATTACAGTGGACTTTTAAAAACCTAGTCACAATGGAGATTTGTTTAACACCTTTACTCTCCATATAAACAATATAAAGACATTACATATGAATCTATTTACCATCTTACAACTTCTTTTTTAGTTACTGATATGTATTTTGAAAAATTTTTACACACAGGCCATGAGTACACTGCTCAGTGAAATTTCACAAACTAAATATTAATACAGCTCTGCACACAGATTCCATATCAAAAAAATGGAATATTGTTAGCCTGGAAAGAGTCTCATTGTATCCCTGCTAGGCGCTATCCCCTAAAGTGACCACTACTATGACATCTAACAGCATAGCCCAAGCTTTTTTTTTTTTTTTTTTTTTTTTTTTTTTGAGACAGTCTCACTCTATTGCCAGGTCTAGAGTGCTGTGGCATCAGCCTAGCTCACAGCCACCTCAAACTCCTGGGCTCAAGCAATTCTTCTGCCTCAGCCTCCTGAGTAGCTGGGCCTACAGGCATGTGCCACTGTGCCTGGCTAATTTTTTCTATTTTTGGTAGAGACGGGATCTCACTCTTGCTCAGGCTGGTCTCGAACTCCTGAGCTCAAACGATCCACCCGCCTCAGCCTCCCAGAGTGCTAGGATTACAGGCATAAGCCACCACGCCTGGCCCTCAAAGAAGCTCTTAATTTTAATACCATACCATGTGTTATGTCCCCTTTTAGGGTTAAAATTTTCTATTAAAAAGTCTTTTCCTATTATATCAGAGATGTTCTCCTTTGTTTTCTTCTAAAAATACCACTTAATATCCTAAAATTTACACCAGCAAACCATTCAGAATCATTTTATTATGTGTGAGTAGCAATTTAAGTCTTATTTTTCATCAAGCAAATAAATTTCAACTTATTCTGAAAATGTTGTATTTGGCTTTCTTTTTACTTACTATCACCTGGCATTTTCTCACCCAGGTTCACCTCACTTTCTCTCAAAGCTGACATTTCTATCAAATCTCAGGGACATTATCTCTTGTCTCTTTCAGTCTTTACAACGCCACTGCACCAAACACTCAAGGTTCATCTCAATGTCAAAATCCTCAGTGGGAGGGGATTATGGGAAAGTGCTATAGTAGGAAAGACCAGGAATCCTCCCCACTTAAGCAGCAATCACACTGGCAAAATCTGTCTGATGTAAATAGTTTGCAACCTTGAAGTATATTGAAGGCTTGTGTTTTCCAGGGAAAAGCTTGGGCAGTAATTGCAGCTAATTTCAGAGCTAGTCACCTCCCAGTCCCAGGGCAGGCAGTTGTGCATGTCTTTCTGGAGCAGCTTCCAGGCATGTTGGGAAAGCCATGGTGTGCAATAAGAACTCTGTTCTCTGTTGGGGGCTGATTTTGGCAATTATGCCTTATACTAATCATTCACTATATCCTGTAATGTACGTGTGCTGCATGACTCAGCAGTAACCAGTATTTTCTCCAGACACAATTACTGCCTTGGGACATAAGAGGCCTAAGTTTCTGCACGTAAGCAAATGTTGCCCAGCTCCCACACAGTGGGCCCCCATGGTGGGAGTCTGGAGGCCATAAAGATAAGAAGAACATTCCCAAGATCTGGCCCCGTAAGATGGTTAGTAGTCATTGACGGGTAAGATCCCTCATGGGAGGGACGACCTAAGACAGGCACAACCGTGGGAGCCTGCCGCTGACTGGGAGAGAGCACAAGAAGTTCTTCCGATGGCTGCATTGTTTAATGTTGCTTATGTCAGCCTTGATTTTTGAGTTATGTCTGGTGCTGGCGCCTCAAGTAACCGTTTCGAGGTCTGAGATCATGGGAAATTGTTCCCTTGTGATACAACTCTGGAGTTGACAGTTATCACTGCTATGCTCAGATGCTCACATACAAGGAACTAACCCTGGGTCTGGGGGGTATAAAAAATAAAGCAACTGGTGCATTGGGCACTTGAGTCATGTGAAGTCTTTGTGTGTCTGTGTCGTTCTTTATGTTCTGTGTTCATCACCTGTCCTATAATTGGGCCACGTTCAGTTCTCCAGATATCAGGGACCTGTGTTTGAACTGTTGATTGCTGCTTGTGGTGGTGGAGGTGTAGAGATAGGAAGGCAGTCACTGTTGTACCCCTCACTCTTCCTCTGGGTATTCACTTGGCCATTTTTTTTTCTTTACTTCCCTTTTGGAATACAGATATTTAAGATCTAGGATATTCAAAGCAATTGTGTATACATGGGAATTTAGAAAATCACTGTGCATGCCCAGGGAAAAGTACAAGATAGAAAACACCTGAGAAAATCTGAAGTTTACACCTCAGTCTGATCTTGGCACAGACAGAACCTACAGCAATCAAAATACTGAAACAAAAAGAAAAATAAGCAAACTAGGTAAAGGAGAAATGTGATTTACAGAATTACTGTATTATTAGATTCAAATGTTCAGATTTTAATCTGCTATGGTTTTAATGTGTCACTCCAAAAGCCTATGTTGGAAACTAAATCCCCAGTGCAAAATTGGTAAGAAGTGGGAGCTTTAAGAGGTTCTTAGGCCATGAGAGATCTGCCCTCGTGAATGGATTAATGCCATTATCTTGAGAGTGTGTTCATTACTGCGGGAATAGGTTCCTTGTAAAAGGATGAGTTTGACCTCTCTTGATCTATCTCTTGCCCTCTCTTTGCCTTTTGCTCTGTGATGCTTGCCCATCGTGTTATGACACAGTGAGAAGGCCCTCACTAGATCTTGCCAGCACCCTGATCTTGGATTTCACTGCCTCTAGAACTGGAAGAAATACATATCCACTCATTATAAGTTAACCAATCTGTGGTATTCTGTTATAGAAGCTCTAAAGGGACCGAAGCATGAACAAGAGAAAAATCACAAGGAATATAAAGAAACAGGAAAGTATGGCCCAATCAAATGAAAAAATGAAACCAAATAAACTGTCCATGAGAAAGACCAGATGCTAGACCTAATAGACAATGACTCCAAAACAACTGTCCTGATACAATCCCATGTGTCTCTTTTTGCTTTTGTTCCCTGTGATTTTGGTGTTATAGCTAAAAAATCATTGCCAAGGCAATGTCAAGAAGCCTTTCCTCTATTGTCTCTTAGCAGATTTATTCTTTCAGGTCTTATGTTTTAAGTCTTTAATCCATTTTGAGTTGATTTTTGTGTATGGGATAAAAGAGGGGAAAATTTTACTCTTTTGTTTATAGATACCCTGTTTTACTCTGTTTGGTTGAAGAGACTACCCTTTCTCCATTGTATATTCTTGGTACCCTTATCAAAGATCAGTTGACTATATGTGTGAGTTTATTTCTAGGCCCTTTATTCTGTTCCATTGGTCTATATATTTGTTTTTATGCCAGTAACATACTGTTTTCCCCCTTTCATGGAAATATGATTGGTATTTTAAGAACTGCACATAATAATAAATATAATTTGGTATGTTTAGGCATCTATACACTCATGTTACTATCATCATGAGACAGATAATAAACACATTCATCACCTCCAAAATTTTCCTTGTGTCCCTTGGCTTCAGTGTAAGAACACTTAAAGTAAGGTGTATTCTCTTATCAAATTTTAAAGTGTAGACCACCTTATTGTTAACTATAGGCAATATGATGTAAAGCAAACCTCTGGAACTTACTCATCTTGTATAATTGTATCTTTATACCCATTGGACAAATCTCCCTTTCCCACTTTTCTTCATTCCCTGGTAGCTATTACTCTGTTTTTTACATCTATACCTTTTACTATTTTAGGAGTCTTATACAAGAGGAATTATGCAGTGTTTGTAATTCTGTGGCTGACTTATTTTACTCAGAATAATGTCTTCTAGGCCAATCCATGTTGTTACAAATGAGAGGAGTTCCTTCTTTTTGAGGCTGAATAATATTCCATTGTATGTATATACCACGTTTTCTTTATCCATTTATCTATCTGTTTGGGTTATGAGAACTGAAAGAAATAAAATGTCTTTGTTGTAAGCCACCCAAATGGTGGTATTTTGTTATGACAGCCCTAGAAAACTGACAGAGTCCTAGAAAATTAATAAAAATGTAAGCTTTGCCTGTTCGAACCTGGGCCCCCTAAGGTTTACCCTTAAACTTCCTGTCCATGGGGTCCCACATGCCCAGTTTCTGAGGATGTCAGCTCTTGGAGCCTGACCCTCTCAGAAAGCAGAGCCCTCAGAGGTAGGTCATTGGAAGAAAGCAGAACCTGAGACATTTCTGCCATTGTATGTTCTGCTCATCCACTGTAATTGAAGGAGAATGGAGTCAGCAAAGGTTCTTTTTCACTAGTGGGTCTGTTCAGATGTTGTGGGAGGAGTATTGGTTAGTTATGGGGCAGAATTTCATGTCCTGGACTTTGGAAAAATTTTTAATTTCCCCAAGTCACAGAATCTTCCAGTGAGATGGCATGTTGCCCACATTCCTCACTGGCATATTGTGATCCCTTATGACATTGTATCCTAAATGTGATCCTTTCAGAATCTAAAATTATAAGACTCCACCCAATAAGGGTATTCTTCTCACCCTCCTATAAAATTTCTTTGCTCCTAATTTAACCACATCCAAATTAGGCTCCTTTATCTTGCCTAATTTGTAGCTTGAAGAATTTGTTAGAAAAAAAAACTGAGATAGCATGGGGTCTTCTTTTTCTTTTTTAAACACTACTTGATGTCCTCTCTCTTGCATATCTATTCCTAGACAAGCCTATGCAAGTTTAGGTCCCCACTAAAACTTAACTCTTTCCAGCAATCTCCAAAATTCTTGTCATTTAGGTACTGCTCCTTGGCTGGAGCATCTTATTTCCCTACACTTGTCCCCTGCCCCAAAAGGAGACACTATCTATATCTTCCAATGCTCTTTTTTTACACAAACATCTATGAAGAGGCATTCCAGAACAAAAGCTGCTCATGCTTTTGCCCACAAGACATGGGCATATATAGGAAACCCATGGATAATTATTTTCTAATAATATCTACTACTAATTTCTTAACTGTATATGCTTCTGACATATTTCCCATGAGTACACCACTTGGTCAACGACTCTGATTCATCTAACTCAGGAGCTAGGACCAAATTCATTCAATTTCCCTCAAGCAACAGTTGATTAATACCACTGTCATCAGTTTCTATGCATCAGAATGGGGCCGATGTGTTTTTTCACCTCTGCTCTGCCTGTATAGGTGCCACAATCAACCAGCTAAAGAATCCCCAACATCCATTAGCATCTACCTTAGGAAGACATGTGACTTCTTCTCTTACATTTCTGTATTGGCTTTTCAAGAATGATGAGTTGAAAACAACTAATATTAGTGCAAAAATATATGATTTACATATGTCTAATAAGATTAGGGTATTTTGTCTGGGTACAGTGGGTTCACAGCTCATGAGCAGAAAGGGGCTGACAATTGGAAAACACACTGAAACACATGGAAATTAGGACAGAGGTGTTAACCAAATAATAATAGAGATTATTAAAAAGAGCAATCCAAATGTGAAATGTAGAAAAGAAAGTATAAAAACATACAAAGGCATTTACCAAATAATGCTTTGGGTAGCTCTGCACTAGAATAGCTCAGAGCTAGGTAGCTCTTGCACTAAGAATTTTATTAAATTCTTTCTGGTTTTTCTATTATCATTTTAGTTTTACACTTTTTAACTCTCATGTATTTATCTTATTCAATAAAGTTTTTTTGTTTTGTTTTTCCTGGTCTGCACTCAGGGACAAATTATTCCTTAAATAAGGTTTTAAGAATGATTTGTCATTACTTTATATAACATTGTGCTTTAGTAATTATTGCATGCAATAATTATGCAGTAAATATGCATTTTTACAATATCTGTTTGTCTTAAAACATGAGTCATGCGTTTGTCTATTGCCAGCTGTTGTGCCAGCACCAATGGAAAAATATTCTTTCTTTCAGAGCTTTTTTAAGTCTACCTAGTGTGAGTGGTTTGTTTATAGGATATTTGAAACTAGGCTTCCCTTAAAGTAATTTGAAATATATGTAATCATTTCTTATTTAAAAATCTATTCGCTTTGTATTCTTAAACATCTGTAAACTTTGTTTGAGAACATTTCATCTCTACAATGTAAGTATGACTTTTAAAGTAATATTCGTCTCCCAACTCAAGTCAATACAAAGCCTATAGTTCTTTACATGTTTCAGATATCTCTGTAAGATTTTTGATGAAGAAATTCTTATAAGAGAGCAGAGGAAAATTATACAGTCCAATGGTATTGGAAACACATGAAAGCCATTGCATTGAGGATTTTGATTTCAAGGATGTCTAGGAAAATAGGTGTATGAATTTGAGAGCAAGTGTGGATATGAAGAAAGAAATTCCAAGGGAATGCTCATGGAAGATAAAAATTTCGCTATGAGGAAATATCAACAAGACAGCAAATCCTGTATTTTTTGTTGTTGTTGTTTTGAGACAGAGTCTCGCTCTTTTGCCCGGGCTAGAATGCTGTGGTGTCAGCCTAGCTCACAGCAACCTCAAACTCCTGGGCTCAAGCAATCCTTCTGCCTCAGCCTCCCCAGTAGCTGGGACTACAGGCATGCGCCACCATGTCCGGCTAATTTTTTCTATATATTTTTAGTTGTCCAGCCAATTTCTTTCTATTTTTAGTAGAGACAGGGTCTCACTCTTGTTCAGGCTGGTCTTGAACTCCTGACCTCAAGTGATCCTCCCGCTTCGGCCTCCCAGAGTGCTAGGATTACAGGCGTGAGCCGCCGCGCCCAGCCAGCAATTCCTGTATTAACTTACCTTTCAAGCAGAGTGTTTCTGTAAGAAAAAGTACGCATCAATATTTCAAACATGGGAAGTCATTTATGAGAAATTTGTGAAAAATGCAAAATGACATGGTCCATACAGAATATGAAATGTTTTGAAAATCGGATTTGATAAAATTTTCAGCCACATCTGGCTGAACTGCAGAGATCTGAAACTGAAGAGAAAGGTGTGACTGTAACTAAGTTGAGAAGCATATTAAAACTTGTTTGTCAGTTTCACTCTTCGAATGATTTTTTTCCTAGTGTCAAAACCAACATTTGTAATACAAATGGGAAGAAGTTAGTCTATCACTTATTGCTCACACAGCAGCATAAAACACCCATTGAATGTAGAAGACATTGAACGTACAAATATAATGAATGCAGAAGACTTTTTGACAATATTCAGTTCACACTAGTTACCAGAGAATTTATTCTGAGCAAAGACCTGACAAGTGTAAAGAGTGCGGTAAAGCATTTTGGCAGTTCTCAACACTCATGAGACTGCAGAAAAGCCATACCAGAGAGAAACCATCTATATGTATACACACACATATGTATGTATGTATGTATGTATGTAATATAATGTGGCAAGGTCTTTTATCAAAACTCTTATAATGTTTTGCAAGTAATTATAAAATTCATAATGGAAAGAAACAACACAAATGTAATGAATGTGATAAGGTTTTTCTCCAGTGTTCAGAACTTTGGCATTACTGGAGAAGTCATACTGAAGAGAAACATGAAAGTGTACCAAATGTGACAACAATTTTACCAAATATTTACATGTTTGGAATCATGAGAGAATTAATTCTGGAGAGAAACTATCCAAATGTATTGAGTGTGGCAAGTCCTTTAGGTAGAGGTCTACCCTCGGGATTCACTAGAGAATTTATACTGAGTAGAAATCTTTAAAATATAATGAATGTGGCAGGTATTTAAAGGCAAAAAGGGGGACAATTTTTAGATAATTGAAAAGGCTTGATAATTTAAAAGTTCTCACATAAAAGTTATTTTGTTTTCTCACACCAGAAAGCAAGGAAGAGTGACTTGATTTGGGTATGTGTGGTGCTTAGGAGATGGGTCTGGGATGAGGTCCTGCAAGTGGTTTGGTCTTTCTGCTGATCCCAAACAAAAGAGCACCTGGGCTTATCAGCTCACAGACTCGTGGAGTAGAAGGAGGATGCACTAAATATGTGCAGTTTTTTTGAATATCAATTATACATCAAAAAAGCTATTAAGAAAAAAAAAGGGCCTGGTGCGGTGGCTCACACCTGGAATCCTAGCACTTTGGGAGGCTGAGGTGGGAGGATCGCTTGAGGTCAAGAGTTCTAGACCAACCTGAGCAAGAGTGAGACACCATCTCTACTAAAAAGAACTGGGGCAATACAAGATGAGGAACCGATCCAGTATGGTGAAACTAGGTAGACATTTTAATACCCCATAAGTCTAATATTAAGATCTGGAGAACACGGTAAGTTAATTTTTCCTTAGAACTATCTCCAGTTTCTCTTCTTTCATTATCATTGCCATAATCATCCCCATCTTTTGCCTCTATTATTGCAATGGATACTAGAACTCACATCTCCAAGACCTTGTACGACAGGGTAAGAAGATCAGATTTTTTTTTCAGTTCAGCGTACAGCCATTAGAGGATTTTGTTTGTTTTATTGACATGAAATTTATATACCATAATATTAACTCTTAAAGTGTACAATTCAGTAACAAGGATGTCCATTATCACTACTCCTTTGTAACATTGTAATGGAAGTCCTAGCTAATGCAATAAGACAAGAAAAGGAAATCTATTTCCTGGTTCAGAGAAGCCAGAACCAAATTCATTTAATTTGCTTTAAGAAGCATTTTATTAAGATTGCTATAACCAGGGTACTATGCATTAGAATGAGGGCAACCTGCTTTACTCACCTACCTCATACACACGCAGGTCCCACAATTAACTGCCTGAAGATCCCAATACCCATTAAGGTTTGCCTAAGAAAGACATGTGCCTTTTCCATAAATTTCTATATTGACATTTCAAGGGTGACGAGAAATAAACAACTGATCTTTGTGCAAAAACACAGTTTACTTATTTTTAAATAAGGTCAGGGAATTTTTTGTTCCTCACCCAGAGAAAGCAGAATCTGGATATAGTGGAGTCACGGCTCATGAGAACAAAGGGACTGACAGTTGGAAAACACACAGACATTAGAGCCGTAGTATTCACCAGCCACCAGCTGGGATTATAAAATAGAGCAAGACAAGCAGAAAAGATGGAGGACAGGGTATGAAAAGACACAAAGGTGCTCACAAGGGCAAGGATACTTTCGGTGGCTCTGGATTCAGGGGAAAGTCTATAGGACCCATTAGTCCTGTGAATGTGTTGGACCTGCTGCTTGTGCCTGTACAAAATGAAAATGATGGAGCCACTGGACAAGACTATGAGCACAGAAAACAAAACTTCAGGAAATACAAATAATGCTGCATATAATAAGTCCAATATTTTGTCACGACCTAGAGTAGAACAGTATCCAAAATCTCTTTTCTTTGTGCTGTTTTTGCTGCTCCATTTGACCAATGTATACACAGGAAAAATGAAATTTGACAACGTGTACAGGATCCAGCAGAAAAGAATGGTGTAGCCAATGTATTTTGAGGCTTTTATTTTAAGATCCCTCCACTTGGAGTTCATGGGGCTGATCATGATGGCCTGGAAGACACTCAAGAGGCAGGTGGTGCCAATGGACACCCCCCTGCCCACTCTCTGAACATACAAAAGAAATTTGCATCCAAAATCATTCAAGAAATGTTTTAGCCCAAAAGCTGCCATTGTTGTAGCAACTCCTTGAGAGAGAATGACCAAGGAATTGGCTATAATCAGCTGATTGAGAATCAAATGTGTGGACTTCAACCTGCCTTTAGTGTAGTAAAGGAAGAGGTAATGGTAAAGGAGAGAGAAATTGCCCAGGATTCCAACTATATTCTGTGATAAGAAGATTATTCCTATTGTCAAATCCCTGGAGGCCATTCTATCATTCAGTGCATTTTCCTTTAAATTGTGGCAACAGTCATTCCTATGAGCAAAAGCCTCACTCAAATTTTTGACATCAAGATTAACTTTCATCATGTGCTTCACTGGCAAAGACAGCAAGATGTGTGTATTGATGGAGAGAATTCCCAGTACATCTCATGGAAGTCATCACAGTGGATAAAGTGTTGTTAACCTGGGGGAAGCAATGAAAAGTGAGAGCAAATGGAAAGAAAGCATAATCCAGTGTTTTCAGAATAAACACTGGTTTTGCTACTCATGAGAGAGAGTGAGAGAGAGAATCTCAATCACTTCCCACACCATACAACAAATCAATTCTGAATAGATCACCGATTTAAATTTTAGTGATAAGTAATACAATTTTTTGATTTTACTAGTCATGAGAGAGAGAGAGAGAATCTCAATCACTTCCCACACCATACAACAAATCAGTTCTGAATAGATCACCAATTTAAATTTTAGTGATAAGTAATACAATTTTTTGATTTTACTAGTCATGAGAGAGAGTGAGAGAAAGAGAGAATCTCAATCACTTCCCACACCATACAACAAATCAATTATGAATAGATGGCCGATTTAAATTTTAATGATAAGTAATAAAATTTTTTAGAACAAAAGGAATATTTTTGTGGTCTTAGAATAATAAAATGTTTCTTAAACAGCAAAAAAAATACATTGACTATATGGGTGAAATGACAAATTAGATCATATTAAATTAAGAGCTGGCTCTCATTAAAATACATAGACACTATGGCCCGGCGCGGTGGCTCATGCCTGTAATCCTAGCACTCTGGGAGGCCGAGGCGGGCGGATCACTCAAGGTCAGGAGTTCGAAAATACATAGACACTAGAGATGGGGGAAAGAGGGAAAGATGAATGTAGCACAAAGAACACTTACTGATCACACAGTAGAATAAAATATAGGCAAAACATTCCAATAGAAACTTCAAAAAACATACATTATTCAATGAGTAATACATATGAAAAAATGTTCAATGTCCTTAGTAACCATGAAAATTCAAATAACACCACTACCTGGTATCAATGTTACACCAACCTGAAATCTAAAATAAAAATGATGGGAAATACTACATTTTGGCAAGCATGAGGATACACCAGGAATCTCATACACTGCTGATGGATGTTAAAACTGGCAGAAACATTTTGGAAAACTATTTGGTAGTACTTATTTAAGCTTAACAGATATACACATATGTCATGACAATTCCAATTTTATGAATCTACCCCAGAGAAATTTATATATATAAATCAAAAGATATAAAATCAAAAGATAAATTCTGGAATTTATACACCAGCACTAGTCATAATAGCCCCAAACTGCAAACCACCCACAAGCCCATTAACAGTAGAATGACTCTTTACTTGTTTGATATCCACACAATGGAAGCCTATACAGCAATGCTAGTGAATACAAACAATCAATACATTCATGAAAATTATATAGAATCAAAAAAAGCAAATATAAAATAATTCTTGCTGTATAATTCCATTTATATAAAGTACAAAACAGGCAAAGGTGATCTAATCTCTTAAATGTTAGAATAGATGTAAACATATGTCCCAACAATTCTACTCCTACAAATATACCCAAGAGAACCACACTCTTGGGGGCAGTGACTTAGAGAGGACATGAGGGAGTTTTAGGGGGCTGGTAATAGTCTGACTCTTTTCTTTTCTTTCTTTCTTTCTTTCTTTCTTTCTTTCTTTCTTTCTTTCTTTTTTTAATGAGACATAGTCTCATTTTGTCACCCAGGCTAGAGTGCAGTGGTACCACCATAGCTCAAAGCAACCTCAAACTCCTGAGTTCAAGACATTCTCCTGCCTCAGCCTCCAGAGTAGCTGGGACTACAGGTGCATGCCACCACACCTAGCTAATTTTTCATTTTTCATAGAGACCGGGTCTCACTCTTGCTCAGGCTGATCTCCGAGTCCTGACTACAAGCAATCCTCCTGCTTTCACCTCCCAGAGAGCTAGGATTACAGGCATGAGGCACCGCGCCTGGCCAATATTCTGTTTCTTGATCTAGGTGTTACATGCAGAGGTGTGCTTTGTTTGTGAAATTTTACTGAGCTATGCACTCATAACTTGTGTATGTTTCTTTAAGTAAAACAGTACATTTCACCAAAAAATAAAGTTGGAATAAGTGGCTGGGGGAAAGTTTGTTCTTTTGAACGTGTTTGACCTGCTGCTTGTGTTTGTACAGGATGAAACTTATGTAGCTGCAGGCAGAGTTCATGAGACCAAACTTTAAACACCAGGGAGTAAGAACAATGCTGCATATTGTGAGTTGTGACTTTGTCATGAAGTTCAGTAGAACATTATCCTAATTTTTTTCCTTTCTGCTGTTTTTCTGCTCCATTTGACAACCATATACATGGAAGAATCATCTTTACCAGCATTACAAAGTCTAGTAGAGGCAAATGAAAAATTCAATATATTTCAGAGCTTTTATTTTCAGTTTTACCCACCTGGAGTTCTTGGAACTTATTGAAATGGCTGGGGACACTCAAGAGCAAGATGATGCCTGTGAACATACTCCGACATCTCTGCGAGGATAGAAACAAATTCACATTCAAAATGTTTGAGTAAATACTTCAAACTAAGACCTGCCATTGTCTTGGGGACAACTTCACAGAGAGTAACCAAGAAATAGCTATTATCAGATGCTTGAATTAAATGTATAGAACTTAACCTGCATTCAGTGCCGTAAAGGAAGAGATAACAGTGAAGAAGAAAGAAAATGCCCAAGATTCTAACTATAGTCTGATATATGTGGACCATTCTTATTGCCAAATATCTGGAGGTCATTTTGCTAGTTTCCACTGACTGATATCGTCAGAGCCAGAGGGACATGCAGTAAGGGCTACATTTATATCAATGAAACCCAATATGCTAACTAAGAAATATTTACTTAAGCTTACATTTTTTTTTTTTTTTTTGA